>JAQFVV010000212.1:1074113-1674113 GCA_028023455.1 Epiperipatus broadwayi
TTGCCATAAACAGATCTAGCTTACGTCATCTGCTACACCAAGATTCTGCCCACTAAGTGGGTGGCACTATTTCTCCACGATACACACGGAAAAACTACACAAAATAATGCCTGCTTGATTTGTTTATGTCCAAACTACTTAAAACATGGATGCCCTATAATGTACAGGTGTGATTAAATTTAGAAGCCACAAGTATTTAAATATGCGTTCCCACTTAATATTGTTACATTCTATTTCACCATTTAATAAATCGATATATTTTAAAATTATTTATTTTGAAAAATCGAACCTTTTTTTTAATTATTTACTCTAAAAGTGGGTTTTTTTTAAAAATCGGTCAGTGTTTTTTTTTCCCCCATGGCCATATTGCTTTCAAAACTATTATTTTAAAACTTGATTGCTTGTAAAACTTTTTTTTTTACACTTTCAAATATTATTTAAAATAAGTTTTAAACTAATACAAATTATATTTTGGTTTATAGATCGATCTTTCAATGACCATTTCCCAACCGTGTTATTTTAAAAGAGTTCAATTTGCGTGCACTTACGTGCAAAGAGTAATTCGAAGATCTGTTTATCAATAAATGTTTTTAAATTACTGGAGAAAAAGCAAATCAAACTCTCCTTTAAATATATCTATTCAGTTCAAATTTAAAAGAAGTTTACAGTAAATAAGTTTTAAACTAATACAAATTATATTTTAGTTTATAGATCGATCTTTCAATTACTATTTCCCAACCGTGTTATTTTAAAAAAGTTGAATTTGCGTGCTCTTACGTGCAAAGAGTAATTCGAAGATCTGTTTATCAATAAATATTTTTAAATTACTGGAGAAAAAGCAAATCAAACTCTCCTTTAAATATATCTATTCAGTTCAAATTTAAAAGAAGTTTACAGTAAATAAGTTTTAAACTAATACAAATTATATTTTGGTTTATAGATCGATCTTTCAATTACTATTTCCCAACAATGTCAAAATTGGATGATCATTGAAAATTATATATGATCTTAATAGCCTAAAATTCAGAAGACTGATAGTACTGTCTTTGCCAATGTGCTGTTTCTTTCTTTCATTATTGAATTAGTAATATCACCACAGCTAGTAAAAGTAATGTTACTTATTATAAGAGCTTAACAATGAGTTAATTTGTCTCATAATTACGCTGTTACAAGTTTTGCTAATTTTGATATAGGATATATCTAGATGAACATCTAAACATTATGAAAGAATTTTGAAAAAAGTAAAGGCAATACTTTTTTAGTAGATATTTTCCAAGCTGAGGGTTTATCAATGAAAGCTGAAATCTAATTAGAATTTTTGCAATAGGTCACTTTATTTACTTTATGATAGAACCATCAAAATGAGAGTCATGTGATGCTGGATACAGTTGAGAAATGATTAATTACTTGTTCAGTACTTGCAAAAGCTAATGAATACATATTTATTTTTAATAATGGTAGAAAAAGTTTAATTAAATTTGCATATTAAAGTAAAACAAGGTCATCATCATCAATTATTATCAATCCACTGCAGGATGAACATCTCTCCAAGTTTAATCCACCTCCAATCTTTAGCTTCTCTTCTCCACATCACCCCTGCACACTTTCTTATTTCATCTATCCATCTCACATGTGGTCTCTTCCTGGGTCTTCTACAATCTCTTGGAATCCAGTTTAAGATTTCAATTGTCCATCTATTATCATCTCTTCTAGCAATATGTCCAGCCCAACTCCACTTTAATCTTTTAATTTTTTCAATAAAATCAGTTACACCTTATTGTTCTCTTACTGATATATTGTGTTTTCGATCTCTTCTTGTTACTCCCAACATGCATCTCTCCATACTTCTTTGAGTGGTCTGAAGTCTGTATTGCTCTTCTATTAAGTGTCCAAGTCTCAGATCCATAAGTGAGAACAGGTAAAACACATTTATTAAAAATCTTCCTTTACAAACACATAGGTATATTTCCTTTTAGTATCAAGTTATTTCTACCAAAAGCACTCCAACCAAGTTTAATTCTATGATTAATTTCATCCATTATGTTTCCATCTGTATTAATAATCTGACCAAGGCGTTTGTAACTGTTAACTTCTTCTAACTCATTATAAACAATCTTTATTTTCATATTTTGAGAAAATCCATTAAACATTACTTTAGTCATTTTAACATTTATCTTTAGTCCTACTTTCATCTGATAACTACTGCAACATTTCCTGTAGATCTAAAGCATTATTAGCAAAAACTAGTACATCATCTGAAAAATCTAAATGACTTAAATAATCACCATTTACTTTCACTCCTTTAGCTTCCCAGTTTAATACACAAAATACTTTTTGCAGCACTGCTGTAAAAAGTTTTGGAGATATGGAGTCACCCTGTCTTACACTCTTCTCAATGTTGACTTTCCCTGTATCATTTTCTAATCTAATTATTGCTGTTGCATTTTTATAAATATTCTTTAAAATATGACAATATCTTGGATCTATACCTTGATGATCCAATACTTTAATCACTGAAGAAAAGTTTATAAATTCAAATGCCTTTTCATAATCTACAAATCCAAAACATAATGGCAACTCATATTCATTTGTCCTTTCTATAACTTCTCTCAATCCCTGGACATGATCTCCTGTACTAAAACCACTTCTAAATCCAGCTTGTTCTCTTGGTTGGTGGAAATCCAATGTTCTCTGTAGACGAGTTGTAATTATCTTGGTAAAAATTTTGTATGTAACTGATAAAAGGCTGATAGGTCTGTAATTTCTAATATCTTCTTTATCACCTTTTTTAAATATTAATATTAATACTGCATTCTTCCAATCATCTGGTACATCTTTATCATTTAGACATTTGGTATATAATGTTGCTAAAAAAATTTCTATTTTTTCACCTGCTTCTTTTAATATATCAATTATAATTCTTTCTTCATGTAATTAATTGCATACCTCACTTCTTCATTTAAAATTCTGGGCAATTCAGAAGATGTAATAGATATAGGAGGTATTTGTTCTTTATTACTATATAATTCTTGATAGAAGTCTTCTATCCATTTCATGATGTCATCTCTCGTTTTAGTAATAATTCCAGCTTTTTTTCTTATTGCAGACATAAATTTCCTACCAATACCAAAATGTTGTTTTACACTCTTGAGACTTTCATTCTCTTCTACTGCTTTCCTTGCTAGTTCACAGTTATACTTTCTTATATCATTTTCCACTCTTTTCCGCATTATTTTACAAAATTCGAGATATTCAATCCTTTTTAATGCATCATTTTTGTATATCTTCATATTCCTTCTTTTCTTCATAAATTCTCTAGTCTCAGTAGAAATGTTATTGGTCAAGTGCTGCTTTTTTCAACCAGCTATTTTTGTTGCAGTTTTTAAAAGTGTATCAGTTGTTTTCATATTAATTTCATTCACATCTGAATCATGTTCAAAATCTACTAATACTTGAAACCTATTTGTAAGTTCTAATTTAAATTCATTAGAATGTTTCTGAAAATTAGGAATATCAACTGTAAATATTGTTATTCTTAATAATTTTTGTCTCTCTAGTTTTGCATTAACATGTATTTCACATCTTACTAATCGATGATCACTTCCTCTGTTAAATTTATTAAGAACATTACAATCTTGAAATATGTATTTTCTGTTAGTCAAAATATAATCCAATTCTGCTGTACCTTCATTTGGATGCTTCCATGTCCATTTCCTTTTAAATTTTTTCACAAAATAATAATTCATAATATAAAGTTTTCCTTTTCCTGCAAACTCCACAAGTCTATGTCCTCTCTCATTTCTATTACCATAACCAAAATTACCTACAGCACTTTCATCCTTCATTTGTTTACCAATTCTAGCATTAAAGCCTTCCATAACAATTTTAAAATGTAGTTTACTCTGATCAAAAGTCTTTTGTGCATCTATATAAAAATCTTCTACTACTTCATCACTTTGAGAACTTGTTGGGGCATAAACCTAAATTATCTGCATTTGGTATCTGCTATTAAGTTGTTTAACTAATCTTGCCACTCTATCTGATACACCATCAATCTCCACAATGTTATTCTTCCACTTATTATATATAGTGAATCCGACTCCACTTGTATTTCCAATATTTGTGCCTTTATAGTAGAGTACATGTTCACTTTTTAAAACAATTGTCTCTATCTTTTCTTCTAACTCCACAAAGACCCATAATGTCCCATTTAATATAAGACAGTTTTTCTTCTAACTCTTGCAATATTCCTTCACTTGAAAATGATCAGCAGTTGTAAGTACCTAAATAAACAAAGTCGTCATCAAATGGCAACCTGGGACCACAATCAGGGGAGTCTTAGCACCGTCTGCCTTCGGCTACCAACTCCTGCCTTGGTTGGTGACTTTACAGTCTCCCGGGAATAAGGGCCATGATTTAGTTTTGTCTGTCATAATTGTATATATATTGGAAAAATATTTATCATTTACCCAAGCATTCATTCTGCCTTATCAGGCAACTGAGAAGAAAGTCCATGGTGTTTCTAGATCTTAAACTCAGAGGTAAACATCCAATAACCTTTTCACACTGGCTAATGCGTGTTGGTGAGCAGCCCATCCATGTTTAAATACTATATGAATAATCACATAGTAATAACAGCTGTAATGACAATAACGTATGGAGTGGACATTAAGAATTTGCCTTGCTCAGTTCCTTTAAGATCTCCAAGAGGAATCAAAGGGTTTCCTTTCAATTAATAGGATGGCAATAAATTTGTAACCTCCTGAGTGTGACAATTTTTTGCATTAAATCAAATCTTAATGCTTAGTCAAAGTAGATTATAGTTTATTAGTTGATATTGTGAAATTGGTAAATATTTAAGTGTCTCTGTTGGGTGATATATATTAAAATTTGTCTATTTAGAAATTCATTTGTAGATTCATTAAACCACCCAACTACTCACAAACATTATATTAGAAAATCTGTAGAGATTCTATCCAGTAAATAAATTCAAGTATATTTATTATCTCCTTTAAGTTTGTCACTGTTTTCTGTTTGATCACAACCCCATAAGTTAATAATTAGCATTTTTCGGTAGATTTCAATAATTATTAACTTATGGGGTTGTGATCAAACAGAAAACAGTGACAAACTTAAAGGAGATAATAAATATACTTGAATTTATTTACTGGATAGAATCTCTACAGATTTTCTAATATAATGTTTGTGAGTAGTTGGGTGGTTTAATGAATCTACAAATGAATTTCTAAATAGACAAATTTTAATATATATCACCCAACAGAGACACTTAAATATTTACCAATTTCACAATATCAACTAATAAACTATAATCTACTTTGACTAATCATTAAGATTTGATTTAATGCAAAAAATTGTCACACTCAGGAGGTTACAAATTTATTGCCATCCTATTAATTGAAAGGAAACCCTTTGATTCCTCTTGGAGGCCTTAAAGGAACTGAGCAAGGCAAATTCTTAATGTCCACTCCATACGTTATTGTCATTACAGCTGTTATTACTATGTGATTATTCATATAGTATATAAACATGGATGGGCTGCTCACCAACACGCATTAGCCAGTGTGACAAGGTTATTGGATTTTTACCTCTGAGTTTAAGATCTAGAAACACCATGGACTTTCTTCTCAGTTGCCTGATAAGGCAGAATGAATGCTTGTGTAAATGATAAATATTTTTCCAATATATATACAATTATGACAGACAAAACTAAATCATGGCCCTTATTCCCAGGAGACTGTAAAGTCACCAACCAAGGCAGCAGTTGGTAGCCGAAGGCAGACGGTGCTAAGAATCCCCTGATTGTGGTCCCAGGCTGCCATTTGATGACGACTTTGTTTATTTAGGTACTTACAACTGCAGATCACTTTCAAGTGAAGGAATATTGCAAGAGTTAGAAGAAAAACTGTCTTATATTAAATGGGACATTATTGGACTTTGTGGAGTTAGAAGAAAAGATAGAGACAATTGTTTTAAAAAGTGAACATGTACTCTACTATAAAGGCACAAATATTGGAAATACAAGTGGAGTAGGATTCATTATAAATAAAAAGTGGAAGAACAACATTGTGGAGATTGATGGTGTATCAGACAGAGTGGCAAGATTAGTTAAACAACTTAATAGCAGATACCAAATGCAGATAATTTAGGTTTATGCCCCAACAAGTTCTCAAAGTGATGAAGTAGTAGAAGATTTTTATATGGATGCACAAAAGGCTTTTGATCAGAGTAAACTACATTTTAAAATTGTTATGGAAGACTTTAATGCTAGAATTGGTAAACAAATGAAAGATGAAAGTGCTGTAGGTAATTTTGGTTATGGTAATAGAAATGAGAGAGGACATAGACTTGTGGAGTTTGCAGGAAAAGGAAAACTTTATATTATGAATTATTATTTTGAAAAAATTTAAAAGGAAATGGACATGGAAGCATCCAAATGAAGGTACAGCAGAATTGGATTATATTTTGACTAACAGAAAATACATATTTCAAGATTGTAATGTTCTTAATAAATTTAACAGAGGAAGTGATCATCGATTAGTAAGATGTGAAATACATGTTAATGCAAAACTAGAGAGACAAAAATTATTAAGAATAACAATATTTACAGTTGATATTCCTAATTTTCAGAAACATTCTAATGAATTTAAATTAGAACTTACAAATAGGTTTCAAGTATTAGTAGATTTTGAACATGATTCAGATGTGAATGAAATTAATATGAAAACAACTGATACACTTTTAAAAACTGCAACAAAAATAGCTGGTTGAAAAAAGCAGCACTTGACCAATAACATTTCTACTGAGACTAGAGAATTTATGAAGAAAAGAAGGAATATGAAGATATACAAAAATGATGCATTAAAAAGGATTGAATATCTCGAATTTTGTAAAATGATGCGGAAAAGAGTTGAAAATGATATAAGAAAGTATAACTGTGAACTAGCAAGGAAAGCAGTAGAAGAGAATGAAAGTCTCAAGAGTGTAAAACAACATTTTGGTATTGGTAGGAAATTTATGTCTGCAATAAGAAAAAAAGCTGGAATTATTACTAAAAAGAGAGATGACATCATGAAATGGATAGAAGACTTCTATCAAGAATTATATAGTAATAAAGAACAAATACCTCCTATATCTATTACATCTTCTGAATTGCCCAGAATTTTAAATGAAGAAGTGAGGTATGCAATTAATTACATGAAGAAAGAATTATAATTGATATATTAAAAGAAGCAGGTGAAAAAA
Source organism: Epiperipatus broadwayi (assembly GCA_028023455.1). Taxonomy (NCBI): domain Eukaryota; kingdom Metazoa; phylum Onychophora; class Udeonychophora; order Euonychophora; family Peripatidae; genus Epiperipatus; species Epiperipatus broadwayi. Next base: position 1,081,377 of record JAQFVV010000212.1, read on the forward strand.
TAGAAATTTTTTTTAGCAACATTATATACCAAATGTCTAAATGATAAAGATGTACCAGATGATTGGAAGAATGCAGTATTAATATTAATATTTAAAAAAGGTGATAAAGAAGATATTAGAAATTACAGACCTATCAGCCTTTTATCAGTTACATACAAAATTTTTACCAAGATAATTACAACTCGTCTACAGAGAACATTGGATTTCCACCAACCAAGAGAACAAGCTGGATTTAGAAGTGGTTTTAGTACAGGAGATCATGTCCAGGGATTGAGAGAAGTTATAGAAAGGACAAATGAATATGAGTTGCCATTATGTTTTGGATTTGTAGATTATGAAAAGGCATTTGAATTTATAAACTTTTCTTCAGTGATTAAAGTATTGGATCATCAAGGTATAGATCCAAGATATTGTCATATTTTAAAGAATATTTATAAAAATGCAACAGCAACAATTAGATTAGAAAATGATACTGGGAAAGTCAACATTGAGAAGAGTGTAAGACAGGGTGACTCCATATCTCCAAAACTTTTTACAGCAGTGCTGCAAGAAGTATTTTGTGTATTAAAATGGGAAGCTAAAGGAGTGAAAGTAAATGGTGATTATTTAAGTCATTTAGATTTTTCAGATGATGTAGTTGTTTTTGCTAATAATGCTTTAGATCTACAGGAAATGTTGCAGTAGTTATCAGATGAAAGTAGGACTAAAGATAAATGTTAAAATGACTAAAGTAATGTTTAATGGATTTTCTCAAAATATGAAAATAAAGATTGTTTATAATGAGTTAGAAGAAGTTAACAGTTACAAACGCCTTGGTCAGATTATTAATACAGATGGAAACATAATGGATGAAATTAATCATAGAATTAAACTTGGTTGGAGTGCTTTTGGTAGAAATAACTTGATACTAAAAGGAAATATACCTATGTGTTTGTAAAGGAAGATTTTTAATAAATGTGTTTTACCTGTTCTCACTTATGGATCTGAGACTTGGACACTTAATAGAAGAGCAATACAGACTTCAGACCACTCAAAGAAATATGGAGAGATGCATGTTGGGAGTAACAAGAAGAGATCAAAAACACAATATATCAGTAAGAGAACAATAAGGTGTAACTGATTTTATTGAAAAAATTAAAAGATTAAAGTGGAGTTGGGCTGGACATATTGCTAGAAGAGATGATAATAGATGGACAATTGAAATCTTAAACTGGATTCCAAGAGATTGTAGAAGACCCAGGAAGAGACCACATGTGAGATGGATAGATGAAATAAGAAAGTGTGCAGGGGTGATGTGGAGAAGAGAAACTAAAGATTGGAGGTGGATTAAACTTGGAGAGATGTTCATCCTGCAGTGGATTGATAATAGTTGATGATGATGATCTTGTTTTACTTTAATATGCAAATTTAATTAAACTTTTTCTACCATTATTAAAAATAAATATGTATTCATTAGCTTTTGCAAGTACTGAACAAGTAATTAATCATTTCTCAACTGTATCCAGCATCACATGACTCTCATTTTGATGGTTCTATCATAAAGTAAATAAAGTGACCTATTGCAAAAATTCTAATTAGATTTCAGCTTTCATTGATAAACCCTCAGCTTGGAAAGTATCTACTAAAAAAGTATTGCCTTTACTTTTTTCAAAATTCTTTCATAATGTTTAGACGTTCATCTAGATATATCCTATACCAAAATTAGCAAAACTTGTAACAGCGTAATTATGAGACAAATTAACTCATTGTTAAGCTCTTATAATAAGTAACATTACTTTTACTAGCTGTGGTGATATTACTAATTCAATAATGAAAGAAAGAAACAGCGCACTGGCAAAGACAGTACTATCAGTCTTCTGAATTTTAGGCTATTAAGATCATATATAATTTTCAATGATCATCCAATTTTGACACAGTTGGGAAATAGTAATTGAAAGATCGATCTATAAACCAAAATATAATTTGTATTAGTTTAAAACTTATTTACTGTAAACTTCTTTTAAATTTGAACTGAATAGATATTTTAATATATTTAAAGGAGAGTTTGATTTGCTTTTTCTCCAGTAATTTAAAAATATTTATTGATAAACAGATCTTCGAATTACTTTTTGCACATAAGAGCACGCAAATTCAACCTTTTTAAAATAACACGGTTGGGAAATAGTCATTGAAAGATCGATCTATAAACCAAAATATAATTTGTATTAGTTCAAAACTTAAATATTAATAATATTTGAAAGTGTAAAAAAAAAAAGTTTTACAAACAATCATGTTTTAAAATAATAGTTTTGAAAGCAATACTGCCGTAGGAAAAAAAATAGCTTTTTTTTAAAAAAAAAAAACACTGACCGATTTTTTAAAAAAAACCACTTTTAGAGTAAATAATTAAAAAAAAAGTTCGATTTTTAAAAATAAATAATTTTAAAATACATCGATGTATTAAATGGTGAAATGGAATGTAACAATATTAAGTGGGAACGCATATTTAAATACTTGTGGCTTCTAAATTTAATCACACCTGTACATTATAGGGCATCCATGTTTTAAGTAGTATGGACATAAACAAATCAAGCAGGCATTATTTTGCATAGTTTTTCCGTGTGTAATGTAAAGAAACAGCACCACCCACGTAATGGGCTAGAATCTTGGTGTAGCAGACGACATAAGCTAGATCTGTTTAAGGCAATCAACGCCACCTAGGTTCTTGGTAGTGCCTGATAGCAGACGATGTAAGCTACATGGCTTATGCATCGCAACCAGCGCCACCAGGCGGGCAGGTTTGCTGCCAGCTGGCTTGTGGAAATTTCCTGTGCATACGCATGGTGAACAGCGCCACCTAATGGCTGGAACAGGCATTTCTGCTTTTTGCCCCCTACCCTGGATATTTCTGTGTTTACACAGAAACAGCGCCTCTAGCGGCTGGGATACAGCTAACCAAACAGTACCAATTTTTTTATGTTTTATAATCATATTTAAACCCATATTTACATCATGTTTTACTGTGATCAAATACAACACATGCTGAAGATCTATTTTCATCTTTTCTTAATTATTTATCTTTTTGAATTCTTTTATATAAAAGCATATGTTCTTTTATTCTTTTTTCTAATGTACATCTAGACTCTCCAATATACATAAGCCACATTCACATATTAATTTATATATAACACAATTTTGATTCGAACTTAAATTTTTGCAATTAGAGTTTTAATTAATCTATTTGTATTATTTTTTTTCATACGTCAAAGTGTTGTCCGGGAAGCAAACCCGGTATTTGTCGAGAAAAAAGCAATTTGACACAAACCATTATAATTTTTTCTCATAAACTTAACTTGTTCATTTGATATAAATGGCTTTGTATTTCATTCCATTTTGATATTATTTTTAGTTTTATTATATTTTTGACTCATAACCAATTTTCAACAAATCATTAACAAATAAATTTATATTTTTTATTTTGTCACTAGAATACTTGCATAATTTTTCATTTTGAAACAAGAATGCTTTAATTCAGATACCTTATGATTTAAAGGTACATTTGATTCATATGAGATAAATCCTCTAGTTTCAATTGGTTTTATTGTCATCAAATATTCCAAATTGTATCCATTATGTATAACATTAATATCTAAAAAAAAAAGTTAAGTTTATGAACAAGTTAGGTTTATGAGAAAAATTTATAATGTGTCAAATAGCTTTTTTCTCAACAAATAATACAAATAGATTAAATAACAACTCTAAAAACAAAAATTTAAGTTTGAATCAAAATTGTATTATATATAAATTAATATGTAAATGTGATTTACAATACATTAGAGAGTCTAGATGTACATTAGAAAAAAGAATAAAAGAACATATGCTTTTATATAAAAGAGTTCAAAAAGATAAACAATTAAGAAAAGATGAAAATAGACCTTCAGCATCTGTTATATTTGATCACAATAAAACTTGTCAATACGGGTTTAAATTTGTTTATAAAAACCTAAAAATTATACAAACTGAACGTTACCACAATAAACAGAAAATAAAAAAAGCTATATTAATTTTGAGAAATCAACAAGTATTAATGAATCATCAATCATCAAACATTAAAATAACAGAAATACAGGAGAACTGAGTAAAATTATTGAGTTACAAAATAATGTCTCGTTTTAATTATTCAAAGTTATATCATTATATAGTTGACAAAGACTAAAGGGAATATAGGGAAAGTACTTATAACAGAATAAAGTGAATTATATGAATATTACTGTATTTAATACATATCATGTTGAATTTTACATATATTTTGAAGGAATACAGGCATCAAAATTAATATTGTAATATATATAAATGAAAAAAATATATTCCACGTGTTACAGCATAAATATTGAATACTTGCCTTTAACATTATCAATAAATTATAATATCCAAGCACTTTCAGTATATAGTTAACCATCAATTCTGTTGTTGCATTAAAACTCAAAAGTGTCATTCCATACAATTGTTATAATGGAAGCAACTCTATATATGTACATCTGGTTCTCATTTTAAGCGATAGATAGGTTCCTCAGAAAACACACGCAAAAGAAATCGCACAAAAATAGATGTAACTTACCTTTAAAAAGGGGGGATCCGGACTGTGATTTTTCAAAAATCGCATAAAAGCAAAGCACCAACGTAAAATTACTTTAAAATTTGCGCAAAAAAAAATAAGGAAATAAAATATGACTAATAAAAAATTTCAAATTTGAAAAAAATTGATACAAGACAAACTTTTTTTAACTATAATATTTCATTTTATTCAAAACAATATATTTTTATGCATAATTTACAGTACAGTAATTTACTTTTTTTTTATACGTTTTAATTATTATCGCTATTTGCCGATAAACAGGTAACGTTTGCAAACTGGTAAAAAATCAGATTCTTCACAAGAGGAAATACAACTAGCACTAACTTCACTCATGTTGTGTTAATGGTTTTCTGGTGACAACGTAATTAGTAATTAATCTTTGAGATGATGATTTTATTAATTGTTTATGAAACTCGTGATATCCAGACATACAACCATTTAGCTCTCGTTGGAATTTAAGAGCACGTTCGTGATTAGTGTCATTAATAAGAAAATAATTTGCCAACTGATTAGAAAGTTGAAGACCTTCTCGAATCATTTTTGCATGTGAAAGGAACAGGTTCCACTTCTGTTTCATTATCTTTTTCTACACTGCTGGGAAAAATTTAATTAAAGCTAACAACTAAAAATTAAATTCTTATTTTTGTCTTTAATTTTTTTAATTTTCAATTCCATTTAAAAATCAAATTTCGTTTCACATCACATTAATTTCAGGTCACCTTAAGTAATTTTTAAATTGTTAATTGCAATTAAAAATCAGATTTTAATTTTTAATTGTCAAATTTAATTGTGCCAACTGCTATTACTCACCTTTTAAAAATAAACTTGCGGACACTAAATGATTAATAATTGATTACGTTCTTTTTTAAAAAGCAAAAACAGAATGTGATTTAAAATGCAAATTAACACACACAATGTTTGAACAAATTTACATTATAATCTTGTAAAATTTAATGTGTGTACATAAAATGTGGAAATCATGATTTTAATTTCATTATTGCATAAAATCTTACTATTATAAAGCACTGAAAATATTAAAATTATGAAGATGAAAGTCGAATTCCAATAATGTGCTGTTACTTTCAATATGACGTAAATGCGCGAAATTTATTATTTAAAGTAATAGCGCATTATCGGAGTTCGACTTCCGAAGAAACATGAATCACGTAACTTCAAAATCGCGTTAAATAAATCCACGTAAAACGAGACCCAGGTGTATTTCAATTCAATATATTTTGTTTCAAAGTATAAATTATAAGATAATAAACTATGTCAACTTGAATAATGTAATATGAAGCATGTTAAAAGTTACCTAATATTTACAATGAGTGATATATACATTTCCACTCAATTTACATTTATTTCTAAATAAGCATTGCTAAAATTATAGTACATATATATATCCATACACAATATAACACATTCATATGAAAAAAAGATGAATTATTGTTTGTATATGTATTTATTAGCAGAACCAAAATCTAAAACATAAAAAAACTCTATTTCTACCGCTATTTACATTTATTCTTATAATATAACATACGATATGAAAAAAAGATGAAGTATTATGCATTAAACAGCAGTGTGCATATATCTATAAGTCTAAAACATAAAAAAAACCATTTAACAATTAAATTTATCCAGTGGTACCTACTCGACCATCAGCGCCAGCACTAACAAAATGATCCCCATCAGAAGAGAAACGGACGGCTTGAGCAAATCGAGTGTGATCCTGTCCTGTACAGTTGAACTTAAATGGAGGACCATGGAAGAAAGCAATAGTGTTATCTTCACTAGCAGTAACTATTCTAAATGGTCTGGTGGACTTAAAATCGACTGAATTAATGGCTTTACTCTGACCACTAATTTCACCTACAGATGTTCCTGTATCTGACATAAATACATGACCATACCTATAAATGAAAACATATATCATTTTTAAAAAATTGTTTCAATAAAGATATGTTAAAAAAATATGGGAAAAAAAAATCAAATATTTTTAATAGATCAAAAGTCAGATAACAAATTCGACACCCATGGTCTATCTTTTTTTAATATTAATATTTAACCTTAAAACATCACTATCTTCCATGCTTGCTCATAACTGTTGTTAAAATAGGCAAAACTCTCTCCATACAGTAGTGGCAATCTAAGCAAGACAGAGTAATCAATGGATGCCAGAAGGCTTGTGCATAAAATCCCTACCTAGTGCCTACTCATCCAATATCCCCAAACTAGTTTCTGGCTTATGGCCTTCGTCAGTGAGGAGCCTTGGATCTGAGAGCACTGCACCTAGATCTTAGGATCTAATGCAACCCTCCAGCAGTCACCTTTTATCTCTACATAACTACAAAACTATGAGAATAAAATTGAAAACACAGATATTTTCAATCTAAGCTCAGTAGCTTAAATAGTCATATGGGTCTGAACTCAGTTCAGCACCCATACATTTTGGTGTCTTTGGCTCTTTTACAACCATAGCCACCACCTTCATATAAGGCGGGATTGGTATTAAACCTTAAAACATCGCATGATCAATATCTTCCATGCTTGCTCATAACTGTTGTTAAAACAGGCAAAACTCTCTCCATACAGTAGTGCCACTCTAAGCAAGACAGAGTAATCAATGGATGCCAGAAGGCTTGTGCATAAAATCCCTATCTAGTGCCTACTCATCCAATATCCCCAAACTAGTTTTTGCTGCAATGAAAGCTTCTGAGGTGAATAATTAGGAGAACAACATTTTTTCTCATTAAATTATAATTTATACAACAAATGCAAAAATATACAATGAACACTAGAATGATCAATATCTTTGATGTGTAAAATTTAATTAATTATTTAATTCACTTATTTCTTTAGAGGTAAAAATGTTGTACTGTACATATTTTTGTCGAAAAACATTCTCCTAATGCACATACTGTAATAATTTCTGCTATCAGCCATAAAAGCAAAATATGAAAATGAATTTATGTTAATATAAAAAAATAAAAAAATTAAAAAGCAAATAGCAAAAATGTTGCATATATTTTTATTTAAAAGTATTCTCCTGGGTGAGTACATAATAATAATTTTAGCTATATGCCATAAAACTAGAATTTGAAAGCTGATTAAAGATGTGGAAAAAAAAAAAAAAAATTGGTAAAATTGTAGAGAACTACTAAGCATAAAATTGACTAACAACAAAAGCTATTGTCTGAAATTAAAAAAAAAAGATTGAACAAATACTAATGATATATAAGACTTTCACAGCATTTCAGTTTTGAATAAAACATCAGACACCATGTTGTGAACTTGTGTATGATCAGATTTTCTTTTGCAATTTTATTAGTATTTGTTTTTTAGATTTTCATGCATAAACAAATATTGATTTTAATTATAAGCCAGAAAAATAGTTGTAAAAAATTGATCAATAGTGAAATAAAAAAAAAAGAACATTTCTGAAAGAAAAAGTTGTAAAATGATTGGCAATTTAAATTCTGAATTCAGTATAATGAAATCAACAATCTACTTTTTTTTTTTAATGACAAATTAAAAAGTATACAGAAGGCAAAAAGAATTTCAATAGGAGCAGTTTACATTGTAATATTATGAAACTAATGAGAATTCTTTTTGCTAATATGGATTAATCAAAAGCAAATGACAAATTGCCAATAAGGTAATCATTTTGTGAAAAGGTTAAAACAATTGTTTGAAGAAATTTTTGCCATCTCTTAATATAAGTATTATTCTTGGAAAGGAGTTTATTGATAGCAAAATAGGTTCATGGATTTAATAAAAAACTGAATTATATACTATTAGAAGACATGATAAACATTAGTTGTTTTAGCCTGCATTAAATTCAATTTATTTAGATTAATTTATTTCTGGTCATAGTCTAAACCAAAGTTGCCATGCAAAACAATTACTTCAACAAGAATATATATATATTAAAATTAATTGTTGTATACACTATGCAGTTTTAATATAAGAAAAATTAAAATTCATTTTTTAAGAGCTTTCTAATAAAAATTTGAAAATAAAGTTATTTTCAGCACAAAAAGGATAGATGCTGAATGTTATCTCACAGGAAAGCTACAGGTTTAAAAAACAACTTTATTTGTGTATAATTTTACATTTATATTTTTTTTATTTTTCCTGTTTAAATGATTGTTTTGGATGATAACTTTGGATTTTGTTAGGAGCTTGGAACAAATTACCCCTAAATAAATATATTTTAATGTATGCCACAACAAACTAATAATATAAAAATGGAATTCTGCAATCAATTAATTTTCTTTAGCAGACTTGACAGTAACTACATCAAATTGTACTTATGATTTAAAGAATTCTGAATAATACAATCATCAAATTATTGCACATATTTCTAATATAAAAAATTAATTAATAAAAATAGTAACAAATTACAAATTTGTCACTTATCACAAGAAATTGGCAATATCAAACTCACCATTTAAAATAATTTTTAATAATTTCAGTCGCATGTCTAAAAACTTTGAAAGCATAATTATTTTGTTAAATTAAAAAGTTAATATTATATTTGCAAAATTAAACATATAGAATAATAATTCTTTTCATTTAAACTATTTCCATTAAGTATTTACCAGTTGCTTAAATAATCATCAATCTGGAGAAGTTATTAATCAAATAGATTTTGTAACTCAACAAAAATTACTGCTATTATATTCATATATATTGTTAAATATTTTAATCATCTACAATATTATTCAAATGTGTTTAAGAAGAAATGAGCAACCTTAAGAAATATTTTGCCAAGTTTGAGCACTCTTGAAATTTTGTCAAAAATATGTCATGTAAAAAAGGATTATTTCTCCTTTCATCATAAAATTTAAATGCTTAGATAATAATATTTAAATTTTACTAGTTTCTTATTAAAAATAATAGTAATTTATAATTAAAACTATCTACTACCTTTCCCTTCCTTCTCCAACCACAACCATTCTCTGGTTATCTGGAGACCAAGCGATATCTTTAATTGGGCCTGCTATTGGTTGGAATTCATTTTTTAAAATATGTTCTTTCTGTGTTGTATCCCAAATACGAACTTTACCAGACACATCTTTAAAAAAAAAAAAAATTTGATAATTTTACAATAACTTGCAGCAAAGTCACATATAAATTATGCTAAATGTTTTAAAAACAATTATAAGTGATCAAAAGTAAAAAGCCTGATAATTTTTAAGAAATAAAATATATTTATAAACAAAGAAAAAGTGAGTCAGTAACATTTAACAATGCCACTGTGAAAACAAATTGGGTTTCTCTATCCAGGAGCAATCAGTATTTGTACAATTATTATTACTTGAAAATTACTTGACATCCAAATCTTTTTTTTGTTTGTTGAAAAATTAAAGTAAAAAAATCAGACAGTTTTAATTACAGATTATGCAGAAACTGATAAATATCTTTTATTACATTAAATCAGATAGATCACTAAACAAAATTACTTCTACAAGGAATAGCCTAGAAAATTGTCAATAAATAGCTTTCTTCATCCACTACAACATATCTCGGAATATACACTTAATATTCTCTGTTATTTCTAGACATGCAAAAAAAAAAAAAAAACAATGACGTTTGTTTCCACATTATGGAAGTCTGAGACTTCATTATCAAAGATTTTAATATAAATCCATATTTTATTTCTGGCTTCTTTAACAAATGGCATGAACATAAATCTTTGGATCATGTTATATACCTGGTTCAAATTATTTTGTCATCTTCAAAATAATATGCTATATGATGTTTAATGCATGTTTCTTTTTGTTCTTTTTTTTTTAACTACTGTTATTAAACATTTGATCTTTATATTATATAAAGCTTTCACATGCTGTATCTATTAAGAAATTTTGTCCTATACAGTTTAGTTTTGTGATAAGAGTAATAGATTCAAAAATTAAAGATCTTGTATCACTTTACAGCTGAGAACTATGAAAAAAAAAATCTATGGTCCATTGAATATAATTTCTTATACTCATCTTAACACTTTGGTGCTCAAACACCATGATGTCCTAAACAATTAACCATACAATTATTTATTTTAATCATTAAATAATATTTATTTTTATAAAGCACAAACAGTATTGAAATTAAATTGAGAGACTGCAAACCTCTCACGCACATCGCTATCTAACAGCCAATCAGATCGTAAATACAAGACAGAGAATTTAATAAGAATAGGGCGGTCCACCCTATTCTTTACTTGTCTTTCTATATATCCAAGCCAGTCTAAAGTATTAAATTCTCTGTCTTGTATTTACGATCTGATTGGCTGTTAGATAGTGATGAGCGTGAGAGGTTTGCAGTCTCTCAATTTAATTTTAATCATTAAACTAAATTTTATTTCAACCAATTTAATTTTACTAAAGATGTTTCTATTATCAAATTTATCATTTTATCCCAATAATACATTTAAAAATTAAACACGTGCTTATTTTTAAGCTTTCCACAATTTATTCAATTTCCAAATTATCCTCTTATTGCATCTTATGTCCTCTGGTGGCCTGAAATAAAAATTAAACACTACTAACTACAAACATACTTTTAATATAATTGAGATAGACAAAATATATTTTATTCTGCAGGAAATATAGTACATAAAGCATACTTCAAAAGAATGATATTTTTGCTACAAAGAATATGTTTATCTTAAATAAACACAAAAATTATTCATTTTATTATTAAGAGTTATTTAAATTATTCAAAAAAAAATATTTAAACAATATAGTTTCATTATTTTTTTTTTCTCAACATTAAATGATATTTTCTATAACTTCCTGAAAACTTTAAATGCTTTAATAATAATCTGTTCGTAATTATGTCAGAAACATTTTATACTACACCTGGGTCTCGTTTTATGCGGTAGATAGGTTCTGCAGAAAACCCGCATTAAAAAAATCGCCCAAAAATAGACTTAACTTGCCTTGAAAAATGGGGGATATGTTCCATAATTTTCAGAAATCGCATAAAAGCAAAACAACAAGGAAAAATTACTTTAAAATTCACATAAAAAAAAATAAGGAAATAAAGTATGATTAATAAAAAATTTCAAATATTTGAAAAAAATTGATACAAGACAAACTTTTTTTATTAACTACAGTATTTAATTTTATTCAAAACAATATGTTTTTATGTGTAATTTATTTTACATTTTGTCATACATATTTTAATCATTATCGCTATTTGACAATATGCGGTTCGTTTGTGAACTGGTAAAAAATCAGATTCTTCACAAGATGAAGTACAACTAGTGCCACCTTCAGTTTTGTGCTGTGCTAATGGTTTTCTGACAAGAATATAATCGGTGATTAAACTTTGAGACGATGATTTTACTAATTGTTTATGAAGCTCGCAATATCCAGACTGCTATGTCTAGCTGTTAGAGAATGCACTTCCACTAGTGCAACTATATATATATAACATGCTTCCACTAGTGTGTTAATAATGACTAATGGTTAAATTTTCTTTTATACACGTATATACATGGAGAAACTTTTAGACAGAAAAAAGTTACAAGTAAAAATATTTAAAAACTTTTAAAGATACATTCTTTTTAAGTAAAAATTAAAAGTTCTTAAATATTTTTACTTGTAACTTTTTCCTGTCTAAAAGTTTATCCATGTGTATAAAATATAAACATACACATTTTAAAGATGCATTCTTTTTAAGTAAAAATTAAAAGTTCTTAAATATTTTTACTTGTAACTTTTTCCTGTCTAAAAGTTTCTCCATGTATATATGTGTATAAAAGAAAATATAAACATACACATACATAACACAGACATACAATTATTTAGCTCTCATTGGAATTTAAGAGCTTGTTCATTGCAGAAAACTTAGATTTCAGCATTTTCTGACATTTTTCTGTCTTACACATCAACGTAAAATATATGATTAAATGATAACTTATCAGAAAATAATTGGAATACAGGCTTATTATATATCTGTATCAATATATGTAATATATAAGGTATATGAGCACAGACTTTCATACAACCCACCCCTCTCCACTCTATCTCATAACATATATGAGATAGAATGAAGAGGAGTGGGTTGTGTGAATGTCCTTATAAGAAAATAATAAATTTGACTTCATTTGATAGATATTTTTGTTTACTGCTGAAATAAGTTTTAAATGTTCACATTTTGTTTCTATAAATATTTAAAAAATGAGATTGCAATCAAAACAAAAAGATTATATATTATCATTACTAGAAAAATTATTTTCAGTTTGCAAAATCAACAAAATCTTCATTATTTATTTATTTGTTATATCTAACAAAATATGTTTTAAAAGTTTAAAATTTTTGAATATTTATTGTGATATTTTTATAATCATAAGTATAAGTAGATTGTTTACATGGGAGCTAAACTTCTAAATAGCTTCAAGCCATATTCATAATCATTAGCTGCTAATATAACATTATATTTTTGGAAAAAAAAAGTATTTCAACTCAAAATAAGTTATTAATAATTTATATTTCTTGATATCTAATAAATATAGTGAAATATGAGCTTCTTTATCACATAAAAGAAAACCACATAAAAAGATATTAAGAAGAAACATGAATCGCATAACTTCAAAATCATATTTAAAAAATCCGCATAAAATGAGACCCATGTATACTCAGAAATTTTATATAATTCATAATTAAAACTGTTTGAATAAATGCTTACACATTGTTTGTTATTAAAACACCTCTTTCCTTTCATTTTAAATTTAAAAAAAAAAAAATCAATTATTGCTAATTCTGAATTAAAAACAAAAAATCACATTAGCAATAAGCTTAAAATTCTTTAGCAATTTACAAAAAACAAAAATTACAAATAGTACTGGAATAAAAGTCAAATTAAACCAAACTATTCATAAGCAACTTTATACTTTATCTTCCAAAATAATATTACATGCTTAACTGAAGAAGAAAGTGAGGAAAAAAAATTAAAAAATGGAGAATATATTGGACCTAACTTTAAAAAAAAAAATACTATGAACAATAAATTAATTCACACAAATAAAAGTTGTAATATAAATTACAGGAAATATAATAAACAATTAGTCAAGATAAATTTCAGTATTCAACATTTCAAAATATTTTAAAATATAATATAAGTACCTCCTGATGCAATATAAAAACCACTAGGTGAATATTTGGCAACTGTTGCTGGAACAGAATGCTCAGTATATACATCAGCTATTGAAGGATTCTGAAAAAATATATAAAAATAACATTAATGCTATTATTATCTATAACAAGAGTAACTTGTTTCGGAGATAAAAGTTATGAGTTCAAATCCTATTGAAAAATAAGAGTTTTCTTACAAATCCATTTCAGAAAAGTCAAAACTTACAATTTAATGTATATATTCTAATAGGGAGTATAACTTGTTAAAAAAAAAGGACATGCAATGAGTGAGCATAAAAGTGTATTCAGCAATCCCATTTCAAAGCTTGTTTGCAATATGCCATTTTGAATTTAGCAATGACACAATATAAGTTGAAACTTTTATAAAATAGCATGCTAAAAAACAAATCTCGTAACTTCAAAAGTTATCAAACACAAAAGTTTGTAATCAATCATGCAACATTTCTAAAAGTACTAATAAGAAAAATCTTTAAAGCATTAAATAGAATATTGAGATGTCTTTACAAAAACTGAATTAAAAAATAATTAATAAAATATGATCACCAAAGGTGATAGCTTATTATGAATACCCTGCATCAAATTGAATTTTTTAAAAAAAATATTTTTTGACTTTATTTTAGACTTATTATTGCCATTACGATCGAAGTACTAAAACCCATTGCTGACTCATATATTCAGTATTGGGGAGTCAATTCATCTCATTGCTGATTATCTTCTTTTTGTCTCCCTCATCCTTCCTGAATATTGTAACTTTACTAATGAATTATGTCATCTTATAATATGATCAAAATAAAAACAGTGTTTTAATAAAAGTGTGGTTTTAATCTATCAAGTACCCACTTACTTGTTCATTTTCCTTACAGCCTATAGCATTCTCAGAAATGTTCACCAGTTCCATTATTCTAAAGCAGCATCATTTTTCCCAGTCTTCTTCGGTGTGTAAATTTATATCCATAGAAAGCCACAATTGTGAATGAAATTCATTTTTAAAGATAATATCTGTATCAAGAAATCCAAGTTTTTCACTGCAATTCTGCTAAGTCTTTGATTTAAAATGGCAATATCCTCAATATGCAAGAAGACCATCAAATTTTGAAAAACTATTATATTACAAAGTGAAGTAACAATGCTGCAGTAAAGTTATTAGTAAACTGAAGTTCAATAAAAAATATATATGACAATAACTTCTTCATAAATGGCAAAAGTATATCCTTGGTGGGAAATAGTTTCAGTACATATGCCTTCAACATTTCATTTGACCTATTACATCCCCTTAGCATAGTATTATTTTCGATATATAACATTCTATTACTAACCTGTTAATAGCAGCATTTTTTTTCCACCTTTTCTATGTCACTTACTTTAAGCTTTAATAAATTATGATAGATGGTAGTACTTAATAAATCCCTATCCTGTGCTCTCCTATCCAAAATCCTCAGACTAGTTTCAAGCTGACACAAAATCCACAAATATCATGAAACCTGAAACAGTTAAGTTCCTATTATCAAAAAATAGATAAAAATAAATGCAGAAAAAAATTAAAAATGAAAGGCTATTCAGAAATAAGACAAAAAACAAAAAAAGGAAGCTGATTTTAAAAATATCAGTTATGCATAACTGCAAAGATACTGGAATGTAAATAGCACTTCTCCAAAATGAATTTATTATCTGTTTTTCAAGCTGCTCAAAGGTATAATCATTATTATTAATATCAATGATAGTCCAGCAAGATAACATTATTTTCTTTAGTCATAAGTATTCAATAATTTTCAAAATAGTAAACAGAAGTGATTGTTTTCTCCATAGAGTTGGAAGATATTTTTTAGCTGTTATCAAGATTATGATTAATTTCTACTTGACAACATTTATATAAAAAGAGCATAATAAAGACATCTTAAAATTTATATCAAATAATATACACCAATCACAAACATATACATATATTTGAAGAATCTTCCTTCAAAATGTGATTCAGCTTGCATTTATAATATAATTAATATGTAACAGAACATTTATTACAATTATCTTTTTAAGCAACACAATCATCTACCAACTATCTAATGTCATCCAGATGACTTCAATTTTCTGAATTTCTTCATCTACTGATTTTCTCCAATATTTAATTTAAAAAAAATCATTTAAAATTTCAAATCTTTAATATATATGATACTTTTAAAATAAATTTAAAAATCGCACATATACAAAGCACGTATTTCTACTCTTTTTTTTTTTTATAATCTATAAAGAAACTATTTTCATCACTTAAATGTGGAGTCTAATTAATGGCTACGATGAAACCAATTGCAAGACATTTATTATTTTTTATACAGTCTAGAGAATTTTCTTAAAACATCTTAAAAATAAAATATATAAATTTGTTGACACAAACTAATAACAAAAAATAAATTTTAACAAGAAACTTTTTTTTTTAAATTTAAAAACAGACACAGAAGATTAAATTACCTGTAATTTCAAAACATAACATCACATGATTTTCTAAAACCAATACTATTTTAAATAATCATACAGTAGCGACCTCTATAGCAGATTGATAATGGAAACCATGTTCAACTAAAAAGATAAATTGTGATGCCAATTTGATGTCTTTAATTACCTTAGATAACAACTTAATTATCCTATAGAGATCTTTGCTAATCAGAAAATAATAAATAAAACCTAAATCTAAATTTATATATAACTAAGAAAAACTGTAATTAAATCTTCTTGGGTCCAATTAAAATGTGGAATTAAATGTTTAAATAAATTAAATAAAAAAGTTTGGTTTAAAAAAAAAGGCTTTTAAAAACATAAAATTAAAATCATGCCAAAGAAAACATATGTTAAAATGCGGTAATTAATACACAAAGAAATAACAGGGAATCAAAGATACAAAATATTTACATTAAAATTACAATTTCATCAAACTTAAGAGTGAGTGACATATTTTTGATAAAATAAAAAAATACTATAATTGCATTTATGAAAAATAACAAATTTTCTGGCTTCAAAATTAAGCATTTTTTATTGTGTCACCTTCAATTTTATTTAACATCTTTTGAACAACTGGTTTACATATATTTTTGTAAACATAATGTGTAAACTAAAACTAACAGTTGTGCCTCTTTCTTATTTTATATAGATCTATTGCTGCTTTTTTCCCCAAAAATAACTCAAATAGCTGTTAATGATATGTCTTTTAAAAAATTATTATTCTCTGCTGTAGCAAATGTATTTATTTTAGTCATAAAAATAATGAAGGACAAAATTATTGGCAGAATTATGAAAATAAGATTGTTTTAAAACTTTTTACTACTTTATTGGATAAAGTGGACAAAAAATCAAAATAGTGCAATATAAATCATTGGATCAACTTCCTCGGAAGAATACTTTTAATAATTTATATAATTTCTGTAAAAATTGCCTTCGGTGGCTAATTTGTATATATAATGCAACGAATTAATTTAATCTAATCATTCCAATAGATATTATATTTTTTCAAATTAGCCTCTATCTTTCATTTGATAAACTGATTTTATTCTAACTTCACAATAAAATTAATTTTAATCAACCAGAAAATTTTATGGGTTAGAAAAAAACTTTCTAACTCTTCAATTTCATTTCTAGAAATATGAAATGTTTAACTTTGATGAAAATTCAATAGCAAGGCATTTCATCAAAATCATGTCACATTAAATTACTTGAGAACTTTTTTTTAATTACAAATCTGTCTGCTATTATTCAGATTTAAAGCAAATTATAAGGATATAAAAGTTCAATATAGTTAGTTGATCAAAGATTTTTACAATTTCTTTTGTTTCCCTCAGTTAAGAATCAATTCAAACACTTTAGCTTTTTACCCAATTTTAGATTCACTATATCAGTGGTCTTCAACCACTGGGCCGCAGAAGTTGTCTGTCGGTCCGCAGCTAGACTGCAAGAAAGCTTATAATAACAAAATAATAAGATTTTAAACTTTTAATTAATATGAACAATTTTTATTTATTTTTTCATCACATTTATTAAAAAAAAAGAAACAGAACAAAAATACCACAAAATCTAATCAATCATACATAAATTAATTTGTTTTTCTATTTATCACAGATGTTTATGGGGGGGGGGGGTAGAAAGTTTTTTATTACACAAACTCCAGCTGCCTTTTGATAGCCAATCATGGCTGCTTGTCAGCATTGTTAAAACAATAAAATGTAACGTGACTTTTTTTGATCTCTTAAATTTTTTCTACTCTCTCTTTTAATATTTCATTTTTAGTGTTTTTTTTTTTGGCTATAAGGCTATGTTTTTTTTTTTTGGCTCTAACTTTTTATTTTGGAAATCAATTTTTATTACCTTTTTTTAAAAATAAAAACCAAAAAATAAGTTCTTTTCTAACTTTTGCAAAGTATTTCTCAATACACCCCTACCACCCCAAAATATAGTAAGATCAAAACTTTTGACTTTTTCAAGTTTCGTTTTCTTTTTTTTTTTTGTTTAAAAATACGCTCACTTTCTTTTGGCCTATAAGGCAATATTTTTTTTAGGCTTTATTTGTATACTGTTAAAATACTAAAACATTTATTTTTAAAACCAATTTCTGTTACCTTTTTTTAAAAATAAAAACAAACAAAAAAATAACTTTGGTGTCTATCTTTTGACTCAGTGTTGACAACGTATTTCTCAACCCCCCCTCCCCCCCAAATAAAAATTTATCTGTAAACTTCTGCTGATCCGCGAAATCTTATCCTTACTTTTACCGGTCCGCAGGTGTGAAAAGGTTGAAGACCACTGCACTATATATCTCAAAATAAATAATTGTAAAAGACTGTTAAGTTATTTATGAACAATAATACTTCAGCATAGTTTGGATAATTAAAGCTTCATATCAATATTTTACCAATGTAATGTTAAATTAAGAACAATTTGTATAAGTAAAGATTCTAATGAATTCAAACTAAGTAAAATATTAACTGAAGATTCAAAAGCATTTCCAGCATTCTTCCATAAAGTAACAGCAAAGGAGAATAAATTATTCAGTAGGCTAGCCAATTGTTAGTTGGTGAGAGTTTTTATGATTTTCCTTAACTCATTTTATTCCAGAGCTGAAAATAGTTGGATATCATTTAATAATCAATAAATTATAGATTAATTGGATTGGTCACAGGTCACTTCTATGCTATTTTATCATATAACAAGTTATCATATAATAAGTCCTCACTAGTTCAAAATTATTATGCGATGTTTTACATTAAAAAATGTTTATTAAATAAATACATTTTTTACAAATAACTTTTTTTTGTACTTAATAAGCAATTTTATTTTTCATAATTAATAAATGATTTTTTGCAACTAAATAACTTCAATAAAATTCTTTATGTATTTAGAATTTTTTGTGCTGTATATTTTGTAAATAAAAATTGCAAAATGTTCCATTTTAAAATTTGTTTGTTCCTTCATGAACTTAATTATTTTTTATAAGAACTCAAAATTTCAAACTACAAGCTATTGATTGTAATCATATAAACATTTTTTTCATTTTTTTTTTCTTTACTATGATAAAATTATTTGCAAAATGTGCAAAGAAATAATATTGGGAGTCAAAACATTATGATGCAGCAAATACATCATTTTTCTGACCTACTATTCACATGTTTTAATATTTCAAATTTCATTTCTAATTTATTAGTTTATTATTAATTAGTTTTGTTAGGAAATAAAAAGTCTTATTCCTTTTTACAGTGTTTCAGTTTATATTATTTACTTGCAAAAAATATCACTATAAAAATTACTTTTCATATATAAGAAAAAAGAGTTATCCTTAAAAAAAATTTAGCTATTGAATAAATATTTTTTATTTTAAAATATTTCAGAATACTTTTGAACTGTGATGGATAGTACAAAAGATGATTCAGACAATGATGTGAAGAGTTATGTAATATACTGAATGTAATAAAATACCGTACGATTCATCATGTGATGAAATATTGGGATTATACCATCATCAAGTATCTAAAAAAAATTCTAAATTTCCTTTCATCTAAGATTCAAGAACTAATGTGAATAGAGATAAAATACAAAGAAGTTTCACAGTATAATTAAAAAAACCTGAATGAGCTAAAGTAAATAAATATTTAAATTTCTTATTTTAAGGTATTTGTTGTATTTATGGCTAATAATGTAAGAATAGAGATATAAATTTTTCCTCTTATTCAAATTTAATGCATCTATTCTAACACTAATTACAAGTTATTTGTGTAATAACATTAGATGGCAGTGCAAATAAAATCCTACAGTTGCTTTCTGATTAAGCAATTGTCCCAATACTGTGTAGTATTCTTCTAGTAGCCAATATTTAAATTTTTATAAAAAAATTTCTGAAGTAAAGACCAAATAAAGATTTAGAATATACGTAAAGACCTTTTGTACAGAACAAAGATAGAATTTAAAATTAACTTGAAACAAAAGTAGTACTTAATAATTAGTAAAGCACTGCTGAGTGAAAAAGTGTCTTAAACAGAGGATTTCAATAAACAATCATTAATATAAAGGTCAGTGACAGATATAGATTTGGGAACTTATAATCAAAGCAATTCAAACTGCAGTCTACTAAAAAAAAAAAAAAACCTCACAGTACTATATGCTAGGCAATCAAACATGCTATGAAATAGGGAATCAGAAATCAGACAAAGAAACCTCATATTTTCAGAAACTGATGCATCAATGTACAGGTCAAGTCTGATTTGGATTCCCAAAAAAAGTCAACATAGCCTTAAAAAGATCATTCAAAATGAGTAATTGAAATCAGAAGCAAGAAAGTTTTGATTACAAAAAAAAAAAAAATGCGACCTGGAATCTTTGAATTTTTCAGATCAAAAATGATTTTCAAAATTAAAATATATTATAACAAAAAGTATGTGTCGATGCAATGATATTGCTAAACATTATACTTTAATTATCTCCAAATATGGTGGGGCTGATGACCTAGTTATCTTTATAAATATTATCATCAGTTTTATTTTATTTTACAATACAAAAAATATCAACTCTTAGATAAGTCATCATAGCAATATAATTGCTGGAGACATCCAGAAAGCAACTAATCGTGCACACACACAATTTGATATCAAATAATTCAGTATAGAAACATGAGACCACAGTTATAATTGGTATAATTAAAATTTTAAAGCACAGACATGGACAAAATGCTCTGAATTAATCAAAGTAATATTTAATGGAAAAACAATAATTGAAACATTAGTTGACTATTTTCAATTTAAATTATGAATATAATTACACATGTTCATTATTTTTAACTATTATCAATTCACTGCAGGATGAAGATCTCCCAAAAATTAAATCAATTGTTCCAATCTATAGTCTCTCTTCTTCACATTACATCAGCAAATTTCCTTGTTTCATCCACACATCTCACATGTAATCCATTTTTAGATCTTTTACAATCTCTTGGAATCCAATTTAAAACATCAATTCCTCATCTATTATTAACTTTTCTAGCAATATGTCCATTCCAGTTCTATTGCAATTTCTTATTCTTTCAATGGTATCAGTGATACATGTTTGTTCACATGCCAATGTATTGAGTTTTTGATCATTTGTCATTACTTCTAACATATAAAAATCTACATATTTTGTTGAGCAATCTGAAATATCTGTATTTCTCTTCTGTTAATTATCCAAGTTTCAGATCCATAAGTAAGAACTAGTAAAACACATATTAAAAATCTTCCTTTTCAAACACATAATACTAAGTTATTTCTTCATCCATTATATTTCTATTTGTATTAAAAATCTGATCAAGGTATTTGTAACTGTTAACTTTTTCTAATTCATGATTGTCAATCTTTTATTTTCTGCTAAGAAAATCCATTGAATATTATCTTAAATTTTTTATCATTTATAATTAGACCAACATTATTATTTTCATCTGATATCTCTTTGAACATTTCCTGAAACAAAGAAACATTATTTGTAAAATATAGATGACTGAACAATCTCCATTTACTTTTACTCCCTTAGCTTCACATTTTTATCCATGAAATACTTCTTATAAATGGGCTGTAAAAAGTTTTCGAGATATATAATCACCCAGTCATAAATACTTATCAATATTATTCTTAGTATCATCATATTAATCTAATCATTGCTGTTGCATTTTCATAAATATTTCTCAAAATATGTAATATCCTGAATCTATATTTTGATGATCCAAAGCTTTAATTCATCATAGAAATGTTTATAGAATCATATGTTTTTTCATAATCTACAAATCCAAAGTATAATGGCAATTCATATTCACTGATCTTTTCTATAACTTCTCTCATTACTCAGAGGTAATCTACTGGGTTAAAATCACTTCTAAATCCAACTTGTTATTTTGATTGATTAGAATCCAAGGTTCACAGAGTTGTAATTACCTGGATAACAATTTTATATTCTTTCAATTATGTGGTACATTTTTAACATTTAGACATTTTGTAAATAATTTTATCAACAATTTTCCTATTTCTTCAGCTCTTTTTTTAAATATCAGTAATAATTCCATCATTTTCTGAAATTTTTCTAATTTTCATATATTTAATTGCTTGCCTTACCTCTTCATTTAAAATAATTGGCAATTTAGAAGTTGAAGTAATTATTGGGGATACTTTGCCTACTTGTTATTTAGTACTACAACAAGTTCTCATAGTCCATGAAGTAGTAGAAGAGTTTTATATGGATGTACAAAAGGCTTTTGATCAGAATAAACAACATTTTAAAATTGTTATGGGAGACTTTAATGCTAGAATTGGTAAACAAATGAAAGATGAAAGTGCTGTAGGTAATTTCGGTTATGGTAATAGAAATAAGAGAGGACATCGACTTATGGATTTGCATAAAAAGAAAAACTTTATATTATGAATTCTTTTTTTGAGAAAAAGGATGGACATGGAAGCATCCAAATGAAGATATAGCAGAATTAAATTATATTTTAACTAACAGAAAATACATATTTCAAGATTGTAATGTTCTTAATAAATTTAACACAGGAAGTGATCTTCGATTAGTAAGATGTAAGATATGTGTTAATGCAAAACTAGAGACACAAAAATTATTAAGAAAAACAATATTTACAGTTGATATTCCTAATCTTCAGAAACATTCTAATGAATTTAAATTAGAATTTACAAATCGATTTCAAGAATTAGTAGATTTTGAACATGATTCAGATTTAAATGAAATTAATATAAAAATAACCGGTACACTTTTAAAAACTGCAACAAAGATAACTGGTAGAAAAATACAGCAATTGACCAATAAAATTTCTACTGAGACTAGAGAATTTATGAAGAAAAGAAGGAATATGAAAATATACAAAAATGATGCATTAAAAAGGATTGAATATCTCAAATTTTGTAAAATGGTGTGGAAAAGAATTGAATATGATATAAGAAAGTATAACTGTGAACTAGTAAGGAAAGCTGTAGAAAAGAATAAAAGTCTTAAGAGTGTAAAACAATATTTTGGTATTGGTAGGAAATTTATATCTGCAATAAGAAAAAAAGATGAAATTATTACTAAAAACAAAGAAGATATCATGAAATGGATAGAAGACTTCTACCAAGAATTATATAGTAATAAAGAACAAGTACCTCCTATATCTATTACATCTTTCTGAATTGCCCAGAATTTTAAATGAAGAAGTGAGACATGCAATTAAATGTATGAAGAAAGGAAAGGCTCCAGGTAATGATGGAATTATAATTGATATATTAAAAAAAGCAGGTGAAGAAATAGAAAATTTTTTAGCAAACTTATACACCAAATGTCTAAATGATAAAGATGTACCAGATGATTGGAAGAATGCAGTATTAATATTAATATTTAAAAAAGATGATAAAGAAGATATTAGAAATTATAGACCTATCAGCCTTTTATCAGTTTTATACAAAATTTTACCAAGATAATTACAACTCGTCTACAGAGAACATTAGATTTCCATCAATCAAGAGAACAAGCTGGATTTAAAGGTGGTTTTAGTACAGTAGAGTATATTCAGATATTAAGAGAAGTTATAGAAAGGAAAAATGAATATGAGTTGCCATTATGATTTGGATTTGTAGATTTTGAAAAGGCATTTGATTCTATAAACATTTCTCCAGTGATTAAAGCATTGGATCATCAAGGTATAGATCCAGGATATTGTCCTATTTAAAGAATATTTATAAAAATGCAACAGCAACAATTAGATTACATAATGATACTAGGAAAGTCAACATTGAGAAGGGTGTAAGACAGGGTGACTCCATATCTGTAAAAATTTTTACAGCAATGCTGCAAGAAGTATTTTGTGGATTAAAATGGGAAGCTAAAAGAGTGAAAGTAAATGGAGATTATTTAAGTCATTTAGATTTTGCAGATGATGTAGTTGTTTTTGCAAATAATGCTTTAGAGCTGCAGGAAATGTTGCAGGAGTTATCAGATGAATGTAGGACTAAAGATAAATGTTAAAAAGACTAAAGTAATGTTTAATGGATTTTCTCAAAATATTAAAATAAAGATTGATTATGATGAGTTAGAAGAAGTTAACAGTTACAAATACCTTGGTCAGATTATTATTACAGATGGAAGCATAATGGATTAAATTAATCATAGAATTAAACTTGGTTGGAATGCTTTTGGTAGAAATAACTTGATACTAAAAGGAAATATGTCTATGTGTTTGAAAAGGAAGGTGTTTAATAAATGTGTTTTGCCAGTTCTTACTTATGGATCTGAGACTTGGACACTTAATAGAAGAGCAATACAGAGACTTCAGACCACTCAAAGAAGTATGGAGAGATGCATGTTGGGAGTAACAAGAAGAGATAAAAAAATGCAATATATGGGTAAGAGAACAAACAGGTGTTACTGACCTCATTGAAAAAATTAAAAGACTGAAGTGGAGTTGGGCTGGACATATTGCTAGAATAGATCGTAAATGGATAATTGAAATCTTAAACTGGATTCCATGAGATTGTAAAAGACCCAGCAAGAGATCACATGTGAGATGGATGGATGAAATAAAAAAGTGTCCAGGGGTGATGTGGAGAAGAGAAGTTAAAGATCGGAGAAAACGGATTGAACTTGGAGAGACCTTCATCTTGCAGTGGATTAATAATGGTTGATGATGATGATGATTTCTTTGTAGAATTCTTCTACTCATTTCATATCATCCATTTTTTTAAGTAATAGTTTCATCTTTTCTTCTTATTAAAGAAATAAGTTTTCTTCCAATACAAAGATGTTTAATACTATTCTCTTCTATAGCTTTCCTTACCAATTCAGTTATATTTTATTATATCAATATTAATTCTTTTTTAAAATCATATTACAAAATTCTAGATATGCAAATCTTTTTAACTGATCATTTTTAACAAGTTTCATATTTCTTCTTTCCTTTATACATTGTCTTGCCACAATAAAAAATTTAATGTTAAATTGCTGCTTTTTTGTCCCAGATATTTTTCTTACAGTTTGTAATAATGTATGTTATTTTCTTAACGATTTCAAGTAATTGTGAACTATCTTCAAAATTTATTACTATTTTAAAACAATTTGCAAGTTTTAATTTAAATTCATTGGAATGTTTCTGAAGATTAGAAATACTTTCTCAATAATTGTAATCTATCCAGTTATGCATTTACTTATATCTTATATCACACTAATCAATGATTACTCCTATTTTCAATCTATCAACCCACAATGGCTACAATGTAGTATAGACATGTTTAGACTACAAGTGGTATCATTCCTAAGAAGAGTATTTGTTTTGTAGAAATAAAGTTCAAATTAGATTTTCTTTTTTTATTATAACCATTATTTACAATAAGTATTAAAATGTTTGTATTTTTTTTTTTAAAAAATATTTACTTTTATTTAATTGGATTCAGTCAATTGCTTTCTTATAATTATTTATTATAATAAAATAAATTTATTGTTGCCATTAGTTACAATAACTTTTATAATACTAGTCTTAAAAAGTAAAAAAAAAAAAAGCTGTCATTTGAAAACGATCAAAAAAATTTACAAACACTTAAGACTACAAGCCATATGAGATATCATTCTACCTGAAAAGATGGGTATAAAATTTGAACTACATGAACTAAATTCAAGGTAATTTTATTTTCACAAAATAGAGACATGCTTAGAAAGGTACTGAAAAAGATTAAGGCATTTGAAAATTGATAGTGGTATACTATATCACTTGTGGCAGTTGAGGGTTAAGAACATATTGTAACGCTATTAAGCATTCATTAAATTTTTGTCTAAAAATTATTAAAATAAAATTTTCATAAATAACATGAGAGTTAAGAAAGAAATAATAAAAGTATTGCAGTATAATAATTTTGTCTAAAAATGACTGAAATAAAAACCTCTCGTTTAAAGAGTTATTCATATAAGTTAAAAGTTTAATAAAAGAAGTTTAAAGAGTTTTTTTTAAAAACAGTTTGTTAAAAATCAATGAATTAGTTAAAGGGGGGGGGGGTTGCTTTAGAAATGTCAACCTAAGAGTTTAAGGATTGAGTGAAAGGGGGAGGGAATTAACTAGACAATTAATAAGAAAGTAAATAAAAATTAAAAGTTATGACAGTTCAAGAATAAATCTCTCTTTCATTTAAAATATTAAAGAAAAAAAAAGTAGTTTGCTAAAAACAATTAATTCATAGTTTTAAGGGGAAAATTAAATCTTAAAACTAAAAGAAAAAAAAAGAAATCTCTATCATTTAAATTAGTTATTAGAATAAAATATATATGTGCGTGATTGTAAACATAAGGAATAATATAAGAAAATGTGTGCATGTTGATAAAATGAAATAAGAAAGTTAAAAAATTAAACAACAAATTTGCAATGGCTACTAAGTTAAACAAAATCAACAAAACAACAAGTTTGCAATGGCCACTAATTAAAAGATCTCAAACAAGAGGATTAAAAGCTTATCTAAGGAATTTCAACAACAAATATAGTTGGCGGACACCAAAATGACAACAGGTCATCCTAATAAATAATCCAGTTTTTTCATCGGACAATCAGTTCAGTTCAGATTACAATCAGTTGAGATTACAATTGAGATCACGATCAGATCAGTGCAGTTCAGTCAATCAATCAGTCAATCTATTATGTATCCAGAATCAATCATGCATTGTTAATCGTCATCAGAAATATATGACTTTGCTCCAGCCTGAGTCCGATGAAACAGCCAACCTGCCAGGAAAAAAATAATGCCTGCCTAACAACTTGAAAATCCGCTGTCAATATCTAATTGCCTTAAAGAAAAATGCCTTGGAATACTAAGCATTAAATCTCCACAAGAAAAACCTCAAATCTAACTGGTTAGAAATATTTTCACGTGAAGTAACAACCAGCAAGAAGTCCACGTTCAAATCCTAGGTAATAAATAACATTTTTCTTATTTCCATTTCTAAGTAAAGTAGCCATTGCAATAATTTGAAGTCTCCCAGAGTCAAATAATAATGAATTCTATAGCATGCATAAAGAACTATTGATGTGCATGTTTTGAAATGTCATGTATGTAAATGTTTTAGTATATTTTATATTGATTTCATGTATTTTAAGTGCCTTGTATTATTTAATATTCTTTGTTATGTTATATTATATTGTATATCTTACTATAATATGTGTGTGCTTGAGGTGGTGATAAATCAGTTTCATTTAATTAAGTTTCTATAAAAGTAGTTAGAATTAGAACAATAAATATTTAGTCAAATAAATTATCTTTAAGCTCAATTTTGTTGGTCAATTCTTTTACCACTCATTAAAGCAATAATGTGTTATTGTATTACAATTGATTGAGCTAGTCATGGGATATTTCGAGCGCTGGATTATGGGCCTACTGTCCAAACACGTTAGTTCTCATAACTAGCTGGTGCCTGAAGTGTACCTCAAATCAAATAAAGTGCTTGGGTAGTAGAGGTTTGAATCTAGCAGTCGAGGTGGGACATGGTCTGGAAATGTGATTGTGTTATGCATTGCATAGCTTGGTCTGACTATGGGTATAGTTTATCGATGGTATTCTCCCCTCTGCTCAAAGAGCCGGTCCATTCATGTAATATTTATAATATAAAATTATAAATTTATGATAAATAAGGTTTAAACCCAGTTAAACCTAGCAAATAGAGTACACTGGATCATCTTTCGAAT
This sequence comes from Epiperipatus broadwayi, assembly GCA_028023455.1. NCBI lineage: Eukaryota > Metazoa > Onychophora > Udeonychophora > Euonychophora > Peripatidae > Epiperipatus > Epiperipatus broadwayi. Next base: position 1,109,350 of record JAQFVV010000212.1, read on the forward strand.
GCACTTGATACAATACATTTTCTGTTATTCAAAATATAATCCAATTCAGCGATATCTTCATTTGGATGCTTCCATGCTCATTTCCATTTAGCATTTTTCTCAAAGAACAAATTTATAATATACAATTTTTCTTTTTTCCTGAAAACTCCACAAGTCTGTATGTGTCATGTCCTCTTTCATTTCTGTCATCATAACCAATTTTTCCCACTACACTTCCAACTTTTAAAGGTTTACCAATTCTCACATTAAAGTCTCCTAAAACAATTTTAAAATATTATCTGATCAAAAACATTTTATATATCCATTTATAAAAATCCTCTACTTTTTCATTACAATAAGAATTTGTTGAGGCATAAATTGAATAATCTGCATTTGATATCATCCATTAATGGGAATAATTAATCTTACTAATCTACACAATATTATTCTTTTTTATTTATAATGCATCCTACTTTGCTTGGGCTTCCAAATCCACTTTTCAAATCAATTGTCTCTTCATTTTTTTTTTTTCCCCAACTTCATAAAGTTCAACAATGTCCTATTTAATATTAGACAGTTCTTCAAATTCATGCAATTTTATTTCACTTGAAAGTGTTTTGCAGTTGTAGATACCTAAATAAAATGTTATCACCAAATGGTAGTGTAGATTCACAATCAGGATATTTTTAACACCTACCCTCAGCCAACACTGTCTTTGTGACAACTTTACAACTTATTTATCTGTCATAATTGTAAATATCTACAAAAAAAATTTGTTCTGACTTCAAAAAAACTTTAATTGATAATTCACTTAACAATTATCAGATAATTCAGAAATTAAAAAAACAGTAAATTTGCCATGTTAACTAATAAATATTAGTGGATAACCCATCTATGTCCATTTACTATGAATAAACACAGAATAATAACAACTGCAATGATATAATCATATGGAGTAGATATTAAAAATTTGCTCTGTTCAGTTCTTGTAAGGCCTCAAAAGAGGAATTAAAGAGTCTCAATTAACAGGTAATACTTTTCGGAGCCAATGACACTGTACTTATTTTTTAAATAAAAAATGGAAATTATTGACAGAAAGTGATATGAAACAGTAATGTGATCCAATACTAAAATTGGGGGGAAAAATGAACCTTTATATTATCAAGAATTTTAATAACTGTAAAATTTAAATGGACTACTAACTGTAATGATGTTCAGATAACTATCATTATCATAAATAAGTATTTATGTAAGATAAAAACTATTTAAAACAATATCTTATTTATAGTTATAAGCAACATAAATTTGTAATAAAAGAAAAATAGTTTAATTGTGAAAGAGTTACTGATTTAGACTTATTTATAATGTACAATGTCAATCCAAACTTCAAAACTGGAATTCAGTAATTTATCAATTTTTATTTCTTTCTTCCTTGTTTTCTATTTCTTCTTACATAGTTTATAGAAGGACAATTAGAAATAAATATATTTTCTTAGCCAATAAACCTTTGTATAAATTTGTTGAAATTTCCAATTTCAAATAATGAAGAGATGATCTATTCTTGTTAAGATGGTATATAGCAAAGTAGAGAAAGCAGTCTCTAGCGATTTAAAAAGTTGTTTTAGCCGAACATCAAAAAATCCATATACACTAATAACTATAGCATTAAGTCTGTAGCATGTAATGCCATAGTATTTAACTGCAAAGTTTCTTTGTATGAGTCTAGTGGGCAGCGGCAGCTTGCTTTCTACTCTTCTAACTACAAAGAGTCTATTAACTCTCAACTCAGCTGTCAGTATTTTCCCTTTTATACCATTTCAAAGTGTTTATGGAAACAATCATTATTTGTCTTTTTGTTTACAAACACAGATAAATTTCAAAAACAACAAAGATTAAGTAATTTAGTATAATGAGACATAATTAATGTTAGGGTTTAAAACCAAACATTACATATACAAGTAAACTAATAAAAAGAAAGTAAAGACATAATTGTTTATGCTCAATTTTATGTATATGATATAAAACAGCATAAATCTGTAAAATTAAAAAATATATATCCATAAAGAAAAATTCTATAAGCATTATTATTATGTACAATCAAATTTCTAAATTTACACATCAATAAATCATCACATCTAAAATTGGTTAAGTGTTTTTTCAAGTTTTATCATAAATAAAAACAGCCAAAAATTTAGTCATGTAAAATAAAACAATAAGATGTGTCATAACTGATCATTACTTTGGTCATATGCATGATATATAATATTGTCCACATTTCAAGATATTATTGAAATAGTAATAAGCACTATTTTGGATAGCATGGGTTGTACAATAATAATCGAGTCTAAGCACCTGCTTATCTTATTATTACATATTAATGCAATGTCATACAAATTTACCTCTATGCTCCGGATAATAACACTATTGCCATTTGTGTATAGGAAATTCTTCCCTTTAGGATCACCACCAATGACTAGAGGAATTCCCCTTGTGGTACGTGGAAGAGATGCATAAACACTACCTATAAAAAAAAGTGAACATGTATACCTCAAATGTGCAAATGAAAAGCATTCAGATAAGCGTTTTAAATTGCTGTGTGTTTGTAGAAATATACATATACAAACACATACACTATATATCCATTTAAACACAAATATACAAATAAGAGCAACTATTGTGAATTAACTAATCTGTTTTTTAATTCAAAAAACCCCCAACAAATATAAACCAAAATAAGAATGCTGACCAATTTACATATGCATGAATATTTGTTTGTAAAATTGTAAAGATAATCATATATGCATGTACATTGTATTTAACTAATACTGTATTAATCAAATATTTTTCATTGTTTGATCTGTAACACGAGATATAAACCATAGATTTAATAACATAGCTATAAAACATCTCTCACTATTAATAAAGTAAGTAACATAATATAATGAAATGATTTTAGTCCATGCATTCTAGAACATTTATTTACCTGTATCTAAATAACCACAGCCTAACCAATAAGGCTGGCCAATTGAATTAGCTATTTATAAGCTATCCAAAAAAAAAAAAAATCTTAAGCTCCTTTGAAAAATGAAAACTTCCAAGTTCCATCAAGAACTGAACTATGCATAAATATTTTTTTTCAATACTTTAGTCATTATTTTAAAATATGTTTTAGAAATATTTATAATAAAAGTATTATAAAAGTCCTCATTTAAAAAATTCACTTTTTGGCAATATTTCCAAGCATGAAATACAAAATGATCCAAAAATAAAAATATAATTAATCTGCAATAATACCCATTTATTTTTTTGTGAGATATACCAGAAACTTTTCAAAAATAATTTGGCATTGTAAAGAAATAAAATTATACTTGGCACAATTTCACATTTGAATTTTTCTGTTTTTCTTTTTTGCCATAAAAAACAAAAAGGTAAAAAAAGTTAAAATATATTTTTATTAATAACTATAGTATATTCATGCAAAGAAAATTATCTCATAGTTCTCCCAGCAATAAACCACTTAATTTACTAGCCATCTATTGTATGCTTGTATAAGCAAGACTTTAGATAAGAATGTTTCCCCTAAATTACCAGACTAGTGACAAAAGAATGATTATGAAAAAAAAGTTGATTTTAAAAAGATGTTTCTTTTAGGGAAATTGATTTACAGAATAATCAAGATATGTTAAAGAATGGGAGATATGAGTAAATTTAGAATAAGAAAAGCTGTAGCACTAGATGATCTAATGATTAAGGAATATGGGAATCAAACAGCTAAAAAGGATAGAGAAAAGAATATGAAATTATGTCCACAAGGTGCTCAAGTTTTATATAGTTAGAATGTTAAAAAAAAAAAAGGCTACTAATGATGTAGTGTTGCCAAAAATGTAGTAGATATAGATACTAAATAACTAATGTGTTTTGAAAAAAATGAATGGAAAGTAGAGATTATTATCTAACTTTGATAATGACAAAACTTAAGTTTTATGAAGTTAATTTGAGGATGTGTCTAAAAATAGTGTTAATTTTGTATACATATGTGATGTATTTACAAAATATATGATGTGAGGGCAGCTTACAAGCCTGACCAAACCAATCCATAACTCCTCATAACACTAATTATGTCCATCTCAAATATTAAAATTAGCTTAAATAATTTTAATTAATACACAAATAATATAAATATATGTTAATAATATACTTGTCTTTATCGTCTTATGCGTCACTAAACCAAGTAACGAAATGACAGAGTCTGACAATTGTTAAGTAATGAAATGAATAAATGTCAAAGCAGTCTTTATACAAACAAATATGAGAATAAAATGATACTTTATTACATGACTTTTAAATCGATTATCGTGATATAATATCTACAACAATGAACAATTACGGCAACAAAAAACAAATGAAAATTTGGATATGTTAAACAACAGGAATTATGCGAGATATATAAATATAACATCATTTTTTTTTACTTGCATGATCTTCACGAATTACTTACGCGCTACAAAAAGATAAAATCAAAAGAAGAACAAAAAAATCTTTTTTTTTTTTATAAAATGAGAGAAAATGGATCTGTTATTCCAGAAAATTGATTTTTTTTTCAGACATATAATTATCATATGACACCACAATAAATAAAAGAAGTTTTTGAAGTGAAATAGAATAAAGAATTTTGTCCAAGTGAATACAGTCAGAAACTCATTTTATACGTATATTGTATCAAATAAATTATATCTATTCTAGTCGAACATAAATTGAAGAACATTAAAGATCACCAATATTCGAAGTAGAATTTCAATTAATCATCAACCGTTTATAAGATCTATACAATGTCAACTGTGACTGATATAATTAGTGACTATAAAATGTTTTCTAGCTAAATTGATGATGTCATAGGTGGATCGTTGTTTTCCCTGCCATGGAAGCATGATATTTTGCTTTATCCGGTCTTGAAATGCCGAAGAAACATCTTTAGCCACATATGGAATGCTTAATGATGAATCTACAGTAGAACAAGTGAAACCAAGACATGACTGTTCAAATATACAATGAACAGATGCCAGCAGATAACCTACACCTCGTTTAAGGATAATCATCTGTAATGCATAAACTGTATATACGAAGGACTTTTCCCAACTCGCAAATTTTAACTACATCGATTTAAAGGGATTGTAAAATCTTAATTATGTAATTTTAATTTTTAACTCTTATAAATATTTTTTTTTGTTTTGTTTCATTTTTTTTTTATACTTGGAATTGTGAACTTTCTATGATTTAAAAATGTTTCTTTGGGAAAGTTCATTTCAAATAGAAGTTGAAAAAAAGAAGATGGTTAATTTTAGTTAAAAGGTTCTTTTGTAAATAAAATCTATATTAGCCTTTCTGATCATAGACTGACATTTGACTATTTACCACATGATAATTAGGTAAGACTTTATTATTATTATGCTACATTGAATACATACACTTTATTAAGACATAATTTATCTTGTTTGTTATATATAGATTCACAAATCGTTATATCTGTTATTCTGTATAAATGATTAACCCCTTTGCTGAATGACTTTTACTATCATATGATAAATTGTACATAGATTTTGGAAGAGGTCATGAGGAAGTCAAAAACTGACCAAAGTATATAAACTATAATAGAAATAAATATGACAATGTAGAAATATAAATTGTTATATTTACATTTATGATGAATCAATATTTGTTATTTTATCCTTATTTGAATCTTGTAGATAATTGGTGTCATCAACATGGATTTCTATCTAGGGATTATGGACATGGTAATATAAATTGCTTGCATTAAAGATACGATAGAAGTTCATTACTGACTCCAATATTATAATTTTTTGTGTGTGTATATATATATTGTTGAAATATTTTGAGCTTATAATTTTTATGTTTGTTCCATAATAAATGTTAGTGAATTTATTAATTTTGATTTAGTCTCTAATTCATTAAATCGATTTTGTATTCACTCATTAATTTATAGCCTCAAATGTACACACACATATGATATAATATAAATAGAATCGAAATTTTGTTGGTTGATTACTAGATACATTATACTAATTGTAACCTATATAGAGGTGTGGTAGTTGTCAGCTAGAATTGGTGCATCTCTGTTAAGAGAGTCAAATTCAAATTCTCCCTGGGTTTGAATTCCGGGAATAACGGAACCGAAAAAGGGGTTATAGTATGGATGAACTGACGCAAATTGCATTTGAGTTTAACTGATGAATATTGAGCTGATCTATTAAAAATAGGTGCAATCATAGGTCATGAACTTCATTGCATTATTTCCAACATTCTACCCAAAGACCCAAGGTCTGAGAGTAGTCAGATGCGACCCTCTATTTCTATGTCATCTGTTACAATAGGATGGATTACATTTATTAAAAAATGAAGAAATTTTATTATCCAGTGAACTTAAGAAGATAGTGGGGACAAATATATGTAATATTAGGAACATAAATAAGGTAAAAGAAATTGAGGATGAAGATTATAAAAAAAAAATATTTAGAAGGACCAAGAGTGTTAATATAAGTTTTTTTTACATATGACATAAAGATGTAACTAAATGAATAGAACTGGGCATTTTTATAAAAGAAAATTAAATTTGTTAGCAGCAACAGATACAATTGAAAAGGGAAAAAAAGGTACTATTTCTTCAGAAATGTAGGTAGAAAGTGATAAATAGGTGTGGTGAAGATACGAAAAAAGAGGATATAGAGATTATTATTAGGGAAGATCTTTTTAAAAAATTCAAAAAAAACATTGATATATATATCACAGTATTTTACTACTGGAAATGAAAACGATATAAAAAATGAGAATATGTAGTAATGTTTACATAAGGATATTGATGATTTTAGAAAGAATAATTATCAAGTAGTAAATATATGTGATATTAAATATCATTTTAATGAAATTGATGAAGTGAAAAATATTGTGGGATATTATTAAAAAGGATGCAAGAGATGGAATGAAAATTGGAAATTTGAATAAAATGTATGATAGGAGGCTTATATGATTAAGGAAAAGCTTGAAGTTTGATAAAAAAAAAAAAAAGGATTAGGTACTGTAACTTGTAGAAATATTAAAAAGGATGGATGAGAAATAAATAATAAAATAAAATTGAATAGATTTAATAATGTCTAGGAAATAATTATAAAAGATGATAAATTTAAAATTTATAAAAAGTGAATATGCTAAAGTCTACAAAAAAAAAAAAAAAAGCAGTAAATAAATTTAGGAAGTGTAAAAAAAGATATTGTTAACAAATAAATGGGACAATGCATGCTCCTAAAAATAAAATCATGTTGTGCTATTAAATGACAAGGTAAATGAATATATAGAAAGATGAATTATTGTAAAAACTTCAGATAAAGAAAAGTTGGTGTATATGATTCATTAAAAATATAATCTATGAGAAGATGAATAAAATGATGGATGCAGAATTGAATAGAGCAAAAAGTAAGCAGGAAAAAAAAGCAAGAAAACTAGACGGTATGGCAATTAAAATGATAATGGATGGCAAGGTACACAGATCGGTTTGAAAAAAGGTTTTAATAAAAATTATACATATTAAGATTCTAGATGAATGGAAAAGTATGAAAATTAATTTTTTTATAAAAGATTAACTAGCTATAAACCATTATAAATAACCCATAATTTATTTAAAATATAAAATTAAGAGATTAGTATCAGTATCTTGAGGGAGAGGGAATTAATAATTTAATTCAAGAAGACAAATAGAGGATATAATCTATTTACTGTTATGCATTTAATTGAAATGTCTTAATCAAGCCATAATTTACTGCATTTTTGAATATAGAAAAGGCATATGACAGGTTAGATAGGAATAGATTGTACTGGGTCTTTACAACAATAATTGTGTGAAAGTCTGTGCTCTTATATCCTATATATTACATATATAGACACAGGTATATAATAAGCCTGTGTGTTTCAGTTATTACATAGTAGAGATGTCTGCCCATACCTTGTATATGTATTAAATGGATTATGTCCTGTACATGAGACGTCAGACTGACCTTAGGTCAACATGGGTGTGACAAGAATATCGGCCTCGGGGTGGCCTTTGAGCATTCCATCATCAGATTTTCAATTGGATGGACGGTTGAAGAGTTGGAATGTGGAGTGGATTGAAGCCTGTCCATTAAAGTATGAGGATTGACTATCTTAATATATATCAGAGCACTTAGTGTAGAGATGGTAATCTGGACCAACTGATGATTACTGGTTTAGCATGAAATACATATATTGGTGATTATTTATCTTTTCAATATATATGTGTTCAAGTGTATCAGTGTTATGAGATAGTGTGGAGAGTGGTGGGTTGTGTGAAAGTCTATGCTCTTATACCGTATACATAACAATAATTTTTATAAATTAGAATCTGTGGAAGTTAAATGTAAAATAAAGTTGAAACAATTATCACTTCATTATTTATTTTGTTTCTAAGCCAATTTGAGATTGAAATAGAAAGACAAGATAGTGGTAGGAATTACAACATTTATGTGATGGAAAGAGAAAAATATGAAAATTAAATTTAGAAAGGCAAATTTAAAGTATTAATATATAATGAAAACTGAAGGATGGATAATGAAAAATATTAGTCTTGAAAATATGGAGAAGTATTGATATTTAGAAATTATATTAAATGGAAAAAGAATTATACAGATAATTAATATTTAGTTGAGAAGAAAAGCAAAAAATAAAATAGAAATGATCAAAAATCTGTATGTTTCTCATATAATAAATATGAGATATACAGAATGGTGATGATACCTGGGTTAATATTTGAAATGAGGCACTGTATATAGCTCTGGTGACCCAGAAATTGTTGAAAGAATTTGAAAAGAATTAAGAAGTGGATGATGGTTATGAAAAACAAAAAAGGCTATTTGAGGGAATATGATGTGAGCTTTTTTAAATGAAAATAAAAAGCAAATTAAAAATGTTTGGAGTGTTACAAAATATGAATTAAAATATATTAGTTGAAAATAGTGTTTGATGATATTGTGGAGAGGTCAACAAATATGTTGAGCAAAAAGAGTTTTACAATATGAAAAATTGTAAGATGGTGTATTTCTATAAATTTATATAAAAGAAATGAAATAAATATATGGAGTATATATTACCATCATCATTTTCATTTCACAACAGCATGAAGGTCTCTCCAAGTTTAATCCAGTTTTTCCAATCCATAACTTTTTTTCTCCACATTATACTAGAAAACTTTGTTTTATCCATCCACCCTCCTTCAAAATTTTTTGCAGACTCTTGGAGTTTATTCAAAACTTCAACAGAGCATCTATTATTACCTATTCTAGGAATATGTACAGTACAGAGTCTCTCAATTCTTTCAATGATGTCAATATGCCTGTTCATTTCTCTCACTTTTATATATTGTTATTAATCTCTTTTTGTTACTATTTTGATATACTTCTATTTCGTTGAATTGATGTCAATATGCCTGTTCATTTCTCTCACTTTTATATATTGTTATTAATCTCTTTTTGTTACTATTTTGATATACTTCTATTTCGTTGAATTGATGTCAATATGCCTGTTCATTTCTCTCACTTTTATATATTGTTATTAATCTCTTTTTGTTACTATTTTGATATACTTCTATTTTGTTGAATATCTTAAGTCTCTGTATTGCTCTTCTATCCAAATTTTAGATCCATAATTAAAAACTGATAAATCACATTTATTATAAATCTTCCTTTTCAAACACAATTATTTCTATCAAATGCGTTTCATTCAAGTTTAATTCTATGATTAATTTTATCTATTATGTTTCCATCTCTGTACTAATAATGTGACCAAAGCATTTATAATTATCTTCTAATTTATGATTATCAATCTTTATTTTCTTTAGAGACAATCCACTGAACATTACTTTACTTTTTTTTTTTTTAGCATTAGCTTTTAGTTCTATTTTTTTATTTTCATTTAATAACTTTTGCAACATTTCCTTAACATCTGAAGCATTATTTGCAAAAACTTAACACATCATATGCACATCTAGATAACTCTTAAGTAATCATTTACTTTTATTCTCTTAGTATTCCACTTTAATCCATAAAATTTTGGAGATAGAGAATCACACTGTCATAAACCCATACCAATGTTAAACTTCTTTATATGATCAGGTAATCTAATCATTACTGTTGCATTTTGACAAATATTCTTCAGAATATGACAATATGCCAGTTTTAATAACAATGGGAATGCTTATAGAATCAATGTCTTTTTATAATGTATAAATCAAAAGTATATTTGGTCTTTTCTATACTTTCTCTCAAACTTGGATATGATCTACCATGCTAAAACTATTTTTAAATCCAGATTGGGTTTTTTTTTTTTTTGCTGTTGTTTAAAATACAAAGTTCGTTGTAGGAAAATTGTAATTATCTTGATAAAGATTTTGTAGAGAAATAATACAAGACTAATTAAGTCTGTAATTTCCAATACCAAAGGCATGGTCAATAGCTAAAGATATTCACACCATTAATAAAAAGGACTCTAGCATCCCTCTTACTAAAAAATGGCACTTGTAACTATCATTTTTCATCATTGTCGTGCAAATCTACACCTAAAAATTCAATTTTATGATAATTTATTCTATAATATTCAAAACAACTTTAAATCCAGATATCTCAACTGTCTTAATTCTATGATTATGATACTATTTAGTATTGAAAGCACTTAGCTTTAAATAAATTTCTTTATTATAAATCAAACCTGATCTGCTGTTAAATGTTTCAACATTTTCTTAATTATTACAGTTCATACAGAAAAAGCAGGTTATAAAATTCTTTGGAATTAAATATTATATGTACATGAAATAAAGAAAGATAGGTTGTTTAGTATAAAAATGAATTTTTCAAGTCATATAAAAATAGTTAAAATATGAAAAAATGTAAGAAATCATCACAAATAGTTTTGGTTATTTAGTGTAAAGATGGGATCTTTAGATACCAGGCATAGAAGAAAAAGTGGAAGAATTTGCATTATTAGTGTAATTTATGAGGAGATAGAAGAGTATTGGAATTCATTTTTAGAGTTTATGATGCTAAAAAAGAATGAGAATAGAGTAAGAATATCTTAAAGGCAAAGGAAATAAAAGTAATAGAAATTTTAATTTCTTTTCCCTTTACATCTTTTTAAATAAGATGGAGAATATGAGGATCAGATGGGAAATTTAAAAAGCCTTTTACATTAAACTGGGATAGAAAAAAAAAAAAGTGAATTAAAGCAGGAAAAATGATTTGATAATAATGAATAAGAATTAGATGACTTTATTGTGATAGATATATATATATATAATGATTTTCAAGAAATGTTAACTTGACTAATACAGTTTCTGGGCATAGAAACTGAAGTCTTCATCTAAGGAGAAGCCATTTTACATTTTATCATATTAGACTAATTTCTGTCTTGGCCTTCAAAACCGTAAAGCTCCTCTTTGATTAGTAATTGACATGTCCATTTAATGTTCATTGATTATTCACACTTATAACAGATGAAACAAATTTATGCAAAGAGAGGGGATTATTGCTAATATAAATAAAAACAACAAACAAAATTCAATTATAATTTACTTATTTATTATATAATCAATTGTAAAGAAAACCACAATATTAAATCAATAAAATGGCAGCAGAACTTGAAATCTTTACTTAATTGATCAGAAGTGAATTTTTATATCTTCACCTAACCCCCATTTTCTTTGGATAAAAATCTTAGCTCTCTAATCAGCAATCTAATATGCTGAGAGGAATATATATGATTTTTGTAAAAAGCTTGATGCTAAAAAGTTGGTTGATTTCTAATAGTAACTGATATTTTAAATAAATGCAGGCTTTCTATAATTTGGCTATAACTAACATGAGATAAATTACAAGGGGCCCATTAAACTTCTTAACTACAGACATTATATTAACAAAAATTATTTGTGATTTACTTAAATATTTATTTAATATTGAATATACACATTTAAAAAAAAAAATAGAAAACAACAAAATAACTTATTTGCTCATTAAATGTTAATTTTAAAATTAAAGTAATACATAAGTTAAGTCAGTACATATGAATTAATGAGCCTAAATAATGTGAATGCCACATTATTTTATCTCATTAAAAAAAAAAAGCATTTAGCATGTATCACAATTAGAATATTTCTAAAGACAGAAAAGTGATTAGAGAGGAAGGATTTATTTAAATTTCCAATTGTATACAAGTGCTAATCCAAAAATCAACAGCAATATCAGATTAATAACTTATACTTACATGGACACTTACAACTCATTCATTACAATAACCGAATAAATGTTGTCTGTTATTATTTTCAATCACTATAGATCCGTTGCAGGATGAAAGTCTCTCCAAGTTTAATCCAATTTCTTTAATCCACAAGTATTTCTTCTCCACCAGCAAATGTCCTTATGTCATTCATCCAACTCATGTCAGGTTTTTCTAGGTTTTTTAAAATGTCTTGGGATTCTGTGTAAAACTTCAAACTGCCCATCTGTTACCATCTCTTCTAGCAATAAATCCCGAGGAGCTTCATTTCAGTGCCTTAATTCATTCAATGATGTAAATAATACCCGTTCTTTTATCATATATTTTGCTTTCAATCCCTTATTATTATTCCCAACACAAATCCCTCCATATTTTGATAAAGTGGTCTGAAATTAATGTATTGTTCTTTTGTTAACCATCCAAGTCTCAGATTCATAAGTAAAAATTGGTAAAACACGTCTATTAAAAACCTTTGTTTACAAATGCATAAAATTATTGCTACCAAAAGCATTTCATTCAAATTAAATTGGATGATTAATTCATTATGTTTCCATCTGTAGTTTATTTGTAGTTGCTAAATTCTAATTATCAATTATTAATCTTTAATTTCTTCTGTGAAAATCCATTGAACATTACTTTAGATTATTTAGCATTTATCTTTACTCTTATTTATTTTCATATGATAACTTTTGAAACATTTCCTAAAGTTCTCTATTATTTGTATAAACAAGCACATTATCTGCAAAATCTAGATTACTTAAATAAAATCCATATATTTTTATTCTCTTAGCCACCTATTTTAATCCATAAAATATTCTTGTAAAATTGCTGTAAGTTTTTAATAAATAAAACATGTAACTTTTTTTTTTATTATTACTTTTATTTTGCATAACTGATGATTGCTGGTTTAGCATGAAATACGTATATTGGTGATTATTTATCTTTTCAACATATGTATGTTTAAGTGTATCAGTGTTATTAGATGGAGTGGAGAGTGGTGGGTCGTGTGAAAGTCTGTGCTCATACCCTAATATTACATATATATAGACACAGGTATAAATAAGCCTATGTTTCAGTTATTACATTATAGAGATGTCTGCCCATCCTTGCATATGTATTTAATGGATTATGTCCTGTACATGTGGGGTTCAGATTGACCTTAGGTCAACATGGGTGTGACAATAATCTCGGCCTCAGGGTGGCCTTTGAGCATTCCATCATCAGATTTTCAATTGGATGGACGGTTGAAGAGTTGGAGTGTGGAGTAGATTGAAGCCTGTCCATTAAAGTATGAGGATTGTCTATCTTAATATATATCTGAGCACTTATAGTATATATGTGTAGAGATGATAATCTGGACCAACTGATGATTGCTGGTTTAGCATGAAATACGTATATTGGTGATTATTTATCTTTTCAACATATGTATGTTTAAGTGTATCAGTGTTATTAGATGGAGTGGAGAGTGGTGGGTCGTGTGAAAGTCTGTGCTCATACCCTAATATTACATATATATAGACACAGGTATAAATAAGCCTATGTTTCAGTTATTTATTTATTATAGTAAATGTTACATGCAATTTATTTCAGTTATTTTTTAAAGAAGCTTCTGATAAAATTTTGCATACCCTTGGTGCCCCTGTTCCCAGTTATATATTTCTTATACCATTAACTTCTGTTTTTCATTATAATTACAGAGTCCAGATAAATAACGGAAATAGTTCAATAAGTTACCACATCTAAAATACCATCATCACAAACCTCCATGCAGATAATCAATATATAACAGATCAATTTAAAATAATTTCATACCCCCCCCCCCAATACATTATTTTGTCTCGGATGAAAATTTGCTGGACAACTGTTTTTGTCACAGTTCTTAGTAGAATATCAGTTATATTCTTATTGATATCAGTCATCTATGACTGTCTTCAAAATTTGTACTACTTTAAAATTATTTGCAAGTTCTAATTTAAGCTCATTCAATGTTTCTTCTTATTGATATCAGTCATCTGTGACTGTCTTCAAAATTTGTACAACTTTAAAACAATTTGCAAGTTCTAATTTAAACTCTTTCAATATTTCTCAAGTTTAGGAATATCAATTATTAATAGTCTTCCTAATTTTGTATTAGCATATATCTTTCATAATCTTTAAATACATATTCCCTTATAGTTACAATACAATTCATTTAGAGACTTTTATTTCCATTCAACATTTTTCACAAAAAAAAAAATTCCCAATCTATATAGTTTTTGGGGTTTTTTCCTGTAAACTTTATAAGTCTGTATTCTCTCATTTTTTTATCATTATAATCAAATTTGCTTCCACAGATAAGTAGATATGTTATATCAATAATTTTAAGCATACAAAAGAAAAGGAAAAAACAACTCCTGATTTATAATGGTGTGAAATACTTTTCTGTGCATATCTAAACAATAAAGTTTTGAAATTATGCTTGTATATGCCTCTTGCAATGATATCTGCTCAATGTACATACTTAGGCATAAATATTGCAGATTAAGTAACATTTAAAAAAAATAGTCAAATAGTTTTATTGATCAAGAGTTCATAAAATATCTGTGCATCAAAAGTGATGAAGTGAAGTCACATTCCATGGACTTTGAGCTCCAGGATCTTCCAGTTTACTGCATTTAATCATTCAAGACAAGACAGATTCAATGTACGCAGAAAAGACATGTATGTAATGCTTTGTTTTGAAATCATGCCATATTTTTTTATCAAAATGTCTTAAATGCCTACAATTAGCTTATAACTCAGTTTATTTAAACATATGATTGACAATCTACTGTTAGCCAATGTAGATGGCCAAGCAAGCTGGTTTACACTTAAAATTATTGGATATTTGAAAATTTCATAGTTTGAATGAGAATAAAAAGAAATTGGTTGCTGAATAGTCAAAAAGATTACTGTTGTCAATTGCATATCAAAAATTTGTTAATTTATATCATGGATTGTGAAAAATTTTTATTAACATATTAACTTCAATGTCTTTAGAATTGATACAAATGCCATATTGCATTTCTTACTGATTCAAACTAGCAAGTTGGAATGCATAAATAATAAAATCTTGAAAAACTTTGAATACTTTATATATTACTTGTAATGCAAAAGTTTAATTGTCACTCCTTTCTAAATTAGTTAAAATGCTGGAAAAATTAATTTCTATTGGCTAAACAAAAAAAAACAGTGATTTTAAGTTTTCAAAACTTCAGTTTTTAAAATGACAATACTTAGAATATGCTGACCAGATAGCACAAAAAGAGGTTGTTTAAAGAGCAAAGTAGTTGTTTTTTAAATAAATAAAAAATCTGTTTGGCCAATTAAAAAAAACTATTAAGCTTTTACTGTTATTTGAATGCTGAAAATCATTTGATTTCCTGAATAATTGCTGGATTCATAAATACATGGGTCACATGTTAATTTAAATGTTGGGAATAGTCATAAATCTTAAAAAAATTGTTTCCCTGGAATTGAAGGTTTTGTTTGCATATTTATTAGTAAATTATATATAATTTCCATTTTCTTGGGAATGTCTATACAATCTTCTGATGGCAGCACACAATGTAGATTGCTTGCTGAGACATTTAGCAACCAATTCAGCAATAGCTTTTTATACAAAGACTCCTATTTTTTATACATGAGAATACTTTTTATCCATTCATCTACTGATAATTTAAAATCTATTGTAGTTTAAACTCTAAAGAATACCATAGTGATTAGTACTTTAACAGGCAACCCTCAATATCAATTACAATGTCTGCACAAAATAGATATGTTTAAAAATGAATATGTAGACCATATGGGATAACGAATATAAAACTATGGCTGTCTAGTCGCCATAACACCTGTAGTCAGTATTTGAACACTGTCTACCGAATCGAAATCAAATATGAATCAATTTTCTTGAGGAAATTTTACAAGCAGAACTTATATATATATCATGCATATCTCCTACATAAGGATGTGAGTTAGAAATTTTCTGCAGTGGCCATTATTCCATCAGTAAAAAAAAAAAAATCTTCCGGAAAAAGTATATTTATGAGCATCAGGTAGCGACCGACCTCTCATCTAATGCAGCAAGAACTACACTTTCCCTGATATTCTAAATGATCCTAAAATAATTCTAATCAGGTGCCCGACCCTAGCTAGCTCACTCTCAGAGCTGGGATGAAACCTATCAGATGAACAGAGGTAAACGATGAAATTTGCGTATATGAACGATCTCTCTCCCCTCTTTCTATGTATTTCAAACTAGATTGTGTATAATTTAAAATGAGCTGCTTTGACTTCTCATCCTCTGAGATTCATTCCATTAATAAGCAATAAAATTTCTTCATCGAACTTAAGGTTCGAGTTTAAAATATATTTAATATAGGCGCCTACTTGTATAGGAAGTATTTAGCTAGTTTTGCAAGGTATGTTGGCAGGAAAAGAAAAATAGGCAAGCATAAACTATAAATCTATTCACTAATGTTCAGTAAATGATTACAGTTTCAAAGTAAGTGCACAATTTTTTATTTTTTTATTTTATTAAATTAAATATTCATAAAACTATATATATATAATTCACATATCAAAATCTAACATAAAAAAAGAAAAAAAAAATTTACTAAATATAATAGATAATATAAATATGGAGTAGAATGTAAAAGAATACAGTTATACAATACAGTTTAGTAAATATTTTTAACAATAAAAAAGCATTTTTGAGGGTAACGATATTCAATTCTAAGTTCACTTAATGCAAAAAAATTATATTTACCTTTGGGAACCCAGGACTATAATAAAGATAAATTTACTTTCATGTAAGCTTCCATCATTCTGAGTTAGTGATCCAAAAGAAGAAACATATATATATATTTTGCTGGAGAAAGGAAAATAACACTATTGACATAAGTCCGAAATGAGCATCCATTTAGTGGCATTAACTGAAAACAAAGAATAATGACGGCAATTAACAAATATTTTAATGGAAGTTTGATCAGTATCTGAGATTCAATATATTTCTTTTCCTCTCTGGGGTATTTTGGGCAGTGGCTCTGTAAGATCCTTGAGGTTCTCGTATAGACAGGCAACGAACAGGAACAGCTATATACTTAGAGCGCCCTACACGTATCTGGTTTCTACTCCATCATTAAGATCGTAGACATTTTCAATAAGATATCAAAGAAAAACATTTTCTCCGCAACTTGGTTACTTCAGCGAATTTCAATAGTTCATTAGAATGAAAGCATAGCATATAAATTAATACCAAAAAAATACTTATATTTTTTTCTTCTTTTTTTAAAAAATGTCTTCTGTTCTCTATAGCTCCAATTTTCTAATTAATCAATTTTTTTAGTTTTTGATCTCCCAAATCAGTGTTTTTAATATTTTTATTTTTGGTTTCTTTGTTCACAGTACATTCAATTACGATTTCTTGAAATTTAGAAAAGCTAAGTACTATTACAAATAACAAAGAATTGCCTAGAGGCATATATAGCAAAGTCTTTTTGTTACCCTCATTAAAATAGGACATATGATAAAACAAAAATGTACATTTAAAACAAGTAATAAAAAAAACAATATATTGGCGTATAACTGTATCTCTCAATTACAACTTTTTATAACAACATATTTCCAAATATGTTCTAAAATAAATAATTTTTTTTTTTTCTAAAAAAAAATTTTAAAATCTATTTCTCTCTCTGACATCCTCATATATATAATAGTCGAACATATAGAAGCCAATTTATAGAAACTATGCTTATCCAGAGCAGTCGCCAGATACTATTTAATTCCATTGTAACAGGGTTTAAACCTGGCTACTGTTACAGTATATTGCCAAACATGCTCAGAAGTGGAGTTAAAAAAATTTGAGGTAGTTTAATAATGCATAGTGAATACAGATAGCTATTCAATTACTGACTGGAAAATGGGTAGTCAGATATCTTTAATTAGAGAATAAAAGTTCCAACTTAATCTAGGTTGATCAAATGAATGTCAATGCATTAACAGTAATATAAAAATATCACTGCAGTTTTCATAACTGACAAGATGTCAAACTCTTAAAATGTGCTGAGGACATAATTATTCTTTTTATTCATTTACCTTTATTTTATAACATTAAAGTAGTGTTTATATGTAAAAAAAAAAAATTCTCATACGGAAAAGCTATTGCTGAATTCACTGCTAAACATCCTACCAAATATGCAATCATATACAGTAATTGGCAAATTGAATAAACATTGTAAAAAATGGAAGATGTATGTAATCAAAAGATGTATTCAAAATCTCAAATTGTAGGAAAGAGTATCTGCTTCATATGGGTATATTTAGAACTCAAAGAAATAGCGTAATTAGAGATAAAATAAATGATAAGCATTACCGGATTTATATCTGCATATTTAGAACTCAAGAAAGAGTGTAGAGATAAAATAAATGATAAACGTTACCGGATTGAAAAGTGATTAATTAAAAGATAAAGAACAATTATAATTAGTTATATTCTAGAAAGTTCCACATTATGAGGAAATATATAAAAACTCGAAGATAAGGAAAATTGAGGTCTTTTTACATACACTCGCATCTTGGGAACCGCTTATGCTAGAGAAGATACAAACTAACCGAGTGTAATGAGGTCTATGGAGTAACCCAGTGAACTCCACCACTGAAGGTACCAAAGTGGACTTAGGGACTATACAGGCGACATCAGCCTTTAATTGACGTATACCTCAGCATTTCATAAGTAATATTAGTCTTATATATAAATTGTAAATACATTAAGCATGTTAGTAAAACCCTTACTAATAGTAACTTGCGGCAAATGGTCAGTATTTAGTTAATAAACCGTGTTTCCGAGTTACTTTTATTTCTGTTGGTCTGACCACTTCTACCCGATTGTAGAATTCATGGTGGCTGTACACAGCAGAAAGCTGGCACAGTCTTGATAGGATAGAATTTAACTTGTAATTTACATCATAATAGAATTCATTGTGTGGTCGGAAATCATGGGAAATTTTTTTTTCTAATTATTAATAATTCGGATTAAGAGTTAAGATGACAACTGAGACGCACGTGATAATAAATGAATTTAATGTTAATAGTCCTGTTGATTGGCCAATTTATCTCAAAATAATTTTTTTTTTTATTAATAGGACTGTAAGTGACCCCATTAAAGTTGCCACGTTATGTTATGCCGGACAACAAGTGATAGAAATCACAAATAGGTTATGTAATTACAAAGAACCAGAGAAATTGCTGTACAAAATAATATTTGAAAAACTAAATAATTATTTTAGTACAAAGCCCTGTAAGCACGTAATTAGGCTACATTTTAGAAATAGATGGCATGGGGAATGCATATGAGACTAAGATCAAGCATTGAGAGAAGTAGATAAGAGTTGTAGTTACGGTGATGCATTAGAAGATGCTCTACTGGAACAATTACTTTGGGGGATGTGCGACGATAGGCCTCAAGAGACTTGTCATACAATGAAGCAATCAAAATGAAAATAGCCCACAAGATAGTGCTTGTCCACTCAAGGGAATTGTGAAATTTTACTAATAATAATGAATGTAGTGCATTTATACGCAAACTGAAAATAAATAAGTCTGCTAAGAATAAGCCGAAGAAATTGCTTGCTACTGTGGTGCAAAAAAGGTCACATAAGTGTAGATTTACCAGAACATTGTGCAGCCTGTGGCAAAGTAGGTCATTTAGTGAAAGCATGCAGGTCAAATGGGGAAAAAGATTGTAGTGTATTGCCCACTTTTCCAAAGGAAAACCAGCAGAAATGTGAGATCTATAATACTCAGGGTGGTCATTGCAACCAATATTGATATCAGTGAAATTATTAAATATGAATTTGAAAATGAAAATTGACAGCGGATCAGGCATATCAATGATGGTAGCCAAAGACTAGGAAATGTTAACAAAACATTGCACAAACTCCCCTACATTAATGAGAACTAGTTTAACAATGAAATATGCTAATGGTAATATTTTGAGAATATTAGGAAAAGTAGAAGTGTAGGAATTAAAAAAGAGCCCAAAGGTGTATGTAGTAGAAGGCAGTCTCAACCCTATTATAGGTATGGAATGGTTTGATGCCCTGGGAATAAAAATATGTACAATGAATAAGACCTCTATTGAGGAAGAAATAAAAAATAAATATACAAAGTATATTTAGTAATATGAAATGCCAATTCAGTACTAAACCAGTCGATACAGTCTTGCAAGATGGAGCAACCCCCATGATTTGCAAGCCTAGAAAAGTTCCTTTTGCATTACAAGCTAAAGTGGAACAAGAATTAAATGATTTTGTTAGCAAGGGGGTGTAGACATTAGTCGAGAAGTCCCATTGTGCCACTCAGATTGTTGTGATATCTAAATCAAGCGGACAAATCCACATTTATGGAGATTACTATACTACTGTTAATAAGAACCTTACCAAAAGTCAGTATCCAGAGCCTAACATCAGAGAAATATTAGCTAATATGGAAATGTCATTATTTCACTAAAATTGATTTGAGATCTGCATTCCATCAGATTCCAGTTTCTAAACGCACCTTGGAATTGTTAACTATCACTACCCACAAGGAATTGTTTAACTACAATAGGCTGCCTTCTGGAATTACCATCACACCAAATATCTTCCAAGCCAAGATGGACATACTGTTCCAACAAATGGAGGGTATAATATTATATTTTAATAGTCACTAATTCAGAAGAAAAATTACGTGAGCGACTTTTAAAGTTTGCAACAAATTATCTAGTATCAGAGCTAGAATAAACCCAGAAAAATCTATCTGGATGACAACTGAAATAAACTTCCTGGGGCATATCATATCAGGAAAGGAAAAGAAGCCCCAAGACCCAGAAATGTATGAGAACTACAGGTTTTCTAAATCTACTTAATTATTTTGAAACTTTTCTGAAGGGAAAAGCGCATATAGCACAACCACTGTATAATTTTTTTAAAAAAGGCCAAAAATGACATTGGGATCAAACCCAAGAAAAAGCATTTACTGCTACAAAAGAATTGCTTATATCAGATAGTTTATTAGTACACTATGACATCAGCCTTGAATTGATACTAACAATGGATGCATCAGATTTTGGGGTCAGAGCGGTGTTAAGTCATACAGTGTCTGAGGGTGAGCGACTAATAGTTTTTGCTTCGAGAACATTAACCAAAGTAGAGCAAAACTACAGTCACTTGGATAATGAGGCGTTGGCTATTATCTTCGCAGTGAAAAAATTTCACCAATACTTATATGGGTGGCCATTCAAGATCTTTATGGATCCCAAGCCGCTATTAGGGAAATAAAACTACACCGGATCACTTGAATCCTTAAAATGTTACATTGGTTAAATTAATTAGCAGGTTATAATTTTGAGCTAAATTTTAAAAAGGTAAATGTAATTAAGCATGCAGACGCACTGTCGAGAGTCCCAATTAAATCAGCTCCACATGAAAGGGATCCAACCATTAACTATATAGATAACTGGAATACAGTAGTAATAGACAGCAAAAAGGTAGCAAGTTGGACAAAAGCTGAACATGGTTACAACTTGCTTAATAAAATGAATCAGCAAGAGCTGGACTAGAAGTCAACCTGAGATACTGCATAAAGCTATATGGGATGTAAAAGAAAAACCCTATAAATAAGAGATATATGTTAATGGACAACAGAGTATTAACACTAAGTAGTGGTCATCACCAAGTTCTGCAGCTTATTCATCAAGGCTATCCCGATATTGTATGGGCTAAAGCACTTGCACAAAGTTATGTTTGGTGGCCCAGAATTAATTCTGAAATAGAACAATTTGTGAAAACCTACAAGAATTTCCAAATGAATGCAAATGTTCCAAAGAAAAGTTATGTGATCTTGAAATCGAAAAAGCTTGGAGTCATATGTAGAATTATAAGAAATACGAGCACCGAAGAAACAATTGAAAAACTTAAGGAAATTTGTTGCTTTCCATGATTTCTCCAAAACTATAGTATCGACAATGGAACCAGCTTCATGTCTACTAAATTTGATGATTTTCTGAAGAAATGGGGAATTAGACATATAGCCATACCTCCATGTCACCCAGAGTCCAATGGGATTGCAAAAAAGGCAGTATAAATGTTAAAGCAAATGCTACAAAAAGAAGGTACTGCAAATATACAAGAAACATTCTGCTTTATTACATCAGCACAGTACACCGACGAGGGGGGATCTCCAGTTGGAATAATATTTGGATGAAAGATCCGCACAAAGTTTATCGCTGATTCTCCCAGATCAAAATTTTTCGAGAAACGAAAACAACAGCACAAAATAGCAGTAAGCAGTGGGAGAAAGTCTGGGTGAGAGATGTGTTTGCAAAATATTGGGTGAAAGGCATAATTAAAGAACATCTATCAAAACAAGTAGTTGAGATAGAAATGGGGAAAAGCACATGAAAACATCTAAATTATGTCAGATATCAAGAAGAAATTGAGCAAACGGGAAGTAAACGAAAAGCACAAAGCAGATAAGAACACTACTGTTGAAAAGGAAGCAATCCCGCATAGGTCACAAAGATTCAGAAAGGAACTGAGTTATCCAGACTATCTGAGACTTCAAAAATTCGTAATTTTCGAAGTAGAGGAGGTGCTTTATATGTGTATATTTAGAACTCAGGGAAATAGCATAATTAGAGATAAAATAAATAAGCATTACCGGATTTATATGTGCATATTTAGAACTCAAGAAATAACGCAATTAGAGATAAAATAAAAGTTAAGCCTTACCAGATTGGAAAGTGATTAATTAAAAGATAAAGAACAATTATAATTAATTATATTCTAGAACATTCCACATTATGAGGAAATATATAAAAACTGGAAGGAAAATCGAGGTCTTTTTACACACACTCACATCGTGGGAGCTGCTCATGCCAGAGAAGATAAAAGCAACCGAGTGTAATAAAAACTATGGATGGACCCAATAAACTCCACCACTGAAGGTACCAAGGTGGACCTAGAGACTATACAGGTCACATCGGCCTTATTATAATTTATGTACACCTTGTTGGCATTTCATAAGTAATATTAGCCATATGTATAAATTGTAAATATATTAAGCGTATTAGTAAAACCTTACTATTAGTCATTTGGTACAAATAGTCAGTATTTAGTTAATAAACCTTGTTTCCAAATTACTTTTATTTCTGTTGATCTGACCACATTTACCCCCGATTGTAGTATTTGTGGGGACTGTACATAGCAGTATCATAGATCAATTTCTATCGGAAAAAAATAAAATAAGGTCTGTCTGGTCATTCAAGTTTTTACAAACATATGGTTTTCCAAGAAATAGACCAAATGTGTATTTATATATAACAGTAACATAATTTTTAAATAAAAATAATAGATCAACTAGAATTATATTTTTCTTCTGAAAACTTTTATAAAACTTTATATTGTATTATAAATTAATCTATAAAACGAGAATATTGGTTTGTTTTTGATTTTTGATATTTGAGAAATTATTTATACTTATACATTTATAGGAAAAAGTACTGTTAACTTATTCAGGAAATTATAATAAGTATTTATTAAATATGTGCCTACAATAAATAAAAATTTATTATATATTGTAGACGACGATAATTATCGAACCTTTACAATTTGTTTTCAGATAGCCCTGTGGGGGTAAATAATACAGGAATTAGTTAAATCAAAACTTCAAACAACAATCACATTTTTAAAAAAAAAAATATGTAAACACACATATTTCTATTTTAGTCATATATATATAATACAGAATATATATATATTAAATAAGCATTTATTTTATATAGCGTATGTAAACAATTGTATTACAGACAAATATCAGCCTTTCACGCTAATTGTGCATACGCTTTGCGAGTGTTAATAATAAATGAATACTTTTTCACCAATACAAGATACAGTATTTATGCAGAAATAAAAGGAATCCTCCTATTCCTATGACTCAAATGCTTATATATGAGCAAATCTGAAGTACTTTAAATCTGAAGTAATTTAAAGTGACAGTTCCATCGTCACGCTTTCTTTGCCAGATTTGCTCATATATAAGTGTTTGAGTCGTAGGAATAAGAGGATTCCTTTTATTCCTACTTAAATACTATATCTTGTATTTGTGAAAAAGTATTCATTTATTATTAACACTCGCAAAGCGTATGCACAATTAGCGTGAAAGGCTGATATTTGACTGTAATACAATTGTTTACATACGCTATATAAAATAAATGCTTATTTACATATTATTAAATTGCAGTTGGAATGACGTTTAGTAAATTCTAGATAATTTCACCGATGTCATTCATTCAGACATTATATATAGTAATTTAAAGTGACTGTTCCATCATCATGATTTCTTTGCCAGTACTTCAGATTTGCTCATATATAAGCGTTTGATCGTAGGAATAAGAGGATTCCTTTTATTCCTGCATAAATACTATATCTTGTATTGGTGAGAAAGTATTTATTTATTATTAACACTTGCAAAGCGTATGCACAATTAGCGAGAAAGGCTGATATTTGACTGTAAGAATATATATATTGTAACGGTATATAAAATGCCATTACATTATTTTAAAATGAAAATAAAAAGATCGTAATATAAATAATTTTTAAAAAAAAAAGTCTTATTCGAAATCCAACCGTTTAACTTGCCTAAGTTAATAATGAAATGTAGGAAAAAGGGAACTCTTGAGGGAGGAGGTATAATCTTAGCTGGGGTCGAAAGGAAAGAATAGTCAGCCTTTTTTTTCTTTCTTTTAATTACTAACCAAAGTTTTGTCTTTTTAATTACTAACCAAAGTTTTGTCTTTTTTTTTAAACAAAAAAAATGTTTAGTATAATCAATTTGTGAAACGTCATTACTAACACTAAGTAAATTCTTTTTTTTTTTTAAATGTCTTTGTTTTTTGAGGAAGTTTACTGATATGTAACGGTATATAAAATGCCGTTACATTATTTTAAAATTAAAATAAAAAGATCGTAAATAAAAATTGATTTATTAAAAAAAAAAAAAAACTTAACTTAAAAACTGAAAATTAAAAGTTGTTTAACGTATATATATTGCATAGATGGGAAACTTTAAAAACTATTTTAAAAATAAAAGTATTTGAAAGTTTGTTTTTTTTGTAAAAAAAGTAAAGATGTAAAGATTTGATATTTTTGAAAATAGAAATAGTGTTGATTTCTATAATCTTAGAAAATGAAAATGATTGTTTTATTAATTAAATGATTGTTCTAAAGCACACTAGCCCTTGGGGCACTCGAATAATTAAATGGTCAGATAAGAAAATAAAAAGAAATTAAATGACCAATGCAAGCATGAAATGACAGCACGGACCGTCAATGAAACATGAGAGGATTAGTGACGTCTTGCTCGTTGAATCCGAAGATTTGATGATAAGAGGTTAATAAAAATATAAAAGCCAAATGATTATTATAATTGGGATCTCAGAGCTGACTATGAATATACCATTATAACTAGCTATATTGCAGACTTTCACGATGTTGAAGTCTGCAATAAATTTGATTTTCCGGACAACCAGCTGAGGCCTCTGGATGACAGTTCCTGACCAAATGCATAGCAAGTAGCGGTTTCGTTTCAAAGGAAAAACAATCTACGAAAGTGATAACGAAGATGGACCTCTCAATCTGCTCAATCCGTAAAGTATGAACTCTTGTGTTTATCTAATAGGAACTTTTCCTAAATTTGCAATTAATAGCTGAAAATAAGAACTATTATCTGACCTAAAGAATTTAAAATCAATTATTAATATTTTTTATGCATATGTTTAAGCAATCATTTCCATTTCTCTTTTTTTGTGTTAAGCGTTAATTAAAAATGTATCAAATTAAAGTTGGGTGTAGATAGCTACATGGATAAAAATTAATAACAATGTTTAAATTCGTTTATGTTTATTTTAAAGGGTTAATTTCAGGCTATTTGTTTCGTAGTTAGGATGATGCTTGTGGAGGGATATATGGGTGTTTATATCAATGTAATGTGAAGCGTGTTTGGCATACAGGGCAATGTGCCCAACTGAATGCATGACCCCAAAGAGGCAGTCATATCGTTGCAATGGTCGCAGACGTATTTCCTGCGCCATTAACCCCTTCTAGCTCTATGGACAGGGATTTATAAGTCGGTAGAAAAGACTGCTCTCCCCCATATGTAGCACTCTTTAATTAATTTATATACATGATTCCTTCACCAGACAGATGCCCATTCCTGTACTGGATGAGGATCACGTACTTCAAATAATATCACGCTGTCAGATGCATATTCCTGTCAGTATGATTTTATGCTAGCATCTTCATATTGCATTGGTTGTGACTATATATCTGGAAGCAGGCATTGGTTTGGCTACGAACTTTTAGTCTGAGATTGAATGAGTGTTTTGATAAGTTTTTTTTAAGTGAGAAATCTATGTAGCCTATCTATACTTAACATGCTAAAGTAAATATTAAAATGTCCATCTGTGCGGTCTATTTAAAATAGTAATTTAAATTTAAAAATGTTAAAATCTAAATATAAATTTTATTCCTCAATTTTAAATGTGCGTTAATAAAATCTGTTGTGTTATTCTATTAATACTGGCAGTGATCTAGTTTATTCTTTTTAATCTTCATTAAAAATATATTTTTATGTTTTAAACCTCTGCTACTCCATGAACTAGTGGCAAGGGCAAACAGTCAATAAAATAAAAGTTGGATTTTTAACAGCGCTTATCTGCCTACTCTATAAATTTTCTAGGTTCAAGTAGCCTAGTGGCGCTCTGTAGTGCAGATATGGTAAGACTATTGATCACCCACACCATGATCGTTATAATATATTGCAACTAGTTCTTTTTATTTGTGAATATATTTTAATATTTCAAGTTTTTTTAAAAAAAAAAATTTTATGTTTTTGTTTTTTTAAAGTGTATTAGATAAAGAGAAAGAACAATTAATTTGCTTTCATGTTATCGAAGTTAGAAAGTAAAGAAAAAAAAATATGTTTCTTAATTGGATTTGTAGATAAAGAAAGTTATTACTGAGAAAGTATTATTAATTTTCTTTTGTATGTTTTTGTAAAAAAATTAAGCAATGGGGTTAATAATTTTAAATAGACTAGGGATTTGTCTAAGGTCAAGATATTATTGAAATCACTTGTTTTATAAAAATTCTTGTAATACTTTTTCATAATTAATTAAAAGATTCATCTGTGAGCTGGTATGGGGGAACAATTAATTTATATGAAAAATAAAATAAAAATAATGAGCAATGCTATTTTAAAAATAAGATAATTTTCAGGAATTTGTTTTTGATGTGTATGCTTAAAAGGCACAGGATTTTGTTTTACTGGTCAGTGAGTGCTCCAATTCCATTGATGGCAGAGAAAACAAAATAGATGGCATATAAGTAAGTAAAAAATTTAGATAACTTGTTTGAAGTCATTCCTGGAAGACTCTGAATATGAAATTGAATTGGTTAATTACAAATCATTATAAATAAATCAATTATTTTATATAGCGCGATGTTTATAAACTGTAATATTTAAACAGCATTAAACTGTTGCACATGCGCTTTGCAGATTTTAACTATAAATGACTGAATACTAACACTTCAAACACATGATAAAGTCATTGGAAAAGATAGAGTGGCATCTATCTTTTCGAACCCAAACGCTTTTGTATGGGTTCAAAAAGATAGATGCCACTCTATCTTTTCCAAAGACTTTATCATGTGTTTGAAGTGTTAGTATTCAGTCATTTATAGTTAAAATCTGCAAAGTGCATGTGCAACAGTTTAATGCTGTTTAAATATTAGTTCATAAACACCACGCTATAGAAAATAATTGATTTATTTACATACATTTAATTTCAAATAAGTATGACGTATCATAAATTCTAAAAAATTTCACTAGCGTCATTCATTCAAGCATGTAAAAGTAAAATAAAGTGATTATTTAATATCTTCACGCTTTCACTTTCAAACACTTAAGATTTGCCCATACAAAAGCGTTTGGGTTCGAAAAGATAGATGCCACTCTATCTTTTCCAAAGACTTTATCATGTGTTTGAAGTGTTAGTATTCAGTCATTTATAGTTAAAATCTGCAAAGCGCATGTACAACAGTTTAATGCTGTTTAAATATTACAGTTTATAAACATCGCGCTATATAAAATAATTGATTTATTTACATACATTTAATTTCAAATAAGAATGACGTATCGTAAATTCTAATAAATTTCACTAGCGTCATTCATTCAAGCACGTAAAAGTAATTTAAAGTGATTATTTAATATCTTCACGCTTTCACTTTCAAACACTTAAGATTTGCCCATACAAAAGCGTTTGGGTTCGAAAAGATAGATGCCACTCTATCTTTTCCAAAGACTTTATCATGTGTTTGAAGTGTTAGTATTCAGTCATTTATAGTTAAAATCTGCAAAGTGCATGTGCAACAGTTTAATGCTGTTTAAATATTACAAATCATTATAAAGTGTAAGCTGTCATTATGTGGCTGTAGACTTTCATTTTAAAGAAAAAATGGTTTCAGAGGAGTTCAGTGCAATAAATAAAATTGAATACATCTTAACCAAGTATGCTAGCTTTATCTCCTGTTAATCATCATATGAATTTATCTCATTGTATCAAAACCTGCCTAGCAAAAAGAAAAGAAGTCCAACGTGAATAAGTAGCTGAAATCAAAATCATCTCTACCACCTGTCTATTAGCTGCAACCTAGAATAATATTACTGTAAGTTATATCATACCATGAAAAAATTAAAAAAAAAAACAAGGGGAAGAACCATTTCAGAATAAAACTGTCATAATTGGTATTGTTATGAAGTGCAGATGGTTCTTTTAAACTTAGATCAAGAGAACTCCTCTCTCTGTAGAAGAATGAACATTTAGTTTTATAAATATATTTTTAATGAAATATATAATTTTAAATATTGATCTTATTTTGTAAAAGAAATATAGGAATTAAGCTATACATATATGAATGTATATGTATGCATACAGAATTATGTACATATATATATTTTCTATTCTTTATAAACTACTTGATATATGATACTAACATCATTTAACAATTTTTTTTTTTTTAGTCATATGAAAAAAGTATAATTTTAAAATATTATTTGGTCTGGTTTATACTATTCAATTATCTAATATTACCAACAATTGTTATTATTACATTTTTTATACATGTGCATATATATGCCTATAATCAGATATATTTCTATTGTAATTTACAAAAAGGAAGGAATTCACATCACTATGTATTATATTCTTTATTAGACAGTGTCTAATATGTTTTTCTATTAAAGTGAGATGATATTATTATTATTTTTCTGTATTTAATATTAATATTTTTTTTGTCTTAAATCTATATCTGATGTTATCTTTGCTTCCCTCGCTCCATAGTTGATCTGAATTAGAAGTTATAAGATAATGTCAACTTATTTTGCTATATGTAGCTCTCCTTGAAAATTAGAGTTTTGGGCTAGAACTTGGGATAATTTGTAAGGAACTGTAAGGGGATATCTCTATAAGGTTTTATAGAGCATCTTTCTAAGAAAGTGGTGCTTAATGTTCATATATTTCGGGGCTTTATAAAATGCTTTACCTAGGGCCAGTTTTGGCCAATCCTTGTAGACATTGATCCCTAAAAAGGGTGATTAGGAAATATAACAGATGATGATTTCTTTATTCCCCTTTTAATGATATAGATGTAAAAACATCAATGTATTTATTTTTAGTGGTTTGAAATATTACCACATATGGTGGATAGCTGAGTCTTTAGACTGACTTTTATTGTTCTTCATGTGAGACCTAAATAGTTAGTATAAATAATGTCTATAGTGTACTGTTGGGATGATTTAGATAACCCTACCTAACCTCTTTTCAAACTTGGAAAAAGTGTAAAGAACTTTCAGGTACAACATATTATTAATATCATTTTCACAAATAACTTCAGATAATAAAATCCTCTTTCCCTTTTAAAATCATCCTTCAATTTCTTCCTTCTTTCCTTTTACTTTTTAGTTTCTCTAATATAGTCAATATCTTATAGTAATCGATTGATATAGTCATCAAAAAAAATTTTCTTTTATTGTTTCTCACTTTTTCTAAAGTTATGATGAATAAATTCATTAAGAAGTAACAATTAATGATACTCTGATAGTAATGTGTAAAATATATCCAAAATATTAGATCTTTACTAAAGTTTATTAAATATGCAAATAAAAAATTATATATAAATGTAAACAATAATTTATAAGTACATTAATAAAAAGACAATCTAAATAACTAATGACAATAGATAACAAGAATACATAGGTGATGACTAATTATAGATAAATATCATGTGAAAATATATTTCACCAAAATTAACAAAACATTGCAATATATAACTAAACATTTACGCATAAGTAACATTCAGAAACTTTGCATCAGTACATCAAAACATTCTCGATAAATTAGTTTTACCACTATTATTATCAGAGTTAAATATAATATACTAGAAATTCTTATTTTATAATAATAATAAACAATCACTCAAAAATGAGTATGGGCATTCCAATTCCAAAAAGAAAAATGAAAGAAGATTTAAAAAAACTATTATAAAAATTTTTGCAATGACTATATAAACCAATCTGTAAACCACAAATACATAAAGAACTTGCTGGTCCAATTTTCTGTTTACCTGATAATTTACAATCAGCAGAAAACTTTCAGAAACTTCAAGACCATGTCTAATTGCAGCTCTCCAATTTAATCTCTTCTCTGCCATATTTTCCTAATAGAAATATTTGACATTGCACTTCTTTAGAATATTCTTATAATGCAGAGGACATATAACTTTCTTATGAAACACATGTTTAAGTTCGTCCTAAAATATCCTTATAGGAACACTTCAATTGTTCATTTGTGATATGATTTACCATAATGGATTCAATAGTATCACATTCCACAAAGTGAAAAAAATATTGTTTTAATAATCTTGCCATTGTATTTTTAAATTTTTAGAATGTTCTTAAATGAAGCTTTTCTAATGTCTTTATATTGTGCCGATAGAGTACCCAAATTTCACATCCATACAATAAATAAGATAACAGCTTTATATACTGAAACGGTATATTCCATCATAAATCCTGTTCACCTGAAATGGTATATTCTGTCATAAATCCTGTTTCACCTACTATATCCCATAGTAGTACTTGTACCAGCTTTAAACCCCATTGAGTGCATGTATATCTATATACCAGTATATCTACTTAAAGATATATATGTGTAAATGTCATGTTGTCACAAGCTGTAACGCACAATAGATATAATGATGTTACAGCATGATTATACCGATATATCTACTTAATGGTATATATGTGTAAACGTCATATTGTCACAATATAAGCCAGTATAAGCTGTAACGTACAGTAGACATAGTGATGTTACAGCATGATTATATTTATATTTTTAAATCTTTATTATAAATTTATGTATATCAATTTATTTCATTATTTTCTTAAGAATCGCATATATATATATACAATTTCACAGGTGACCATCATACATATATAACAAAATGTTTATGTAACAATTTGTTAGTTTCTAAACATTCTTGTTAAAAGAAATCATGCCACATGCACCTGTTTAAAATTGTGTGTAGGTTAAATGTTAGTTTTACAATAACAAATTTTAATGTATACCTTAGTGAAAGCGAATGCGATCATGCAGCACTATTTACTATTCACTTGGGAATCGCCTTGGCTGCACTAAGATGAAAGTATTTGATTAAGAAATTTAACAATAGAAAATCTAATTTTAAATAAGAGTTGTAAACCAGCTAATGGATTTTATGCTGCAAACCTAGCTTCTAAGCAAATGTAATAGGATAAAAATTAGTATATGAACACCATATTTCGGCAATGAATAGACATCCACTACATAATTCAAACATGTTGTTATACGCCGGTCAGAATTTTGATATAAGTGGCTAGGAAGGCACCAAATTTGCTGTCTTCTTATAGGAGGGCAGTGATCTCCAGCCCATCCTACATGCAACCGAAGTAATCATCATCCCTGCCAAGATGGAGTTCATTTACCACCTGCTGCCCAAGGAAGGATGTTGCAATTGAGCAACCATTCAGAGGGAAGTGTCAGTGCCTACTCCAAATTCCAGACAACTCAGCTCCAAGAAAAACATTGACAATACTTCTTCACCACAGTGCTCTATAAACCTATATTTTTAAAACCTACAATAATTTAATTAAGCTAGCTATTATGAATGTTTGTTAAATTATAAATTCTCGTGTAATTAAATTTCTTCTAAAGTAAATCTCTAAATGTAATTATAAACTTGCTTATAAATGTAATCTAGTAATTGTTCTTTAACTGTAATCAGTTATTTTTTAATGTTTCTATAATCTGCGGCTATGCCTATTTTCTATCGTGATTATTTTATTTCATCCCTAAATTTATATATTATGCTATGCCAATATTTCAAAGCAGGGAGTAACTAATTTAATAAACTTTTGGGACAGACAATTAGCTCTCCAGCGTAATATTATTATTGCACTTTAGCTGATAGAAATCGCTGCTTTGAAATCCTATTCTATGAGATAACAACGGATTGCTAAGCTCTCATTGTTATCCATGTTTAGTTATTTAATATTTATTAGTCTGTTTATTAAAGTTTGCAAATCTATATTTATCAGTGAAATAATGGCCATGTTATGAGGCCTAAAATATGCTTTCTCCTCCCTATTTTATTATAAAGAATTATATAGATTCAATATATATAAACTAGATTGTTATTAATTAACCCTTTCTTAGCATAATTATTATATGCTGCGTTAAGAACTGGGTTAAGTTAGTTTCAGCAGACTAAAACTAGATATTTAAACGCACTTCTTAGTTATTTAAATACGTATTAGTATTATTATTAAGCATTGTGAATGTGTTTTTATTAAGCACATAATGTGCAATAACACCTTGCTAAGCCTTCTTAAATGGGTTTCTGGTGACAGGCCACCCCATTGTTTAGTTTAGACAGCTATATTTTTAGAATTGGAACATAAGGGTGAAGAAGCTTATTCAAAGCTGATTTGACATACCGAACTAAAAATGTTCGTTATTGTGCTAGCAAGTCATCCAGTCCAAGAATACTGAGTACTAGGTATTGAATCCCATGATTAACTGCACATTCGCACTGTAATCTTTAATATTTTAGCACCATAGACGCAGATGCCAATTTACAGCAATCAATTTGTTCCACCTTATTATTAAACATCAGCATTAGTCTGAACCTGAAATCTGGTTTTACATAATGAATCTGTATTTCAAGCATATTTGCTTGTTGATAATGTTAGAATTAGTAGCTTATCGCTCTTTATTTGCATCATCCTGGTAAATGTTTAATTCCCCATTAGCAAACTTAAAGAATAGCTTGGCATATTATAATATTAGGCATGAGTCATAAACAGCAGATAATTATATAAATTGCATTGCTATCAAGATAAGACTACTGTACAGTTACTTTGTCATCATCATTAGAATGTCTGTGTACATAACTCATCCAACCAATGCTAAATATTTGTTATTTTATTTTTAATTCATTTGATTCTTATTTATTAAATATATTTAAAATTATTATTGTTTGTGTTTTCTTGCAATCTACCCCAAATTACCCCAATCTTTATTATGTTATGTATTACCTTATTAAGTCATAGAGTATTGAGTAGTTTATCCCTTTGCTATGCCAGCTTGCAAAGAAACTGATACCGAGTGTATCCTCAGAAATGTGATTCATGGAGTATTAAATTATAAAGTTCAGTTAGATGAGTTGATGTTGGTCAGATTCGAGATCTCACCATCTCGGCCTAGTCAACTTTGTTATGTTTTGCCTGAACTCTTGATTTTGTTACGTGAATGCACAAATCTGATGGTTACATGTTATATTTTTTCCCCAATTATGGCACCACAACATGGAGGTTCGCTATTTATCCACATGACCCTGGGAAGATTGTCAGTCAAATTACATTGGCACACAATAATTTTATATATATGTGATTTTTTTATCTGATTATGGTGCAACAACTTAGGGGCTTCAAATAAAATCACATTCCTCCCTGGGATCCTCTGAAAAAATAGTATACTGAATTACATGTAAAAAAAAAATTCCCAATTATATTTTCTCTAATTTTATATGTATAAATTTTGTTTTCTTCTCCATTATAAACACTGAATGCTTATATATATATAGAATTATATGTGTGTGTATTTTGTTGTCACATGAGAATCGTTAAATTGTCCTGTAAATTTAAAATTTTAAACTCAACACACTAATATAAATAGGCATAATACAATATGGCTTAACAATTATTGTATATTTTATTAATGCATACTATAAATCATAAGGTCAATAATCATGTGTATATGTCTCACCTACAGCTGACTGACACCCAAGAGTGACTAACAGGTTTAGAGTCATCCTCATATTTATCAGAGGTGGGGAAACCTAAAAGAGCCTGCCATATTTTTTTTAGCTATACTTAAGATTTGGATTGGAGTGCGAGAATAAAATAAACTAGGCAAGGTTATTGATATTTCATTCTTGTGTATTGACAAGTAGCAGGAAATAGATAACTTTTCTGTTATAATTTATCTGACTGCATGAATAAACAGAGGTCATGGTCTGGAAATATGATGGATGAGGCAATGTTATAACCAAGAGGAATGACATTTTATCAATAAACAAAACTGATCCTTTAAAATCAAATACTAATATGCTGTGCTCAATTTTCACCATCTCTTCCAATGTTTGGTAATACATATTTGTATGATATTCCTGTCCAATAAAAAAAAAACTGAATTTGATATTGTTGATGCAACTTTAGTCTAGGAAATTATTTTGGACCATTATTATAATTAAACTACAGGACAAATCATTATTACCTTTAATCCAATTCATTGCAGATTTTAATAATTCAGTCAACCAAATTATTACTGATAATGCCTCTTATTTTCATCTGGAATCAGTAAGTTTCTACACTGTTTCTGTCTATTTCAGATGATTTGAAATTGTTTAATTGCTGACTCCCAATTTTGAACATATTCTTGAAAAGTTTTCTTCCATTAAATTCTTTGAATATTGCTGTGAATAAAATATGTTTACCCCCCCCCCCAACACATATTCATGAGAAGTTTGAGCGCCAGACCTGTGAATGCAGGATTTGATCCTTGGAGCTCTGATCACAAGTCAGACACTCTAACAACTGTGCCAAACCGCACACCTATTTCCATTAAAAATCAATAATGCTGCAAATACTGAAAAAAGATTTTCACCTTACAATGGTTTAACTATTTCATAAAAGTTAATGCAATTGATGCCCATTCAGTTTAAATTAAAATTTATTTCTTTTCATTTTAAAATTATGGGAAACCAAAATGGACTAAGCATGTGCCAATACTATCATTCTCTGTGGTTTGAGTTATTTTTTAATATAGTATATGGCACATTAATATCGGTCAAAATTTACATTTTTTATTATTCATATTTCTAGTAATAAATCCATTTAATTTTTTTTTCTGCTTAATTTACTAGTTTATTTTATAGACATAATTATTCAAAAGATTTAATAATTTATTAGCATGTCTATATTTTGTACCAGTCTGATTCTCCCAACTGCCTTATCCGTTTAAAAAAATATATATCTATATACATCATGAGCATGAAATGACATAAACATTCTAGTTGGAAGATTGATAATAATCTTCGGTAATATCCCAGGATAAATACAAACAAGTATTACTTTAAGAATTATTAGAGAAAATAAATTCAATTTAAAATAAAATCAAAATCTTTTCTTGTTAAACTATTTATACTTCCATCCCTATATCTGTCTACACATTGACATTTTTTCTCACTCTTTTCATACCTTTGAAAGTATTGTGCTAATTGGACAACCTTTGTGCGCCACCCCTGTCTCAATAAAGGAAAGAAAAATGACAAATAGTTCTCCCTTCCCTTTCCCTATCTACCAAGAAAGTATGGAAAGAGGAATTTTAACCGTTGTTGGAGATATAATTTATTTGATAAAGGAAAATTGGGTGAAAAGTAAATTATAATTCAACTCCCTGATATACTATTCCAATGACTAGCTCATTTATAATTCCCTATCTCAGGTACTTTGGGGTAAGTATTTCTACAACTTTTTTATAGCCGTGGTAAGCATATATTAGAAATAGGTGAGTTTATTTTATTATACAACAAAACATACGATAAGCAAATGAAATGTAAGATAATACTATTTATTTAACTATCTCCCTCCATCTCATATACATTTAAATAATATAAGATTAAATCATAAATCCATTATACGGCTTTCTAGTTTAAATTTTGCTATTCTACATATAATATAAATCATGCAGGAGTATTTGGACTTTATATTTGCCCTAAAATATAAAATGGTCAAAGATGGTGGCTAATGGGTGTGGTCTATACTCTCTTTTCCCCGCACAAAACTACAAATGCTTAATTTCATAAATCTAACAAAATAATGACTGTAAAATTATACACAGGTCTAACCATTTGAACTTTCCTCAATTGCTAAAATAAACTTTTAGGGTTAGATACACCTTTACATTTAAGTACGTAAAGCTATATCTTACTTATCTCCCCTTTTTTTTTTGTTAAAATATATATATGTAGGCTGTCCATAGGACACTCAACATGAGGTGTCACCACCATGATTAAAAATAAATAAGACATAAAGGCAAAATGAGGGAAAAGAACAAAAAAAATGAGAATTCTACACTTAGTGGATTTAAATGAGACCCATGTACATGCAATATTATTTTACAATATTATACACAAAGAAAAAAAATATATCTAATAATGTGTTAGTAAATATAGTACAATTATAAACTTATTATATCAAATCTAATAATACAACAAGAAAATAAAAATTTATAAATCTTTTTTTTGTTGTTTTACTCATCTCTTTTCTGCATTCTTTCCAGGTTCAAACTTCTGGGCAGACCAACTAAACCACTAGAAGGGACGGTGAAATTCACTTTAAATCCTTTCCATACTTGTAGAGTCCTTCAATCAGGATACACTGGATCCATCGAACACACATCTTGGCGATTAAAGATCTGAACGGGTGGGTGCACTGCTACAGTTCTTCTATTCCATAATTTTCGAGACAATTAGATAAAACTTGGTTATCATTTTAGGGATGTTTTTTTACTGAATAACTTAATATAAATTACCAATTTGTGTGACTTCCACGGTAAGCTTGTTTTCCATGAAATGGATTTACACCATTTTTTTTTCTTCTTAAATGCGAATTGATGATAGTACGACAAAAAATTACCATATCAAGATTCCATTACCACTTTAACTATTACAAATTCGTCTCTGGTAATTCTAGAGTTATACTCCTGGGTGCTTCATTTCTTATCATCTTCGTGATGGCAATCCAAAATGTTTTTTTTTATTATCGCCGAACTGCATATGATTAGATGATTTCCAAAATCATATGAAGGTTGGTAGCTTTAATTAATATCTACACAAACCATGAAGAAAAACATTCAACAAAAGTTTATATCCATTTCCTAACCAGCAGGTCCCATAAAAAAATATATTACATCACGAACAGCAGGAGAATTTCCTTCAAACTCCCTCTCGGACTAAAAAAAATATTCAGCAATCAAACAGCATAACAAGCCAAAAAAATAATAATCGTCTAATAAATTCACTTACACCTCACAGGTAGGTTATTATATATCCCTTAGTCCATCCACAAGTTGCAATTGCTTATATCCCCCTTTGAGATATTGCATCAGATAATTTTATTTTAAGTACATTCTTTTACAAATTTTGTTTCAAAATCTCTCTTTTTCCTATTTTTTTTCTTTTTAGGAATTTCAAACTCCATATTGGAGTAATAGACCACTCACATTCTTTAGATAAAACGCTTTTTTAATTCGATTTAACAAATTAATTAGAAACTACTCTATCTGATTACATTAAAAAATATATATAAATAGAAAGACAAAGATTGATTAAATCCACCCTTTTAATGGAAGATTCTTGTCACACAAAAAAAATATTTTTTAAAAAAAAAAAAATTTTTAAAAACTATCAAAAAAGAAAATAATAAAAAAATTAAATATACAGAAATCTTTATACACATATGTGTTGGAACATTTGCAATAAATGATACACATCCTAATAAATATACACAAAGAGATAAATACATAAATTATTCCATTACGTAAACAAATGTTAATTCTCTTATTTCTTTATATAAATTTATAAATACTTTTATCCAAAGGATATACATTTAAAGTCTGTGTTAATTATTCCAAAATAAACTAATATATAAGTGTTAGTTATATATGTAAGGAGATGGGACTCTAGTATAGACCAACTTTCATTGTTTATTCAACGAATTGAATAAAGTTAGCTGTGCCGGACGTTCTACGGTCTGGCACAATTTGTATAAGTGTGTCTCTATTTGTATAACAAATAATGATTTTAACTATATCTATAAAATAGACTATTATAGAGCAGTGCAATATAAATTTTAAGATTGATTATCAGATGAAAAGAAAGGTTGCAGTTGATGAAGCAATCACAAAATTTACTAGGCATAATATCAAGTGACAATATAAATTCTTAAAACCAATAAAGAGAGATTTCAAGTGGTGGGTGGGTGGTGATAACCACAATGATTATGTATACCACATAGAATTGTATGCAGGCAAAGAATCAAATCCAGAGTTTTGCCTATGCCTTAGTACTTATGCTATGGAGTCAGTAGTTTGCCACATCTTGCATCATTATTTTCAAATCTACATCTAGCATATGACTATATGCAAATAAATTATATTGCTGTGACAATAAATATAGCAAGATAGCATCACTGATGTGCATAAAAAATATAAAATGAAGAGAAGAGTCTCATTTTATCATTGATACAGACAGTAGCTTTCAATTTCTAGTTTTGGATAGATAAGAAGCCAATTTCTATGATTACAAATGCATATCCACCTTCTGGAAATAATTTATTTTGTATCTTTTGTTAAGATAAATCTTTTTCTTATAAATGCTTTGAGATTTTTTTAACTTTTGGGGTATAAGATAAAAATGAATTCTTATGCTACTACTTTTTAAAGTTCTGAAGCTATGGATTATCTCAGGTAAGAAGTATTATATATGGTTTGAATGAGAATTTTGTGAGGAATACAAAGAAATTATCAATGATGATGTAATTTTAATCATAGTCAATAATAAATTAGAAATTATGAACAAACAATAAATAAATTTTCTGATATTGAAATTTCTTTTTTTTTTTTTAATGGTTATCACTACTTTTCTTAGCCTTATTTATTTCCATAGTTTTACTAGTTTCTATCAATGTAAAACTTTTTGCTCTAACATTATTAAAACTTGACTGGTCTCAAATCAATTTTTTTTTTAAAATTCAATATGCTAAAAATCTTTAAACTGATAAGAGGCATTATGACTAAATTTATAATCATACTGGAAAATAGATTCTTTTTTAATTCATTTTTTAATAGTCAAGGGGTATTAATGAAAAAAAATAATAACGGAATTACAAAATAGAGCAATGATTAAAAATTAAATTAAATTATTGTTCAATTCCTTAATTCTTCTATTA
Source organism: Epiperipatus broadwayi (assembly GCA_028023455.1). Classification (NCBI taxonomy): domain Eukaryota; kingdom Metazoa; phylum Onychophora; class Udeonychophora; order Euonychophora; family Peripatidae; genus Epiperipatus; species Epiperipatus broadwayi. Next base: position 1,149,397 of record JAQFVV010000212.1, read on the forward strand.
TTGGAAGTCTTTTAAACCAACGTGAAAAACTTCCTATTGATAAAAAAGCATATCATTGTTCTTCATGCAGTTATATCACAAAAAATGTACAGTATTTTCAAATTATATTAGCGCAAACTATAAAATTGCTTTTAAAACATGAAAAGATTCATAATAGCAAATAAAAAAGTTTATTTTACATAACTAAAATGTGAATAGTTGAAATCAACTATTTCTTTCTAAATTGAATGTTGAATATTTAAATATAAATATTGATAACTAAAACTATTATATTTCAGTATTTCAATCATTAATGATACATTTATCACTATTTTATCAAATGAATTTCAACTTTTATTTTTGCATTATCACATTTCAATTAATCTGGAGAATTATCATCAATTTACATTCAAACAATAATTACACAGTATATCTATACTGTTATAGAGTTATTTATTTACAATGGATTTCATTTTATTCTTTGATGATGTCTATCCAGAATATTCAAAATTTTGCAAATCTATTAAGAACACCATCTTATACAAAAGAGAGAGAGAAAGAACAATTAAAAACAAAAGTTTTTAAAGTTTAAAAAAAAAAAATATTTTTTTTTAATACTACCATATATTTTTTTTATAACTACCACCACTAAAATAAATACAAGCTATTGATCCAATATGAAACTGTTAGTTGGTTTTTTTTAAGTGTCATAGCATCGGCTGGGACGCGAACCCGCAACCCGGGCAACTGCCTGCAAGTGCAAGGCAGTCGCGTTGACCTCTCGACCACCAATGCAAGACCAGGCTGTTAGTTTAGATAAAAAAAATTACCATTGAGTGAATTTGCATGATTGCTGAGTTGGTTCATAAATGAGAAGAAAAACAATACTGCTATCAAATATAGACTAAATATAAGATAATCTGGTGATATTCTGTTTTGGTACATAACACCTATTTATCTCATCTGATATTTTTCAGAAAGAAATCAAAATATGTATGTGGTACATGTTTTATTTAAAGCTGTAAAAAAAGATCATTAGAAATATAATTTTCATTGGTGAATATATAATTTAGCAATTATAGCATGCTAAATACTATAAAATAGGTTGAGTAACTAGCTATTAAGAGTATTATAATCAACCAAAATAGAAATTATCATTGCAGTTTGCCACTGTTTAGCACCCTCTTCACAGTTTATTCTGGCATCTAAATTAAATATGGTTAACTAAACCTCATTAAACTCTCACATTATTAATATATATATACACATGAATAAACATATTAAGTGTACAAATACAATCACAATATAAAGTTATCTTTTGGAGAGAAATAATACTTTACTGATATTGCAATTCCTGTGAATTCATCAGCAATCAGCAATTGTTATTTATTCTACTACTATTATAATAAAAACAATAATGAAACAAAAGCATTTTATTTATTAAAAATTCTTTATTTATTAAAAATTCTTTCTTAATATAATATTAATTAAAAAACTTTGCTCATTGTTTTGATACTTTTAATAAATTCAAAAATGGCTTTCGAATGGAAAAAGAAAAGTGGAGGAATGGGGGGGGGGGGAATATTAATTAAACAATAACTTGCATTGTAGTTTAAACAATACACTAACAAAGATTTCAATCTTTAAGTTTTTCATTTTAAAAATAAAATTTAATATCTATTATATACTGTCCTCATTTTAAAAAATAATATGTTTAAGGGGACAATGTTATAGTTTATTTCTAAACATTTTTTTTTCCCTGAAGATAATTAATCTTTCCTCCTAGCATTGTTTTCTATTTTTTTTAACATTACTTGCACTGGACATGAGTGAGGAATTAAATGTTAAATAGTGCTGCGATCTATGAAAAAGAACAAATTAATTAAGATTGTATCTTAATTAATAATCAAGACAATCAATCATAAATTAAGTAAAAATTCTACATGCAATATTTTAAGGAGAAATTGATTACAAAAAAATTTTCATATTTTCAAACATTTTTTTTGCAAATGCATTAATTTCTGTAAAGATTTTCTTATTATTTAGTTTAAGAACTCTTTATAAAAAATTGTTCAGTCAAAAACCTGATTGCTAACACATATGTTTGTATGAGTAAGAGATACACAAACATTGGATTAAATGACAAGCAAAGCCAACTACTTACCAATAATCAAATGTTATTTGATTGGGTCATTTGAATCTACTTACCTTCAGACAGTAAATTTTGAAAACATATAATATAATAAATATTGTCACTATTGCGCCTTTCCTTTATCAAACTAGATTTAACTCTTCACTATTCGGTAGATTCAAATATGAAAATTGTGTTTTAAGTATTGGATATAATTTACTGTATCACAATGAGACAAGGTACACTTGCTATCAGTCCAAATGAACTTGTGTTCAAGCATAGACATATTTTTATCTTGATCAAAAAATACTAAACTGCAAGAGATAATGAATTAATATTAAATATCTTATTTAGATAATAAAAAAAATAGCAGTAGAATGTTTTCAATTATGGAATAAGACTCACAATAAAAAATGCATGTTTCATGCAAGTGTTTTTGAAAGGCAGAAATAATAAAAAAAAAAAAAACCTGTCAATGGTTTTCAGCAAATGAGTTACATCACTAGTGGCATAAATATTAACAATATAGTACGTAGCTATACATTGACTTGAAAGAGAACTAACTAATAAGATAAATAATTAAAACAAATTATTTTTTTGATATACCATATATCATAACCACTACTCTAGATCCAATTATTTAAGATCTAAAAATTCAGATTCCTATGCTATGTAACAATCCATTTTTTATCATTGATGATACTTTTTCCTATGATATTTGGTATTTATTGTCTTCGCTGAATTAATCAATAAATGAGTATCTAAAGTTTTCATAGGCCAGAAATAAAAAAATGTTCAAAACTTCATCATCCAGCATTTGCTAAGTCTGACAATGATTTTCCTAGCTGTTCCTCTATGAGAGACTATAGAAGAACTTATTGTCCTACAATGGCTTGTTTAAAAGGCTGTTTTATCTATTACTTACAACAGGCACTAGCCTTGGACAACAATAAAATGCCTAAAAAAAAAAACTGGTGATATAAGAAGGCTAGATGAATAGACAGATGGATAATACAAACAGATAGATAAATAATCACCTGTTATCAAATAATAATATACATCATTTAATAAATAGCAATTATCTAACAAAAAGTGATTTAAGAAACTATACTATGAAACATTAAATTATTGTTGTTGATAATAATATACATCATTTAGCAAATGACAATTATCTACCTAGCTAACATTGTGATTTAACCTCCTCGTTCTTACACCCGCATAATGCAGGCAAGCATTTTCAAATTATAAATATCCAAGTTTCGCTTAAGATTAACAGAAATCTATGCATTCACTTTTTACGCCTTCGTTTCCATCTTTCTATCTACTTTGCAAAAAGATAAGTTTTATTTTTCTACAATAAAAAATAAAAATTTTATGATAATTTTTGTGATTAACTAAATTGAATTTTTTTGTTTTTCTCTTAGTTTTTAAATGTTTTATGAAATAAAATTTAACAGGACAAGTACATCGGAAAAAAACACAGTATTAGCCCGATGTATTTTGAAGACAACATTATGGAGGGCCGATGGTAAGTCTTTATTTTTATATTTTTAAATTACTTTTTTTTATATATTTTTTAATTATTATTTGAATTTATATTTGATAAAAAATATATGAAAATTACTATTGAAACTGATGATCTAAAAAATAGCTTGTCGTTGTGTAAATGTATATGGTGAATTATCTGCGTTTTTCAGTATGATGTGAAATTGGGTCCAGTATTTGAATTAGATGATATGAGACAAAGATAAACATATTTTGCAAATATTATGACGATTTAGATTTTTCTATAATGTCTTGTCTGCATTTTAATAATAATAAAAATAAGCAAATGATAAAAGTAAAGACTTTGACAGTACATAAACTTAGGCCGATTATACCCTATTGCAATGTAAATTTCAAAGCTGCATATCAAATGCAAAGAGAGGTATCAGTTAATGAAGCTATTACTAAATTTATGGTTATAGTAGCATGAAGCAATATGAGCCCTCAAAACCTATATAGGATATATAATACTACATCGCACTGACTCTATAATGAATTTAGTATATCATTCACTTTTTATTATATTTTATTATTTTATTTTGTATACAGTGAATATTTTAGTAGTATTTTTTAATAAATTATAAACTGTATTGAAGTTCTTTATTATAATATTCAAATTATAGTAATTATTGATGAATATTAACTACTTGTTATAAGGAATGATATTCGTTGCAAACCCCTGTATGGAAATACATTTTGAAGGCCTAGGAAAAATGAAAGGTATTAATGTCTTTATTCTACGAAGTTTTCAAGTGATGGATTACCTTAGGTAAGTGTTATTTATATATCAATTTTTTAGAAATTTTATGATGACTCCAACTAACCTATTAACAAAAATATAATTTTAAGTTGTATGCATGATAATTTTGAATTTATGAAATAATATGAAAATAATTATTAGAAATATTTTATTCTTTTTTGTATTACTTTGAATATCAATGACTATATGTTTTTCAGCTTCATTACATTCTTTGATGTTTCATGTTTCAAATAATATATATTATGTCATTTTTTAGTAATACAAATATATATTATGATAAAATTTGTGACTTAACATAATTTTTTAAATATTCAATATGGCTGTTCTGTCAGCCTAAAGTTAAAAAACTGTACCATGAAACATTATATTACTGTTGTTGATAGTTTATAACATTGTTTGCCACCCCAAATACCCCATAAAGACATAAATAACTTGCAGATAATCACTAATGGAGAAAAAATGCAATCCAAGTACTTTTAGTTTTCTTATCCTTGACAATCAATGAAATATAGTTATGCCTATTCTTCATTGAAAATTACTTTGTTTTAGGAAAGTAATGATAATATATATATATATAAATTTTATGAAATATAGTTATGCCTATTCTTCATTGAAAATTAATTTGCTTTACGGAAATAATCATAATATGTATACTGTATATAAATTTTATGAATTATATAAATTATGATACAGTTATAACTTTAAAACAAATTTGTTTAAAATACTTCAGAAATTAAGAGCATAAGAAAAACACTTTAAAAAAAAAAAAACTATATTAAGCAATCCTTATTTATAATAGTACAGATACATGTTAATAATTTAAAATAGTAAAACTGAATTCAATGACTTTTAACATAATGTCTGTTTAAACTTGTTTCTTCAATTTTCTCAGGAGAGTTTGGAACAAACTGTTCTTAATAATAAATCCTAATGAAAAACAAATATTGAAATATTTAACCTCCATTGGATTTGTTATTAATAAATAGTTTAAGCAAGAAAAGAATCATTCAACTAAGTATGATTTTGTACAAATTCTATTACAATCAAATGTAAGATCAATATTTCAGGATACTATGCAACTTTTATTTGCTGTGTAACAAGTAACTTTTGTAATAGTAATATGTTTATAAAAGTACTTTTGAGTATAGAGAAAATGCTTTTGAGAGAGAGAAGAATGGTATGTTCTGTTGTTTGAATAAGTTTGTCTTGGCATTTGCCTTCATATAGCCATATAATTATCTCAAGTGAAGGGAAAATCCTAAATAGGGTTAAGTTTACCCTGAAATACATTTGTATGTCTTTTGCCTATGTATATATACTGGGCACATATTTTATCAAAGTTAAATTCTAATTTATAGATGCAAATATATTCATGCAAGATATTAGCTAAAGTTTGTATTTGTTTTTTAATTGTTAGAGAAACTATTATGTCATCTGTGTAGGTTAAGAAGGTTACATTATGACCAAATATAGGTATATGGATGTTTGGGAACTGTTTTTCAATGTTATTAAACAGTGGATTTATGTATGTGGTGAATAGCAATGCACTAAGCAGAGATCTTTGTAGATTTGATTGATGTGGATAAATGGGAGACATTTTCCCATTTAAAGTTATAAATATTTCTCTATTTATTACTAAGTTGGTAAGCAAGTATAATATTGATTTTGGTGTTGTTTTTTCCATCTCACTCAGACAAATGCAGAATACAAAAAAATAATCTTATATCATCCATAACACCTACAAATCTTCTATACACAAAATACTTGTATATGATCTTAGAACCTATTACATCAATATCTAATCCTAACATAACTTTCCCACAAGACAAATGTACAAACTTCTATATCCCCCCCCCCCCCCCCCCCCCCCGCCCCCGGGCCCCCCCCCCCAAAAGAAACACAAAAATAAGGCGCCCGTACAATTACAAATGTAAATTATAAATTAGACTTGATGATATTAAGTATTAATAATAAACAGCTAACACATAGATTTAAATATTGGTTTTTTGATTTTCTATTCAAAATAAAAAAGTGGTCATTATTAATTTAATATTTCATGAGATATAAGAGAATCATACTTAACATTGACATTATATGTAAGTTGTGGTCTCAGAACAGTTTAAGTATGGTAGCCTACAATACACTTGATTTTATATTACAAAAATTTACTTGAAAAATAATGCCATTATGCATTCAATTAGTCTTTTCTAAAGGCCTGCTTCATAGAAATAAGAAGTACATTTTTACTATATGCAATATAGTGCACCAGATACATTTTTCTTTACTACAGTAATACAGGAAGACATCTTAATACTTTTAAAAATAAATTAGAGATACTAAAACAGAGATAAAAAAATCACCCCATCAGACATTTTTCCAAACACTTAGTCACTCATAATATACTTTCTGTTTCCTACTTAATTATAAATGTACTAATTATAGTTTAATTCATTAAATACTGGTAAAAAGTTCTCATTGTATCACAATGCAGTCTTCTCTGATTAGCTTAATGTATTTTTTTTTTCTTCTTCTAATCTGAAATATCTGTAATTTTTTATTTCCTTGAATAAAGTTCCTTTTGAAAGTGAGCTTTTATTTGTTTATATTATACTTTTATGCCTATAATATACCTTTAGGATAAAAAAAAACAGTTTTTCATGCCTGATATTTAGTTTCACAATAGCATGATTAGGGAATAATTAAAATTGAAATTTCTACATAATAAAGGTGCAAAAATTATAAAACTAATACATTAATATATCAACACTTTATATTGTATAAATTATATTTTCCCTAAAACCTTCCATTATTTATAAATAAATGAATTTATATATAAAATAAAACACTTTGCCACAGATACAATCATTTAAAAATAATTAAGATAAAATAAAATAAACCATTTACAGTATTTATTGCAAATCAATATGTTGAATGGCAATTAAATATCAAGTAAACTCTTGAATAAATGATGAGTTAAGTGAAGCGTATATTGATGAATATATTCATTGTTTGGCATCCTGAAAAAAATCACATTATGAATATATTCATTATTGACAGACAATATGTTAAACAAGTAGTTTTGTAACTTCACCACATGGTTTGATTAAGCCTAATAAAAATTATTGCATTTTTAATAATATAAAAAGCTCATCAAAAGTAATAACAATTTACCACTGATTATGATCAATATTCATCTGGACACAGAAATTAAAATATTTATACAAAAAATGACTTATGGGATCTTTCATAAAATTTAATCGGATCCACAAAAATAGCAAATTAGTTTTGTGATAAATGAATGCAAAATTTCCATAAAAATGTTAACTATATCTGATCAGAATTAACAAAACTATCTAATATTTTATATATTGATATTACATATTAATATTTTTTTAATTATAAATATTCATGTATGTATATATATTTTTAAAAATCTAATAATAAGCATTTATGTAAGTCATTTCCATCACTGTTTTTTCTACTTTCAAAAGATAGAAAGAAAAGAAGAAGCTTTAATTAAATAAAAGTCAAACTTGGGACAAAAATTTGAAGTTTGTTCACTTCAAAAAAAAAAAATTTCAATTTTTAGGAGAAAAAGTTGATTAGAACAAAAAGTATTTTTCTTCTATAAGTTTGTTAGAGTGGCTTTAAAAAAACATTACTGAAATGACTTTTTGTTTATTTTACTAATTTATATAGATACCATATATTGCTGTTATTAACATCACTAAATACACTATGTCCAATTAAATTAAAATCTTCTGTCATCATTTTCATAAAATGTTTATTATATTATTAAAACACTTCATAGATATTTTTTGTGCAAGTCTGGCAATTTATCATATTGCACATATTTGCATGTATTTTACAATTACTCAATCGTGAACATAAAAAATGAATACGAGATTCAGGTATATATTTTTATAATTTCAAAAATCATTATTAATATTCAAAATTGTGGAAAACAAATTGTTATGATGTATTTACAATATAATAAATAATTGAGCTAAAGTTGAAATAAATGTTAAAGCATTAAGAAGTAAAAATTAAAAAGTTATAAGTATTAAAATTAAAATGTTGATAAGCATTTCCATATTACAAAATATTAAACTAAAAGAGACCAGGATGCACCATTAACTAAAATGATAATAAACAATGGTAGTAATTAGTGTTCTTGAACTTTCCATTGCTATAGTGTTGCTACATGGGATTGGACTGAAAATGAGATAAAAGCTCATCTGTAAAAACCTTCACACTTATACTGATGGAGCTAGTTGCATTTATCTAAAGAGACTACAAGGTCGAGTGTTCAAAGGACTATAGATGATCAAGTCATCTCCACCACTGAAGGTTCAAAAGTGGACCTAGTAACTTTTTTACAGGCCATACCAGCTTTATTATGTTTCTGTATGCTTCTATGGCTTAGTATTGTATTATTATAATACTAATCTATGTAACATTATTAATTGTTAAGTTGTAAATATTAATAATTGTTAATTTAACTTTTATTATTGTTATCTTGTTGGCAATAAACATCAAATTTAGTTATAGTTTTCTTATGTTATAATCATGTCTGCTTGTCTGAATACTTTTATCACAACTTCAGTATTCGTAGTGGTTGTGCACAGAACAAATATAAATAATTTTGCTTGATTTAAAGAATTAGAACAGAATATTTCCTCCCTTTTTTAAATTGCTTTGAGTCAGAAGAAAAAAATTTGCAATTTATACAGTCATATGAGCTTCTTTAAAAGTTTAAGTTTTTTTAAGATTGTATAGTGATATTCTTTCTACATAGACTTTTAACAAGAAAAGAGTTAAACTAAATGGTGATATATCCAATCCAAGTTTAATGACTAAGATATATCTCAAGAATCAATTATGGGACCATTACTATTTATTATTTATAGTTTTAATTTTCTCTGAAATTCATTATTAGATAAATGATCCTTTGCCTCTTTAATTCTATTTCTCAGAAACACTGTGCTTGAATCTTTCAAAATCTATTATGATACTTTTTTGAAATAAATTACATATAATTAAATCTGATTTGTCTATGTTTTTCTGGTAAAGATAAAAATTTAGGACAGATCCTGGTCTCTCCATTATCATTTAAGGTCAATATTAGAAATTTCCTTACGAAAAATATTAGTTTATTTCTTTATAATTTATTTATTTATTTATTTTGCTTTTCTCAGTATTTAATTTAAAGTTATAAAAAATATTAAAATAGATGAGTCTATGTTACTATTTACAATGTTCAAAATGCTGGCTTATTATTTTGTCATAGATATAAAAAAAAAAAAAATTAGATCATCTTTCTCCAAGATTATAAAATTATGGATGGCTAACTTCAAGTCAGAAATATAACTTGTTTTCTGTAACATATGAAATCTTGTAGTACCATTCTCTGCAAGAGATTCTGAAAAATTACTTGATTTCCTTGTTAAATTTATCTAAATTTAAAAAGCAGTTTCCTAAAAATTTTATTACTTACAATCAAGTATAGTTATAGTAACTGCTTCACAGCAAAAGTAGAGCAATAAATTCAAGCTTGAAATAAAAAAAATTATTGTCAATAATATAATTGTCAATATTAAGGTTTTATCATAATATCATTATGCAGAAAGCATTTTATAAATACTGTTGTTCATATTATTATTATTATTATTGGTTTAAATCATATATTTTTTTGTTTGTTCTTTTTACTTTTGGATGGTTTCATGATTTTGTGGCTAGCACATCTGTCTATCATTATCATAAACTGGTTGAAACTTCAAATTTTTCAGTAGCTGAGGATTTTCAAATAAAATTTAAGATTTTTTTGGAATCAATCTATTGAATTATCTAATTATTGTTTAGTAAATACACGATACATAGATTTTCTTAACTTGAAAGTAAATAATGATTTTAAAAAACATAAAATTTTCTCCAACCAGCAGTTAATTATACTGATGAGCAAAGACTTCTTCACTATTCATAGAAAGACGAGGAGAGGCTTTTATTCCCCAAAAAATATATAAGCTTATATAGAATATATTCCAGGCAAAGGGTGCTAAGAATCTCCTGATTGCAGACTCAAGCTGCCATTTGATGGCTATCCTTTACTTAGGTATTTACAACTTCAGATCACTTTCAAGTGAAGGAAGATTACAAGATTTTAAAAGATCTGTCTAATATTAAATGAGATATTATTGGACTTTGTGAAATTAAAAAAAAAAGTTTAAAAGACTATTGACATGTATTGTACTACAAAGGCACTAACATATGAAATGCAAGTGAAATAGGATTCATAATAAATAAAAAGTAGAACAATAATATTGCGGAGACTGATGATGTATCAAATGGTGACAAGATTAATTATTCAATTTAATAGTAGATACCAAATGCAGATAATTCATGCTTATGCCTAAACAAGTTCTCATTGTTATAAAGTAGAGGATTTTTATACAGATGTACAAACCACTTTTGATCAGACCAAACATTTTAAAATTGTCATGGGGTGACTAATACTAGAATTGATAAACAATTGAAAGATAAACGTGCTGTAGGTGAATTTGGTTATGGTAATAAAAATAGAAGATAACATAGACTTGTGGAGTTTACTGAAAAGCTTTACATTATGAATGTTTTTGTTTTGTTTTGTTTTTTTGAGAAAAATGCTAAATGGAAATGGAAGCATTCAAAGAAAAGTATAGCACAATTGGATTATATTTTGATTAACAGAAAATATATATTTCAAGATTGTAATGCTCTTAATAAATTTCAACACAGAAAGTATTTATCGATTAGTGAGATAAAGATATGTGTTAATGCAAGCGAGAGAGAAAATTATTAAGAAAAATAGTATTCATAATTAATATTCCTCATCTTCAGAAACATTCTAATAAATTTAAATTAGAACTTGCCAATTGTTTTCAAATACTAACATATTCTGAATATGATTCAGATTTGAACGAAATCAATAAGAAGATAACTGATATACTTTTAAAATCTGCAACAAAAATAGATTAGACCAATAAATTTCTACTGAGACAAAATTTATGAAAAAAAGAAGGAATATGAAAATATATAAAAATGATGCATTAAGAAGAATTGAATATCTAGAATTTTGTAAAATGGTGTGAAAGAGTTGATTGTGATATAAAAAAATATAAATTGTGAATTAATAAGGAAAGCTATAGAAGAGAATAAAAATCTTGTTATTGGTAGAAAACTTAACTATTACTAAAAAGAGAGATGACATCATGAAATGTGTAAAAGAGTTCTATCACAAATTATATAGCAATAAAGAATAAAGAAAATAGCTCCTACAACTACTACATTTTCTAAATTGCCCAAGATTTTAAATAATGAAGTGAAATACTCAATTAAATCTATGAAGAAAAGAAAAGGATCAGGTAATGCTGAAATTATAATTGATATCTTGAAAGAAGCAGGTGAAAAAATAAAAAAAAATTTGGCAAAGTTATATACCAAATATCTAAATGATAAAGATGTATCAGATGATTGGAAGAATACAGTATTAATATTAATATTTAAAAAAGATGATAAAAGAAGATATTAGAAATTACAAACCTATCAGTCTTTTTATCAATTCTATGTAAAAATTTTACCACAATAATTACAACTCATCAGCAGCGAACTTTGGATTTTGACCAACCAAAAGAACAAGCTGGATTTAAAAATGATTTTAATATAATGGATCATATCCAAGATATTGAGAGACTTGTCATTATGCTTTGAATTTGTAAATTATGAAAAGGCATTTAATTCTATAAGCATTTTTTCAGTAATTAAAGCATTGTCATCATCAAAGTATAGATCTAGGATATTGTCATATTCTGAAGAATATTCATAAAAATACAACAACAATAATGATGAGATAAAGATTAACATTGAAAAGAGAGTACAACAGGGTAGCTCAACATCTCCAAAAGCAGTTTTGCAATAAGTATTTTGTGGATTAAAATGGGAAGTTATGGATGTAAAAGTAAACGAAAATTATTTAAGTCATCTCTATGATGTAATTGTTTTTATAAATAATTTTTTAAAGATTTAGGAAATGATTCAAGAGTTGGCAGATAAAAGTAAGAAAGTAGGACTAAAGATAAATGTTAAAAAGAAGCAATGCTCAATAGATTTTCTCAAAAGAAAAAATAAAGATTGATAATGATGAATTAGAAGTTAATAACTACAAATATATTGGTCAGATTATTACTACAGATGGAAACATAATGGATAAAATTAATCATAGTATTAAACTTGGTTGGACTACTTTTAGTAGAAATAACTTTATACTAAAAGGAAATATGCCTATGTGTCTGAAAAGGAAGGTTTTTAATAAATGTGTTTTGTCATTTCTTACTTATGGATCTGAGATTTGAACATTTAACAGAAGAGCAATACACAGACTTCAAACTATTCAATCAAATATGGAAAGATGCATATTAGGAATAACAAGAAGAATGTGAAAACAAAATACATGGGTGAAAGAACAAGCAGGTGTTATTGATATCATTGAAAGAATTAAAAGACTGAAGTGGAATTGGGCTGGGCATATTGCCAGAAGATATAATAAATGGATAGTTGAAATCTTAACTGGATTCCAAGAGATTGTATAAGACCTAGAAAAAGACCACACATGAGATGGATGTATGAAATAAACAAGTGCACTGGGGTGATATGGAAAAGAAAGGCTAGAGATTGGAGATGGATTGAATTTAAAGATCATCCTGCAGTTGATTGATAATGAGTGAAAATGATGATAGGGTGGCCAAATTTCAGCTCTATAAAAGCCACATATTAAAATTGAGATATATTCAAGACCCACAATTAAATTTTTGAATTATTCAACAGAAATAAATATTTGACTTTCAGAAAACAGTAACAATAAAAGCATCTAAGTTGACAAAGTAAACAATCATTAAAAAATTGTCACTACAAAAGAATTAAGTATATATGGTTTCAAAATAAAATGATGACTCAAATTATATCATGATTTTATTTCAAAAGTTTTGCAAGAACGATACTGAATAATCTAGAGAGCAGCACGTTACTCATATAGACATAATCTGGCCATGGTTCTGTTAAAAATAATTTATTCTAACAAGGAATTCCTGATATGTTAAATATTGTCTAATAAATGAAATTTAACACTGAATATTTTTTTAAAATTTACAAATCAAATATTTAACTATCGCCCTTCTCTCAATTTCAATTATATTTCAAAACTTATAACTGCATCATTTTCTTTTTACCATGTTAAATCCCAAAATAACAAGTGATGTAATTACATTAGAAACAAAAATTCACTCTATTTAGTCCATTCTAGTGACATGTATAATAATTTTGAATCATCAATAGACACTAGAGAATAGTATCACATCTAATTCATTGGACAAATTTATGCTATTAGAATCCATTAATATGGGAATATTTTAATAATTTAATTATTACCTTATATTAAATATCTTTTTCATCTTTATAATCCTGCCCATTTAAATGATTTTCTAAATATAAATATACTGTATATCAATAAATAAATCTACTGAAAGTAATATATATAAAGAAAATTGATTTACAGCTCTCTACAGTGCTAAATTAAAAATACAATGTGTTTTGAACTTCTGTTTCAAAAGATAAAGTGTTTTGTTAATATTAAATTGTCAGTTTCATCACCTAGGCTAGAATTCAAATGAGCATTTCTTCATTGAAGAAATGATGGTGGTTAATTTAGTATATCTAAAGTCAATACTATACATTTTATTTTTTAACTACGAAAAATGTTATTTCACATAGTCACAATTTATGCTACATTTAAAAAAAATCATGCAATATTGAATACTTTAAATAATGTAGAGAAAATTACAGACCTATTTTAAAAATAATATAAAATAACAATTCGTGTCAATTGTTAATACAGAGTTTAATATAAATAAATAAAATTAATAACAAATAATATTTCCAAGCGCTTTCAACTCTTACGAGTCCTTATCAAGGCAGTGTAAAAAATTCTATTTTCTCCTAGGTGATGAATTTAACATTTCATTGTATTGGCCAGAAACAACTAATCGGAAAGCTGGTTAATTTCGAATTCATAACACAATATGAATTTTTTATAAGATATGATTCTTTAATCTTGCGTTTTTTATCATGTGTTTCATGCATTAATATTGTAAAATCCTTTGGACTACATATATAACCTGTATTATTTTGGTGAACATAAAAAGCTGAATAAACTGTATCATCTTCTCTTGCTCTATTATAAGTATATTTATGTTGTTGAAGGCGATATTTAATATTTGTTTTGGTTTCTCCAGCATATATTGTACTACAATTTATTTGTGGGCATCTAATAGAGTATACAACACTGCTTTTATCCTCCTTATTTATTATTTCCTTAGAATTATTTATTAACATATTAAGGTTAGGTGGAGTTCTCCATGCTAATCGAAAATCTTGACTTAAAACTTTTATTATATTTTTATTAATATTGAGAATAAAAGCTAATGACATCCATGGTTTATTATTCATATTTATATGGTCACTATTATGACATTGTTTATAAGGCTTCAATATAGTAGATAATAGCATTTGTTTATTATAACCCACTTGTATTAAATCTTGCATATAACATTTTATATTATCTTTCATACACATTTCATTTGAACACAGTCGTTGATTACGTGTTAAAAAAGCTCTAAAACCAGCTAATTTGTGTACTAAAGGAACATTGGATGTTGGATGAATGTAACCTCTATTATCTATATGTTTTACAACCATTTTATATACTAATTTATTATCTACCCTTGATATTTGCAAATCTAGGTATTTAATACTAGAATTGTCTTCTCTTTCTATTGTCCAAATTAAACCATCCTGGTTCTGCAAACTATCAAAAATTTGCTTTATAGTGTCTGGTAGCCCACATATCAAAACATCATCCACATATCTACAATATAATGTATTCTCATTTCTTACTAATATGGGATGCACAATTCGCTGTTCTATATTATCTACAAATAAATTACTTAATAATCCACTTACAGTCAGGTAGCCAATATATCAAAACATCATCCACATATCTACAATATAATGTATTCTCATTTCTTATTAATATGGGATGCACAATTCACTGTTCTATATTATCTACAAATAAATTACTTAATAATCCACTTATGGCTGTAAGTGGATTATTAAGTAATTTATTTGTAGATAATATAGAACAGCGAATTGTGCATCCCATATTAATAAGAAATGAGAATATATTATATTGTAGATAAGTGGATGATGT
Source organism: Epiperipatus broadwayi (assembly GCA_028023455.1). NCBI lineage: Eukaryota > Metazoa > Onychophora > Udeonychophora > Euonychophora > Peripatidae > Epiperipatus > Epiperipatus broadwayi. The sequence goes on from JAQFVV010000212.1 coordinate 1,165,108, forward strand.
TTTGATATATGGGCTACCAGACACTATAAAGCGAATTTTTGATAGTTTGCAGAACCAGGATGGTTTAGTTTGGACAATAGAAAGAGAAGACAATTCTAGTATTAAATACCTAGATTTGCAAATATCAAGGGTAGATGATAAATTAGTATATAAATTGGTTGTAAAACATATAGATAATAGGTTACATTCATCCAACATTTAATGCTCCTTTAGTACACAAATTAGCTGGTTTTAGAGCTTTTTTAACATGTAATCAACGACTGTGTTCAAATGAAATGTGTATGAAAGATCATATAAAATGTTATATGCAAGATTTAATACAAGTGAGTTATAATAACCAAATGCTATTATCTACTGTATTGAAGCATTATAAACAATGTCATAATAGTGACCATATAAATATGAATAATAAACCATGGATATCATTAGCTTTTATTCCCAATATTAATAAAAATATAATAAAAGTTTTAAGTTAAGATTTTCGATTAGCATGGAGAACTCCACTTAACCTTAATAGGTTAATAAATAATTCTAAGGAAATAATAAATAAGGAGGATAAAAGCAGTGTTGTATACTCTATTAGATGCCCACAAATAAATTATAGTGCAATATATGTTGGAGAAACCAAAACAAATATTAAATATCACCTCCAACAACATAAATATACTTATAATAGAGCAAGAGAAGATGATACAGTTTATTCAGCTTTTTATGTTTACCAAAATAATACAGGTCATATATGTAGTCCAAAGGATTTTACAATATTAATGCATGAAACACATGATAAAAAACGCAAGATTAAAGAATCATATCTTATAAAAAATTCATCTTGTGCTATGAATTCGAAATTAACCAGCTTTCCGATTAGTTGTTTCTGGCCAATACAATGAAATGTTAAATTCATCACCTAGGAGAAAATAGAATTTTTTACACTGCCTTGATAAGGACTCATTAGAGTTGAAAGCGCTTGGAAATATTATTTGCTATTATTTTATTTATTTATATTAAACTCTGTATTAACAATTGACACGAATTGTTATTTTATATTATTTTTATATTATATACAGAAGTATTGTTTATTTATTTATAGATCCATTTTAATGATCTTATACTAATTAATATTTTTAATGAGCTTTAAATTATATAGTAATTTTTATAAATGTACTAAGATTATTTGTAATAAACAACTAAATTTCACTTAACATTCTCTATATGCTAAATTTAAAATATAGTTTATTTTCAACATTAGCAATTGCTATTACAGCATAAAGTTCAAGCTTTCATAATATGGTTAAGATTTAGGCAGTAATAACATTAAAAAGATACTTTACTTAAAATTGAGCACTTAGATAAGTAGCAAATGAACTACTTTTTATTGCAAATATCATCAATATATAATGATTGATTGGTTGATATCATTATGAATGGGTATTATATTAGTATGATGGATTAGCTTAATTTCAAAACAATTGATGTGAAATGCATACAGACTAAGTGATTTGCACTTTTTTCATGTTGTATGGTAATGAAACAATGAATAATACATTATCGGAGATAACTCCATATTTATACACAAATGTCCGTTAATTAAAAACTATTGTAATAACAATAAATATAATGTTAATTAACTATTATATACAGTTTTTCAATCCACAGAAATACTTTCGGTTAATTACTGTATTTAATTACCATTATATTTATTATTTTTATTGTTATATATATATATATATGCATATACAATGATACAACAGTTGTACTTCCTAATTCGAAGAGTTTGAATACCAAAACAGTAACAAGCATGTGAAAGCAGATAATTCTCATCAAGAAAGTAAAATCATAATTTCGTACATTATTGCAGGATCTACTAACTTTATTAATGACAAAACTTAGAATAAAATAATAGAAATGCACAATAAAAAAAATGAAGATATGTAAAAAAAATAGAATAAATTTTATTGAAAACTTTTGAATTGATTTTGGTATTACATGCATTTGTTGATATACATGGACCAGCTTTAAAAATTTCCCATTAGGAAAATGCCTAATGCAATATTATGAGTCAAGTAGCTGCCCAAAAGAATACAAATTATCAGCAATGCTCATTTAATTAATGATGAAATCCAAAAACAGTAGTTTTATGGTTCATCTGCAATTTATAATAGTAATAGCAACATCCAGAAATCATACCTGAAAGGAAAATTCAAAGAAGCACAAAAAAAAAAAACAGATAAAATACAGATTGTCCAGAACCAATATTAATCAATATACTGATTGTTTGTCTGACTCAGAAATATAGTATTCATCACCTTTTCAACCATTATCAATCCAATGCTGGATAAAAATTTTAGTTTAAACTAGATTTTTCTAATTATAGCTCATTTTTCCACATAACTTCAGCAAATTTGCTGATTCATACATATCACAGCTGATCTCTCCTAGATCCCATATAGATTACACCACAGTATTATTTATTCACACATTATGTTGGTTATTTTGGAACTAACTTCTTCCAAATATTATCCATCTTCTGGCTTATATGTTAGTTTTTAAAAAAGATGGTGAGAAGAGAAATATATATATAACTAATAATAATTAGTTAATAATGAAATACAAACTATTAAAAAAAAACCATCAATTATCTTTAAACACACAAATAAAAAACTAAAAATTAAGTGTATTTTCTAAAATTTTCCAATTAATTTAATATGCTTATTCTAAGTTAATTTAAATATGTCAATATTGACAATTAATCAAGTGCTAACATTACCAATACTCGAGTACCATTTACTACATTTAATTATTTATAAAAACAGCTTTTTTTTTTGCTTCTAGTTTTCTTTACAATCAAATAATGGTATTCCCCTGTTTTGAAACAGTAAGTATTCATTCAACAGATCTTTTTTTATATATAAAATGTATATTTACTCCAATAAATATTTTATCACATATACTTTTATTTCTACTCATTAATTAATAAAAGATAAAACAAAAAATTAATTAACATGAATTTGGGCAGATGGCAAAGTGTGCTTCCCCATGTACATATATATTGATAAATGTTATATAATGAGCTTGCAAATAAACTCTTAACAAGCTTTTTAGAATATCCCCAACCCCAGACCGGTTTTTGCTACTGGCTTCCTCAGTGAGGTGTTAGGATATTCAAACATAGCCAGACCGTTTTCTGCTACTGGCTTCCTCAGTGAGGTGTTAAAATATTCAAACATGTTTGAATATCCTAGCACCTCACTGAGGAAGCCAGTAGCATGTTTGAATATCCTAGCACCTCACTGAGGAAGCCAGTAGCATGTTTGAATATCCTAGCACCTCACTGAGAAAGCCAGTAGCAGAAACAGGTCTGGGGTTGAGGATATTCTGAAAAGCTTGTTAAGAGCTTATTTGCAAGCTCATTATATAACATTTGTAATACAAGCTTGTTAAATTCGGTCATGTGACATATGACTTGATTTATTTGTAATATTGATAAATGTACACAAAACAGGCTTCAGTAATTATTTTACTTTAGTATACGTATAAATATTGGATGTATTTCTAAAAATTGGAAAGAATTTATTTAATATAGTATAAATATCCAATTACAGAATAATGGGGATTTATTCAAATATCCACTTATAGACCAATAATGAGGGTTTATTTTGCAATCATTTAACATGCATTAGATAACACAACTTATTTAACTTAAAGATGGATATTTCAAAATCCTAATTAATATGAAAATTAGCCGGAATTTGGATTGCTAACATTTTAGATAATTAAAAAAATTAATAAATATTTTCATATTTATATTTTGTTTAAACATCATTCAAAAATGTATTTATTTTGTTTGATCTGATTAATTTTGTTCAATTTACTTACATTTAAGATTAAGATCGTTTGGTATTGATGCAGTTAATTGTGTTTAATTACTAACAAGGATAGTTCCAACACTTTAATCCGATACTGTTCTCCAAGCCCTTCTGATCAATATTCTGTCATTCAAACATTCATTATTACTACCTTTAGTTTAACAATTTATTTATTTATTCTATTACTTCTTTTACAATTACAACCAATTAACCTCTGATACACCTTTTATAATCCCTCCTTCTCTCTTTATTCTCCCAATGTAATTCTTTTTCCATTCTTAAAATTTTCTCAATAAATAATCTCTTCAATTTTGCAAATTTTTTTTCCAAATTATATTTCCAACTTTTCTTCGAATTCAGAATTTAAAAAAGTCTCTAATCTTTTCCCTGATTCTAATTATCCAAGTTCTAAACAAATTAATTACCTTTTTCTTAAAAAAAAAAAAAAAGATTTTAATACATACCTAGAAAGGTAAAAAAAATATAAAATTTACTGTATGCATCTCAATTAATCATGTGTCTTGACCATTATTTTTTCTTGATTCCTCATCATTTTAATAGTAAATTATCTTTATCAGTATTATAAATGAGAGCAACAATTTTAAATTCTTAACAAATAAAAAGTCAAAAAAGAATAATTTAATTACACTTAATAATTTAAGTATTCATTCCTTCTATTATTTTGCAAATTTTTTTTGATAAAAAGTGAACAGAGTCAAGATGTAGTTATTAAGACATTTCACTACCACACCCTTAAGTACAGTTAGAAATTTTTTTAAAATAGCAGCCTAACAACTTTTTTCCAAATAGAATATAGCTAATCAAGATAGCTATCCACTATTAATTGGTAAACAGATATCTGATATGAATTAGTGAAGTAAAGTAATTATGCATTAATCATAATTAAAAAAAAGATATGATGCAACATTAACCAGTAAAGAAGGGTCATGTACTTATAACTACTGAATGTGAGATGTATTTTTTTAAATCAAAATTTTAATCGTCTTTTGTTTATCCTTTCTTCTTGCTATTTATATAACTCACTTCATACTTATAAATAAATATGACTATGGTTATGATTATAAGCTAGTTGAAAGCATGCTAAGAATACTATGTTAAAAGAATTAAGATACTATGTTAAAAGAATAAATAAGCTTTTTTTAGTACACAATAAAAGTATTTAAACAGGTGATGTGATGTATTGTGACTTCTCCTTAAACGGAGTCAGGAATCTCTCAGCAGCTATGCCCAGAGAAACCTGTTAGCCATGTTACCTTCCTTTTCCATTGTCCACCCTAAGTTTTCCCATAATCTGCTCCATTCCATTTCCACAACATAATCTTTGTCAACTCCATGACTTTCATATCTAAATCCCCCTTATTTTTTTCCCAAACCTAGCATAAAAACCAATAACTCACTTTCTGCATAATCACTTTGTTCATATTTAACCTTCCATAAATTCATTATTTGTACCCTTTCTGCTTCCAAACATTTACATTGAAGTAACAGATGCCTAATATTTTCTATGCTTTCTTTACACAACTTACAGACTAAATCACCCATATTTTTCCATTTACGTGTATATTCCCTTGTTGCTAAAGATCCCGTTCGAGCCTTAAACAATAAACTACTTTCCTTACTATTATCATAAATTAACTCACCCCCAATGTTCTGTTTACTTTTATATATATTTAAACTCGTTTTACTCTCCATACTAGTTCTCCATCTCTCCAACTCGCTATTCTTTATTAATGCATCTATTCTTCGATCCCACTCCTTCCCACTATAACACTCAACAATCCTCCTAACACAATCATCCCAACTTTTGTACAAGTATACTGACATAACTTCTTTATCCAAATCTTCTGCATACCGCATTACCTTTCTCACCCATCTTGTTGGCTGCCCTTTACTTGTAACCCAATTAAATACTATTTTGGCTATTCTTTTATTATCCATGAACTGCAATCTACCGAACATTTTCAATTTGCTTTTTGCATCCCTAATATAAAAACTTGACCATCCCATTTCTTCTTGAATTGCCTCTTTTGCTGTCCACACCTCAGCATCCAATGCATGTCTTCCTACTTCCCTTTGTACTTTTTCTAAGCAATCTAATACCACTTTACTAACACATAATGCATCATTGCCGTATGTTAACCCTGCTACTGCCACTCCCTTCCATACAATTCTAGCTACATCATATTTATTATATGAAAACAGTATTAATTTCTTTATCAATCCCTTTCTTTTCTTTGCTTCATTTATCAATTTTTTCTCCCATTCACCAAGCAATTTTTCTTATTACTCAAGATGATTCCCAAATAACTATATCTATTCACCACACTTAACGTTATATCCCCCAATAAGAAATCTTTGTCTTCTCTTTCCCCAGTATTCACTATCATTATATTTGATTTTTCTTCACTAAATTTAATCCCCATATCTTTACCCACCCTTGTGCATGTCCTCAGCATAACTTCCATATCTTCTCTTCTTTCTGCACACAAAAAGACATCATCCGCAAAAAAAAAAGACCAGACAATGTATATACTCTCTTGCCACCTGTTAACGGTATCTCTATCCCTCTTCCTAGTCTTTCTATTGCTCTCTCCATTTCACTCAAATACAACACAAACAAAATAGGTGACATAGGGCATCCTTGCCTCAGTCCCACCCCATTTTTAACTTTAACTGATTCTATATCCCCTAATTGATATGTATAGTAATTATTTTCATATAATTTCTTAATAACATCCACTAAAGCTTCATCCATTCCCAGATTTGCTAAACTTATCCATAATCTATTTCTATTCACTCTATCATATGCCTTCTCTATATCTATAAAACTCATATATAACTGTCTACCTGAATTTCTACTCATATCTATAAGTTGTGTAACTACAAATAAACTATCTCCTATACGCCTATCTGACCTAAAACCTCCTTGCATTTCCCCCACTACATTATTTTCTTCTATCCATTTTGCAACTCTTCCAGCCACCATATATGAAAAAACTTTATATAAAACTGATGTTACTGCTATTGGTCTATAATTATTTAACTTTCTATGATCCTTACCTTTTCCTTTAAATAATAATCTTACTCTTGTATTACTCCAACTACCCGGAAAAACTCTCTTCTGTGCCATCTTATTAAAACATGATAGTAACTTTACTTTTGCCCTTCGCCCCAAATTCATTACCATCTCTGCTGCCCATCCGTCTAATCCTCTTGCCTTACCACTTCTCAATTTCTTCCGTCTCATTCAGTTCATTTTCTGTAAATGCAATATTCCCATTACTATATGCTTTCATATTTTCTATCCCTCTGTCCTTTACATCTAACATCTTTTCTATATCCATTACATAACTATTCAATATTCTCTCTAATTCTTCTCTAGAGCTACACTCTATTCCCTCCTCATCCAGTAATACTATCTCTCTCCCCCCTAAATTTCTCCTTCTAATGTAATTCCAAAAATTTTTACTCCCATCTAATTTACTATTTAGTTTCATTCTCTCTCTATAATTATCTATTTTAGCTAACTTCTTCTTTTCTAAGTACTTTTCCCATTTAGCATTAATATCTTTTTCACTTTCTTTGTTCTTAATAGCACACTTATATTCTCTGCATGCTTTTTTCCTCTCTTTTACACTTTTACTAACTCTCATTTTTCTATTACTTTTATTTTTCTGAATATTCTCACCTAAAACCCTATTTGCAACTTTTTCTATTTCATCACACCAGTCCTCATACTCATTTCCAATCAACTCTTCCATGGTTTCTTCAACTTGTATTTTATACTCTTCTAACTTATTCTTATCATTTACTCTCCATCCACATCTTTCACTATTATTTCTACTTTTATTCCTATTTTCCATCACATTACTAACCATTTCAATTACAACAAAATTATGATCACTATTACATACTCTCTCTTCATTATCAAACACCTTAATTTTCCGTACTTTATTCATTCCCTCTTTCTCTACCAATATATAATCTATTGTGTGGGATATATTATTCCTAGACCATGTATATTGTCCCTCATAAATATTAGATAAGTTTCCAATGCTCAAATTTACTCTCTGACAAAATTTCTTCAACAACTGTCCATTCTTATTGTCTACATCATCAATTTCTTCAATATGCCCATTCATATCTCCTATAACCATTATTCTCTTCCCCTTTTCTTTAAAACTCTGTATATCCTTAACTAGGCACTCATATATGCTATTGTTCCATTCCATTATAGTTTGACTATCTCCAGTAGCTATATAAACTATAGCCACCATCCATTCTTGTTTTCCCAACCCTATTTCAAACCACATATGTTCTTGGCATTTAACAGTATTTAAATATTTTTTTGATATAACACCTATACCACCACCCTTTTTTTCTTTCTCTTTTCTATTTATACCCTGCCATACCAAATCTTCCAAAACAGGTTCTTCTTCTTCTCTTAGATGTGTTTCCACTACTGCTAATACCTCAAGCTCTTCATTTCCAATTGCTTTGTTTAATTCCTGCCACATTTCTGGTCTACTACCACCTTGCATATTCAAATACCCAATTTTAACAATTTTTTCTTTCCTAACTACTCTTTTATAAATTTTTTTTATTCTTTCTTCTCCATTATGCTTATAAATAACGTGCTTACAATTTATTTTACAGACCCATTCCCTCTCCACATCTACATTTATATCTAAATCAACTGCCCTTTGTTTAATCCTTACATCCCATCCATTCTTCTTCTTTTTAATAACACTACGATGTAAAATCCCACCCCCCTTTACAAGTTTCCCGAACTATATTCTTTATAAATCAGACTCCCTAAAACTTCACTTCCTTGTCTCCCTAAGTGCAACCCATCTTTACCAAATAACTCCCTCTTCCCAATAAAAAAATCCCACACATCCACAAACGTAACATCATTTCTCTCACACAATTCTTTCCATCTCTCATTTATAGAACACGCCCTATCTAACATATACCTTTTATCAAATCTTGGTAATAATCCAACTATTCCTACTCTTCCTTTAACCATTCTCAAATTCCTAATCAGTTCTGTGTACTCACCCATTATTCTCTCTCTGATGACTCTGATAAATTATTAGTCCCTACCATGACATATACATCTCTATTCCCTTGCTTCTTTACTTTATCTGTAACATCCCTAATTTTAGCTCCCTGCAAACATACTCTTATGTACCTGTTTCTATTATTCCCTTGCAATTATATCTCCACATTCTCTTATTAATGAATCCCTATCAAAATTGTCTCACAGTCTACTTTCTCTGCTTCATTCACAACCTTCTTTACCACCTTCTGGACTTCCTCACCTACTTCTTCCTTATCATTCCTACTAAGTAATCCCTTTATCTGCTCACACTTCGCCTCTAACGATTTTAATTTTTCTTCTACATCCTTTACCTCCTCCTCTATCTTACTTATTCTTTGGCCAACCATCTCCAATGCACTACCTATTTTTCCATCCTTATCTCTTGTCACTCCACTACAAACACACTCTATCCTGTCTTCCTCAACTATGTATTGTTCCATTTCTCCTGACTTACTGCCTTCCTCAACTATGTTTTGCTCCATTCCTCCTGACTTTCACTTTACGCTATCTACACTTTGAAACCACTTTTTCACCTCTTTTATCACATTCACAGACTGTCTACATAACCATAAACCTGCTACAAGCTTCCTAGTCTTATTTAAGCATTTCAAGTGGAAAACCTTATTACATATATTACAATCTACAACAGCACGTCTAATTCCTTTCTGACGATTATATATGCATTGTAAAATACAAATGCAATCCATATTACTTATTTTCCAAGCCGCCTATTCTATATTTAACTTTATACTTTCTCTCCTACACTTCAAACCTTTTTGCACAGAAAGATGAAAATTTTTTATTTTCAAAAACGATCGATCGATAACCACGTGTAACTTAGGCTTCTAAACGTTACCTTTTACTTCAAACTAACTTAAATTAAAATTTTTAAAAAAAAAAACTTTAGTAGCAAATTTAAGCCAACTAATCTTACGTACAACTTAGTTATAGAAATCCTTACATTAACACACATTCAACAAAAAGATTTTTTTTTTTTTTTAAACTGCTATATTTTTAAAATGGTGATCGAAACTTTTTTTAAAAAATAATTTTGATCTTTCCAAATTAAAAAAAAAACTATCTTCTTGATCACAATTTACTCCTCACTTTCATACCACAATTAAAGTATTAAAATTGATGATCTCAGATGATTAATTGCATAAAAAGATATTAAACTTAGCTTAACTTGAAGTCAACAGCTAGGTTTAGTAAAACTCTCCATACAGTAGTGCCAACCTGTGCCAACCAGAGTAATCAATGGATGCCAGAAGGCTTGTGCATAAAATCCCCATCTAGTGTCTAATCTAATATCCCCAGACTAGTTTCTGGCTTGCGACCTTCGTCAGTGAGGAGTCATGGATCTGAGAGCATTGCACCTAGATCCTAGGATCTAATGCAACCCTCCAGCAACCACCTTTTATCTCAACTACAAAACCATGAGACTGAAATTGAAAACACAATAATATTTTCAATCTACGCTCAATAGCTTATATAGTCATATGGGTTTTGAACTTAATCTAAGCTCAATGGTTTATATAGTCATATGGATTCTGAATTCAATCTAAGCTCAATAACTTATATAATCATAGGGGTGCTGAACTTAGTTCAGCACCCCTATGACTATATAAGCTATTGAGCTTATATTAAAAATATTATGTTTTCAATTTCATTCTCATGGATTTGTAGTTAAGTAGAGATAAAATGTGGCTGCTGGAGGGTTGCATTAGATCCTAGGATCTAGGTGCAGTGCTCTCAGATCCAAGGCTCCTCACTGAAAAAGGCCACAAGCCAGAAACTAGTCTGGGGATATTGGATGAGTAGGCACTAGGTGGGGATTTTATGCACAAGCCTTCTGGCGGCACTACTGTACAGAGTTTTGCCTGTTTTATAACAGTTATGTGCTAGCATAAGAGATGGTGATCAAATGACAAAAGTATTTACTTATAATTATAAATAAAAGCAACAAAAACTCAATTCTTTTCCTATTCCACTTATCACTCATATAAATTGAAATATTTTAATTGCAATACTATGTTGAACAAATACATTCTAGTTTCTTTTCATGCTTTATTTTATTTTTCTCCAAGACAATTTGATTTATTCTATACCTAAATAGATGCACTCACATCAATTAACTTCTTCAATTTTAATTATAATATTTTTTAAAAAAAACTCATATTACACTGATTTCTTTATTGTTTTTTCACTAAACAATGTTTTTGTGTGTATATGTGAATGCATAATATAACTTTATTGATTTTCTCTCAAAGTAGTGCAAGTTGTATAATCTTCATAAAGATTTGATATATTAGTATAGATATGTATTTCAATGAATATCATTATAGATAAAATGCAAGAGTATTTGTTAATGCTAAGATCTATTCAGAATTACACTATTATTTGGCTCCCAACTATCAAGTGCATCGCTAATAATAACATTCAAACTGATATCAGCCCTTGGCTAAAACAGATTCAGCAATGTCATTTCTTTGTGCAACCAATAAAAAAGTATTTTTAAAGAAATGATAATAATTATCTTGGTCATTTTTTCCCTCTCATAATAATCAGTAAATAATATTTACTTTATATAAAGCACAGATAGTTAGTTGAAATTAAAGTGAAAGGCTGCAAACCTTTCGCGCTTATTATAATATTTATCTGACAGCCAATCAGATATTATGATAGCTGTCTGAATAATGATCAAACTGTAAACACAAGACAGAGAATTTTACAAAAAAAGGGCCGTCTACCCTTTTCTTTACTTGTCTTTCTATATATCTAAACCAGTCTGAAGTATTTAGGTTTGAAAGCGTGAAATATCTTCACATTTAACTCACTGAGTCTAAATTACAAACATACAGCGTGAAATCCTATGATTTACTATGCAGTAGTTTTTAGATGTTATAACTTGCAGTAGCGTATGTAAATAATATTTATTTTATATAAAGCGCAGATAGTTGAAATTAAATTGAAAGGCTGCAACTGAATACTTTAGACTGGCTTAGATATATAGAAAGACAAGTAAAGAAAAGGGTGGACTGCCCTTTTCTTGTAAAATTCTGTCTTGTGTTTACGGTTTGATCATTATTCAGACAGCCATCATAACATCTGATTGGCTGTCAGATAAATATTATAATAAGCGTGAAAGGTTTGCAGCCTTTCAATGTAATTTCAATAATCAGAAAATTGAAATAGAAAAAATTATTGAATTCTGACTATGAGTGAAAACAAGTATGACTTGCAGAAGCATAATGTTCATACAAACATTCTAGTTGTATCCACAGTGATGATAAGCATCAGTCATAGATATCAAACTTCAGTTCCCTTGAGAATACATTCCAAGTGAACTCATTCTACAAACCGAGTTCTCAATATGGAGACAGTTTTTAGAAACCTCACATGTATGGCATCACATATTTTCTGCTGGTCTGCTTTATCCAAAAGTGTTATTTATGAAAGACCAGAAGTATGAAACATAGCCTCTCCTCTGTGGAAGGATAACTTCATCCCAGTGTTCTTTGGTATCTGTGTATTGATTTTCTTCAAGTATGAATATTATGTAAGTTTTCTGCCCAAATGTATGTTAGATTTCAATGTACTTACCGCAAAACTCATATTTAATATTTTCTTTAAGGAACACATCACAGAAACAAGAGACATAATGTTTTGCCTTCTCACCAATAATATCTGGAGATCTTCTGGCAGTGACCTAACAATGCTTAAAATAAGCAATTCTTCATCAGTATTAAATTGAGATAAATTAAACCGAGTATTTGCTTACATAACTGATTAGTTAATATAGTTTTCTCAGGAGTTTCTTTCCAACTACGTTTTTATTCAAATGGAAGAGACTGAAAAGTATAAAAAACTTGAAACATACAATTTACTTGTATTCTTGACTGATCTTCAAATAGAAGTTGGCTGAGTTGCCCAAGTTATTAAACAAAATTCATTATCTGCTATAGGAGTATTTTTAGTATTAGAATGGTTGTGGAAGTCATTTTCCATCTATTCAAATCAACATGTGGGGAATAACATTCTAATTCTTAACATCAATCCTGATCAGTCAGTCATCTTTTATGTAGTGTGGAAAAAAAATGGAGAATCTCTAAACTTCTATGTGACAACAGCTATGTCATCTCCACATGCCAGCACAACAAATCATGGTGCCTTGAAAATAATGCAAAATAGGCTTGATATTAAAGAATTACCCTATTTCAATCCAGTCAGGATCTGGATGGAAATTGAGAGGAAAAATGATTGTTAATATAAAAGTGTTACTCAATTCTCATGTTAATGATCTGACCATGGCATTGAAGTCTTACTATTCTTATGTACCAAACATGGCTTAATGATATTTAGACTGAACACGCTAATCAGATCAAGTCAGAGAATTCAATACTTTATTATTTTTTTTCTGGCATTTGTAATGCAGGCTTTGATCATGAAACAGTGTTCCATGCGTTTACCAATCATGATAAATTATTTTATGATGGAATTGTTTAGTCAAGGAAACACGAGTGCAAAATTAAAATTACTCCATGATTTTGCATAAGTTCAAAATCATTGGCATTACCTTTCTTAGGAACTAGCATAGTGATAAATTCATATAGAATTGTAGAGTATAAATGTACAAAATGCAAAGCATATAAATCCTTCGTTATTAAATTTCTTTAGGACTGTGTAGATAGGTCAAAGTCAGGAGCAATTTCTTGGTAAGGAACACAAAAATTTAATCCTATTAGTAAAAATCTGCTTTCTATATCTCGTATATTATTATATGTGCACCTCAGGAAGCATTTCTGGATCTATTAAAAGGCTGCAGTAAGATATATATGAAGTTGTTCTGCACTATGTTTATAGAAAATAAGCAGTGATCAGATTTTTTCATCACTAACTCTATGCACAATTCTATATAGCTTTTAAATATATACTGTGATTACAGGTTATAGAAAAAGCATGGAGTCCTAGGTGTTTTTGCTGGAGTTTTATTAAGAGTTCCTGTTTTCCTCTTACATCTTTGGAAATGCAACTAAATTTGATTGAAGTAATCATTAGGATATCTAAATTTCAATAAAAGTTGAAATATTGTCATAGCAAGAGATTGACTTCTAATGTGTAGGGTTATGAATAGAGAAGATTATTCACATATGGTTGACGAAACAATTAAAAAGAGTCAGCACAATAATTGGTTTTTCACAATCTTTCATTATATGGTTGTTTCTGACATTTAGTAATATCACAATAGATGTTTCTGTTGTAACAAGAATATCGGAATCTGTGAATTATTGCTTATATAAGCTTTCAATATCATTGACCTCATTCCTGAGTCATTGTACTATCAATAAATAATTATCTTTAATTTTCACAATGAATTCACAAGTAGCATTAAACCCTAGAAACATTAAATCTTTCAGAACTGTTATTAGAGGCAATACTTTAAAGATATTTTATATTCACTATATAATTATTCCATATCTACTCTAAATTATAGGATAATGATAGATAAACACTATCATGTGTTGCTTTTGGTAATAGTATTCCATTGGATTAGTTCTTGATAGAGCATGGTACTTGCATCTTTGTAGAAAATATTAAATAACCATAAAATGAAGTTTGAACAAAATGAACAAGATGAAGGAAGGATTTGATAGATTGCTCCAAATATCTATAATGAACAAGAAAAACTGGATATTATCAACGATGATGAAGTTTATTTTATTTATGAATATGATTCTCAAAATTACAATTAACTTTAAAAATGAAATATAATAAGTTTTGTGGAGAAAAAAAAGAATGAATTTGAAAGAGGTTGATGGAGATGGACAAGATTAAAAATGAAAGAGGATATATTCCAAGAAATCTAATAGTTTTATTTAAGAGTTACTCCCAAAAAAAAAGATCCACAATGGACCAGCATTAAAAATCAGAATTTATCTTATCTGCAAATCTGATAATCATTCCTGGGTCATTTCATCATCTTAATTCTTTTTTTTTTTTCAAATATGGCTCAGCAAACATACCTGAGATAGAATGATATCAAATTTTCTATCTCATGTAATTTTGAAATTACAACTACTGAAAAGCTCAAAAAAAAATTGTTTTGCAGTGATATACAATTATATAAGGAATAATTGTTTAAAATATAATTAAAATAAAGATTACAAAAAGTATAAAATTGGAATTTTGTGATAGATCATATGAAACTTTCATACCATATGTAAGATGGCTAGATTATGACAATTTTTAGATTTAAGGTCAATTTAAATTTCTAAAATTTTGAAAAAAAAAACTATCTTTGGGTCAGTTATGAAAAGTTTTATTGTATGGGATCACAAAGATATCATGTTATTTATTATTTTTTGAAAAATGTTTTTCAAACAGAAAAATCAAATAAATGAACAACAAACTCAAATTTTCTAATTATTTTGGCAGAAGACCACTTACAATATAAAACTAAGAATTATAGCAAACTAAGTTAAATAAATTAATTGATTACAAGAGGTAGGGTGTTTTGGAAGACAACAAAATGCTTGAATACAACATTATTATAATAATTTTCTTTTTGTTAAATGCTTTTATTTAAGTTACAATATCTGTTTGTTGTTTCTTGTAAATACTTATTTAGATTAGAATAAAATTTTAAAATTGAGATTTCATATATTTATATATAATATATTTTTTTTTAAATTTGGTACATTTGATATAAATAACTGGCAATGCAATATGACATTAAAATATTTTAGGCAGCTTACTTTGTTCCTTAAATCCAGAGCAGTGGGTAGATGAAATGTGAAATAAATTTGATATCAAATTTAAAATAAGTTGTTAAAGAATTAAAAAAGTTTTCAGTAATGCCCCCAAAAGAGTGGTTTGTTTCAATTAAATGCTTTTATTGAAGTTGGAATAAAAATTTTAAGTCAAAGTGCAATATATTAATATTCTATGTAATATGTTCAGATTTATTACATATCTTATAAATCCTTGGCAATGCAATATGAGATTAAAATATTTTGGTATTTTGTCTAGTTTATTAAATACTAAGCAGTAGAAGAGTGAACAAAACTACATTGTAAACAAAATCAATTTAATACTTATGATTTTACTTTCAACTTTAAAAGTATTTTAGCATTATTTAAAATTGAAATAAAAATATGTCTTTGATTACACAATCTTAATGCTAATAACTAAATAACAGATATAAAAAATATTTATAATGAATGATTTTACTATGGGAACTAAAAACAACAACAAAAAAAAATTATTTCTTCAACCACAATTGGAGTTTTTATATTTAACTTGAAATAAAAAGTCAATTCTGGTTTTTATAACAAAAGATTGATTTAATTAATTTCTGGACCTCTCCCCCACCACATATACACACATTCTTTTTCTTCAAGTTAAATATAAAAACCCTAATTATGGTTGAAAAAACAATTATTTTCTTTATTTTAAGTTCTCATAGTAATATTTTATATCTATTATTTACACAAATTTTGTTTAAAATATTCTTAACATAAAAAAAATGTTAAATAATTGTGATGTTTATACATGTTAGTACTGTCACAAGTTTTTATCATTGCAAGATAATTTTGAAAAACTGTAATTGCTATATTCATTTCTTATTTATAGAAGTAATAAGTATGACCAGTGAAACATTTGAGTTTTACCATGACAAAAATTTGAGATTTATTATCCACATTCGTTGAATGTGTAAAAAAAAAAAAAAAACAAGACTTTTAGAGTGGAGGAATTTCACTTTCATCATCTTATTACAATCGACCAATGATCATTATAAATTCATATGCATGATCATTATATTTATATTTTACAATCTTTTACTTCTGTAGATTTAAAAATTTGTTTCAAACTTTCTCCTGACAAAGAAAATTTATGACTCCTGATTCTTCAAAAGTATCTTTACCAACAATACTTCATCTGATACAAGAAAACAACAGGGTAACTTTCTCAATGCATGATACTGTATTTGTGTCTAAATATCATTTCACAAGCAATTTCTATTTTTCTATATGTTGTAAAAATAGAAGAGAAAGAATTTCATCAAGTCAATATTGAATTTATTTCGTATAAATAGCTAAAAACATGTCACAATTTGTTCTTCATAAGACCACAAAAGATTTGCCTTTACTGAGAATCTTTTCACAGTTCCACAAACTATCCCATACTTCTTTACCATAAACTGTTGTATAAAAAAAAAAAACATTTAATTTTGATCCCAAAATCATGTTGGCATATATTTCAGATTTTTTTTTCTTTCCTAAATTAATAGACTAAAATGTTTAGCTAGATATGTTGCTAGAAGAGATATCAATAAAAATTATAGAAAGAAGACATATATCAGATAGTGGATGAGATAAAGAAGTTTTAAAAAATGATGTAGAGAAAAACTTAATCAGAGTTTAGGAGAGACTTTATTTCTGCAATGGATGGATATTAGCTGGAAATGATATCATTTTTAAATATTACTCATCTACTGCATGATTATCTGAGTTTACGATCTACAGCTCTCTGCACTTACTTTCACTTTACATATAAACTCTATAGTTTTTCATAAAATCTCAGGTACAATTTAGTTTTATTTGTTCACCTATCGTAATTTATTTTAATATTATACATAGTCCAATTACTGTAGTATCAATCATGAAGTTATTTTTTGATTTACATAATATTTTTAAAAATAAAAATAATAAATAATCCTTTGTGATCCCATGATGAAATTTTTCACAAATAAAAATATATAATTCAAAACCAAAAATATTACCAAATGAAATTAAAAACTATGAAAAAAAAACTAGGGATGTTGCATATAATATAAAAACCAAAAAAATAAACAATAATTTGGTTCATTACTTTCGATAAACTTCTACTTAATTCTAGCTTGACTAATCATTCGCTGCATAATTGCATATTAGAGCAAAATTGTGATTTTCTGGAGATTTCAAACAGGAAAGATAATTAAAAATTATCACTTTTCTTTTAATAATAATTTCTAATACATTGACAAATTATTATTATATTAGTGAATATGATATATATGTGAGATGGATTATACTTGATCAAGTGTGTAACATAATTGATAATTAAGCATCTAATTTTCCTTCAAAATAAAAAATCCTGCTACAATATATTTCTATTATTATTTTAATGATCTATATTACCTATATATTTTATTATGTTAATTAATATAATATAATAATGTTTAATTTTCAATATAGTCTCTTTTGTTAAATTTTAAATAATTTAAATATTGAGGCATCAAGCATATATAAAACATTGCTTGTTTAACTCATAAGCTTAGATAATTTAAATAAACAATAATTCTCAGTGCATCGTCACCACTAAGTTCTCTTTTTACTTTAGTTATCACATACACATTCAACAACCAAAATTAACTGGGCTACATATAAAGTTAAAATAAATTACATTAGGAGAACAATTAAAACTAAATTGCATCTAAGATTTTATGAAAATTATAAAGAGATTATATATGAAGTGAAAGTAAATGCAAAGATCTGTACATCATAAAATCAAATAGCTAATCTTGCAATAGATTAAAATTATATATTAACATTTTCAGATAATATCATCCATTGTAGAATCAAAGTCTCTCCTAATCTCTTTGTAAGTTTTTCTCCACAACATTCTATTAAATTTCTTTATATCATCCACTATTTGACATGTGACTTCTGTAATTTTTATTGATATCTCTTTTAACAATATATTCAACTCAACATTTTGTTCTATTAATTTTTTTGATGACATCATTTGCTCTCAACAATGTATTTTACTTTTTATTGTTTGTTAATTCACAATCTATAATTCTTAGTATTTTATTGTATGATCTGTAGATTGTACAGTTTCAGATTCATAAATAAGCACTGGTAAAAAAATTTATTTAAAACCTTCCCTTTTTAAGCTTATAGGCATATTTCTTGCTAATATTTATTTCTACCAAAGCATTCCAACATCTAACCATGATATTCAGTTTTCAACTTCTAATCAAAATCATTTAATATTACTTTACTATTTATAGCAGATATCTTTAGATCTTTTTTGAGTTCATCTCTTGAAGATCGAAACACAATTTGTGAAAACAATCTCATCTATAAGATCTAAATGATTTAAGAAATCTCCATTTTTTTGTTTCCTTGGCTTTTCATTTTAATTTATAGATACTATAAAAATTGCTGGAAAATTTGAATATGAAATCACCCTGTAATATATCTTTAAATTCTTAATGTTGCCTATTACATTCTTCAGAATTTGACATTATCCTGTTTGCATAACTTGATATTCTAAAACTTTAATCACTGTCAGAATGTTTACGTAATCAAATACTTTTTCAAAATCCAAAACAAAATAGCATATCTTACTCAATAATCCTTTTTATAATTTCTTGGAATATTTAGTCTATTTTCCTAATTGATTTAAATCCAAAAATTAGTAATGATCTTAGAGAAGATATTGTAGAGAACTGATAGAAGATTGATAGGTCTGTAATTTCTAATGTGTTTCTTTTGCATTTTAATATATATTCTTCAAAATTAGACATTACCCTGTTTCTATAACATTATACTGGCAAAATTTTAATTATGGCAAAATGCTTATAAAATCAAATATATCTCCCCCCCATTCCACCCCACTCTTTTTAAAACTCATTGGTTCTTTTTATAACTTCTCTTAAAACTTGTAATATTTTCGGGTTGATTTGAATTATTTCATAATGATCTTAGTAAAGATATTGTAACATGATAGAAGAATAATAGATAAATCTATCTTCTCATTTTTTTCAGATATCAACATACTCACTTGATTTTTGCAATTGTCTACTATCCTATCATTTTTATCATTCATACATTTGGTATACAAATTTGCCAACAATTTCTTTATTGTTTACTTATTTCCAATTCTAACAGATTTAATTGCAAATCTCACTCCATTTAAAATACTTGGAATTTCAAAAGATATTGCAAATATATAATATAGATTTTCAATGTTAAAGATTTTCAATGCTAAAAATAAGCAAGCTGATATCTCTGATAAGATCAATGGAAATATTTAGTAGGAAAATATTCTAATCAAATTGAGATTTATGATTAATAAATGTGACAATTTCCTTTTACAATGAATATAATAAAAGGGCAAATGTTTTTGAAATTGATCTGGCATATATTTAAGAAAGTTAATTGACAGCTGAGCTTATACTCATAGACATATAAAGAAAATGAGCAGGGAGAACAATCAATTTCCTTGAGCACTTTCTTCAAAAGTTATGATATCTACAATTTTTTAACTCTTTGTCTTGTGCAATAAAAGTCAAATGTCATTATTTTTAATCAATATAATAACAATAATTTTGCAAGAATAATAACTAGATGAAACAAAGTTGTAGTTTCATCAAAAAAATTTTAATACTGCTTATTTTTGGTTTTGTTTACATTGTGTTTGATATTAAATGCAAAACAAAAATGTTTAATGAATTTAAAATTGTTTAATACATAGCTGATATATGCTCACTCTCTCTAACTTTAAAATGTGGCTATGCTTCTGCTTATACTGGTTTATGGAATGATTGTATACAAATATTTTATGGTTGTGCTTATATGAAACAGCCTCAAGATATCCACTGCAAATAAAAAACTTCCAGTATTATTCCTAAAAGTTTGGGTTGATAATAACTTTACTGATTTTCTTTCTACATTTTACCCTCTAGCCTAAGAAACAGCTAGATACTTATTTGCTGACCAATAATTGATTGATTAATTGAATTGGCTAGAAATCAGTTATCAAAAAAAAAAACTAAAATTTCTTAGAAATTCTCAACTAAACATCACATTATCACCATTCTTTATGCTTACACAAGCTGTTTAAACAGAGGCTAAACTCTCCATATATTAACATCACTCAGTGAAAGCGAGAGTAATCAATGGATGCAAGAAGGTTTTTGTATAAAATCTCCATCCATTACCTACTCATCCAATATCCCCAGACTAGTTTCTATCTTATGACAACCCTCCAGCAGCCACCTTTTACCTTAATAGCTAATAAGGTAAAAGATGGTTGCTGGAGAGTTACATTAGTGCAGTGCTCTCAAATCCAAGGTTCCTCACTGATGAAAGCCACAAGATAGAAACTAATCTGGGGATATTGGATGAGTAGGCACTAGAAGAGGATTTCATGCACAAACCTTCTTGCATCCATTGATTACTCTGACTTGCACTGAGTGACACTACTGAATGGAGAGTTTAGCTTCTGAGTAAATTCTCAACTAAATGGAAAAATTTTCAGATAAGCAGATATATTAAGCATTTCACCATTAGGCACTTTGTGTGTGTCTATAGATCAAATAAAATGAGACATTTTGATTCATTGTTTTTAAAATACATTGTTAATCATCATTTATTCTTTAGTCTAGAAATATTGATCTATCAGCCCAAAACCCAATAAGTATTTGAAATTATCTTTCACTTATATAAATATACAACAGTGACATCTCTCTACTAATTCACAAGTTATAATTTAAACAATGGGTAGATTTATTAGACACTATATAAACTAGTTACAGTTTTTGAAAAGCGAGATAACAATAACAGTTGGCAATTGAGAAGACACACTGTAAATTTAGTGCTTCTGCTAGAAGGTCAATTAATTAAAACTAGTTCAGATTCAGCTTCACACCCACTTAATACACAATAATTTTACTCAATGCTTATATTACATTCAAATTTAACACTCTCAAAAGATGCATGCACAATTAGCTTGAAAGGCTGATCTTTAAATGTAATACAATTGTACACATAGCGTCATATAAAAATAAATGCTTATATTGTTTATTAGGGAGTTGAAAACCGGCATACTCCAGAAAAAGACTACTGGCAAAAACACTATTAACAAAAACAATGAATGATATAAAAACCTCATTAAAATTTATGGTGTAGAATAAATTGTGTTGAAAGTCCAAACAGTGGCAAAGTATTACTGACAATGATCAAAATATCATCTAATTCTAGGTATTTTATTTCTTAGTAATTCAAAAATAACAAATGCCAGTCATTGCTTGCAATTGTTTCAATACATATATAGCCATAATATACCGAGTTTGATCATTTTAAATCGTTAATAACTCTCCTAACGTCATAATAATAAATAGTAAGCCAATCATTGGACAATATATACTAGTTTATCCTCAAAACTTGAGTTTTAGCTAAAATAGGTTTGTCACTATTTGCCACTTAACATAATACCTAGATATTTATAAAGGCAATAAAATAAGCATGATGTTTTTCTTTTTTTAAATCAAAATTAATTACTCGATTAAAACTTATAAAAATGAAAATTGTAAATATTTTCATCCTTTTTGCTATCATTATTAATAGCATTGCCGTCAAATTACTAAATTTTAATGCAATAATAGTTTGTAATATTTCTGTTAGAAATATTAGTTTTTACAAATAAATTCAATAACCATTTCACTAAATCATTAAAAAAAAAAAGGTGGCTTTGTGCATCATTAATCACAGACATGATATAGCAAGAAATTAATGTTTATTAATTAATCATGACAAATTTTATTAGTATCTATAACCTTATATGGGTGTGTCTGATAGACCCATGTCTTTCTATCTGTCAGAACTAAAATACAGAAAAATCAATTGAAATGTAAAACCACCAATAATGAATGATTAACGTATGCGTTTCATAAATCTAAAATAAATGCAATATTTTTTAAGAGAATTTAAAATTACCAAACAGAAACTCAATTCAATAAAATATAAATTCTAAATAGATAAAATAAGTGCATCTATCCAGG
The DNA here is from genome assembly GCA_028023455.1 of Epiperipatus broadwayi. Lineage (NCBI taxonomy): Eukaryota > Metazoa > Onychophora > Udeonychophora > Euonychophora > Peripatidae > Epiperipatus > Epiperipatus broadwayi. The sequence goes on from JAQFVV010000212.1 coordinate 1,187,930, forward strand.
GGATATTAAAAAAAAAAAACAATAATCAACATTATTTTCATTATACATTATTTTCTTTAAATGTTTGCGATTTTAATTTTGCGGAAACTAACTCTATTAATAATGGTTTGTTATTACAGTTCCGACTATGAATTATTAAAAGCAAAAAATATCTACTATAATTTGTGAATCAAATATTACATTTATGAAAATCTCTAATGTAATTAATAGTGAATCAGATTTAACTTTCGTTACTTTTAAGATAGTTTGTCACATTTGCAGAAATAAATAATAATTAAATATATCATCTACTTGTAACTTGAATGAAGATATTCTCTACTACTTACGTATTTTTCCAGACATTATGCTGAGCAAAATTTAATAAACCTAAAGTAGAATTGAGTGCCGGAAAAAGCCGGAAGTAATCTTAAACATTTGACGCAGGCGCGACATCTTTTGCCCATATTTGGAAACAAAAGCAAAATCACTTCAAATAGTCATTACTGTACTTACTCAATTGTCTGAATTAAATTATTTTTATAAATGTTTAATGCGTGATGACAATTTGTTAATAGTATACTTACATGCCCTTTTATTCTAACTGATATGGGTTAAAGCTTAAGTACAGCATTGTGTTAACTTTAGTCAGTTAACAAAAAAAAACTATTCGTTTCAACATAAGCTAAATATAGTTTTAACGATAGAATGGCACTTGAATGTCATGTGACTTCGATTGCCCGCAATTTTAGAATTTTTTTTTAATTAACTTGATGATTTTCTCCTTAAAATAGTATTTAAATGAGATATCTATCATTAAATACTAATGTGCGTTTTTTTTTTTAATAGTATAGCAAATTTTTATTCCTAAAAAAAATAATTGTTATAAAATATATGGTGCTTAATTTTAACTTGAGGTATTATTTCATATGTGACGTTATTGGCAGCTAAAACAAAATTTAATCCATAAATGCCTAACTTAGCATTTATTAGTTTAAATAACAGTTAATATATATCACTAAGAAGTATGTGGGTGCCAATTTGTTATATCATTTAAAGCGAAAATGTACACTGTATTTTTTATGACAAAATTTGTATATATTCGTATGTAAATATTCTAATATCTTTATAATATTTTTGTCTATATAATTATTTTTTCGGTTTAATTTGTTCAACAAAATCTTTTATGGAGAGTGTAGTTATGAGTCTGAATCAAATCAGACGGATGTATGATTTCTGAAGTAAATTTATGAAATCTGTTCTTTAGTGTCATTTTTATGACCAATTTTTTAAATATAACATTTAACATAAATCCACACACTGAATTCTCTACTAGCCAATGCCTAAATAGAATTTAAATATTCCTTTTAATTATCTATCAACGAATCCTATATGTCATAATAACTCAAGTTTCAACTGATAAAATGCCGTCTACCTTGCTGAATAGAATATGAAATGTACCTGATGGAATATAGGAAATTGTAATGTCACTGAAATTAGGGAAATCTGTCCGAAAATTAATTACAAGCTTTGCTACAAATGTGACATTTTATTTACAGAAAATTTACAAAGCTTGAATTATTTTGTTTGTTCTTGATAGCAACATTTATGATAAATATAATTTGTCCAAACTTCAATCACTTTTTAGCAAAACTCTTTATTTGTACATACAGACACCTACGTTTCAACTGACCTGCAGTCTTCTTCAGAGCTATTATATAATGAACAAAATATAAAAAAAAACATAACTATATAATAACACTATAAAACATTTTAAACAATAAAAAACTAAAAACAACATATATATATCAAAAAACTGAAATAAATAATCAAACCCAAATAAAACAATATAAAATAAAATGTACTACAAAAATAGAAAATGAATATAAATTATACATGTGTATTCTTAACTTTATACATATATACATAAAGAAAAGTATGGTTTTGGTAACATTTATGATAGTTGTAATTTTTGAAAACAGTTTAGTAAAAAAAAAATTTAGATATATTTTCAGGATTGTAGCATTGTTAGAAAATAGCAAAACTCTCCATACAGTATTGCCACCCTGTGCCAACCAGAGTAATCAATGAATGCCAGAAGGCTTTTGCATAAAATCCCTATCTAATGCCTACTCATCCAATATCCCCAGACTAGTTTCTGGCTTGTGGCCATCATCAGTGAGGAGCTTAATTGTTAGAAAATTGTTAATAGGTACAGAATAATTTGATGATTGCTTGGAAAAAAACTAAAAGAATGCTTGAAGTTAAGTCTATTTAAAAACTAATTTAATGAAATCTTTTGGATAAGGTCTAGTTTATTTGCAGAAAGGTAATTATAAATTTTAAATGAATTAATATTTGTTTGTTAATCATTAACTAGAGCACCATATTATTCAGAGAAAAATTTTCACCTCTAGAGTATTGTATAATTATAAGACCACTAAACATCACATGATCACTATTATTTATGCTAACCCAAGCTGTTAAGACAAAACCAAAACTCTGTACAGTAGTATCACTTTGTGCAAATCGGGGTCAATGGGTGCAAGAAGGTTTTTACATAAAATCCCCATCTAGTCCTTATTCGTCCAATATCCACAGACCAGTTTCTAGCTTCGGGCTTTCATTAGTGAAGGGCCTTGGATCTGAGAGCACTGCACCTAGACCTTATGATCTAATGCAAGTCTCCAGCAGCCATCTTTTATCTTTTTAGTTAATTATAAAGCTTTGAATCCAAAATGAAAACACAATAATGTTTTCAATTTAAGCTCATTTGTTTGTATAATCATATAGATTTGAACTCAGTTCAGCATCTATACATTTTGGTGTACCATAGTGACCATAATATTGTTGGGAAAGATTATTATTAACCACTTAACATCACATGATCACCATTCCTTATGCTTACACAAGCAGTTAACACAGCACCACTCAATGGAAGTCAGAGTAATCAATAGATGCAAGGTTTTTGTATAAAATTCCCAGCTGTTGCTTACTCATCCAATATTCTCAGACTAGTTTCTAGCTTGTCATTTTCATCAATGATGAGCCTTGAAAAAAACTTTGCATCCATTGGTTACTCTGACTTGCATTGAATGGTGCTGCTATATGGAAAGTTTTGCTTCTGTGTTAACAGCTAGTGTAAGCATAAAGAATGATCATGTGATGCTTAGTGGTTTAATACAAATCCTGCCCAATAGGATTATAGAGATTGATTATTATACAACCCAAAACACCAAAATGTTTAGATGCTGAACTGAGTTCAGATCTATGTGATTATACAAGAAAATGAGCTTGAATTGAAAACATCATTGTGTTTTCATTTTAGACTCAAAGTTTTATAGTTAACTAAAAAAGTAAAAGGTGGCTGCTAGAGAGTTGCATTATATCCTAGAGTCTAGCTACAGTGCTCTCAGATCCAACTTCTCACTGTTGAAAGCCATAAGTTAGAAACTATTCTGTACGATATTGGATGAGTAGGCACTAGATGGGAATTTTATGCAAACTCTTCTTGCATCTATTAATTACTCTGACTTGCACTGAGTGGTGCTATTGTATGGAGAGTTTTGCCTCTGTGTTAACAGCTTGTGTAAGCATAAAGAATTGTGATCATATGATGTTTATTGGTTAAATACAAATCCTGCTCTATAGGATTATAGTGGCTATGGTTATTGAAGAACCAAAGACACCAAAATGTATAGATGCTGAACTGAATTCAGATCTATATGACTATACAAGCAAATGAGCTTGATAGAAAACAGTCATATAAGCAAATGAGCTTGATAGAAAATGGGTTTTCATTTTGGACTCAAAGCTTTATAGTTAATTAAAAAGGTAAAGGTGACTTTTGGAGGGTTGTGTTAGATCCTATGGTCTAGGTGCAGTGCTCTCAGATCCAAGACTCCTCACTGATGAAAGTCACAAACTAGAAAAATATTGGATAAGAAGGGATTAGATGAGGATTTTATTCAAAAATCTTTCATTCATTGATTACTATGACTTGCATTGAATGGTGCTATTGTATGGAGAGTTTTGCCTTTGTGTTAACAACTTATAGGAATAATAATGGTTGTGTTGATGGTGTTTATGTTGTCTATTTTTATTTTGGTGCTTGTGATAATTTTCAATGCTACAATAATTTATAATGTCTTTAATTGGGTTGAATTCTGATGCAGAGTAAAATAACTTTTTTAGTAATTTGTCTCATTTTCTTTTTTTTTAGCTTGACTTCTCATACTTGACACACTTTATCTAGAAATATTTAAACAAATGCATAACAAATGGGCAGATTTTTTTGGATTTTACATCACCAATAATGTGATTATTCATGCCAAACAATTATTTTAGGTTATTGTTTTTTGTTGTTGTTGCTCACTTTATCTAGAAGCATTTATGCAACTGCATAACTAATAGACAATTTGTTGTATTTTACATCATTATTTCAACCAATTCTTTAAGGTTACTTTTGTTTTTTATGGCCATCTAGTTTTTTCTTTTTTTTAAAAAAAAAGTTTTTCAATATAAATTATTTAATTGTAGTAGAGTGAAAATCAGTGGTTCTGCAATTGACTAATAGTAAAAAATTGGAATGTCTTGTTTATATTATTACATGGTCTTTAATAATGTTAATATTATAGTATACAATACAATGTTTTCTAAATTATCATGATAATTATAGTGTATATTGTTCATTTTTAAAAAAAAAAAATTTTTTTAAATTACTAAGTACATAGTTAACTTTAAAAACAGAAAATTATATATTTGAACTATCATTGTTTACAAATATTTTTTGTTTTAATACTTTCTCTTTTTGAGCAAATGGGCCAGGCTCCTTGCAATTAATCCCAATTCTTCATTAAAAACATCATGATATTTGTAAGCCATTGCCTGTTCGAGAGAGATTTTTTTAATAATATTAATTTTGATCCCTAGTTCATGAAACCATTTCCTCCCAAGAATGGGGCTAATCTTCTCTTTTTACTATGTATAGAGGTAGATTCATTTTTTTACCACAGTAGTTGATGAGCGCTGTCATGCAGCTTAATAATCTTAATACATTTACATCAGTTCTAATGTTTGTTTTCTCTAATTTACTTTCTGTGTTATCTGATGACAGTGACATCCAGTCTGTTAGTGACATCAGAGAAGTACCTGATCCACTATCAATCTCCAGTTCTTTTCCACAAAGTACTAACAATCATAAACACCCCTGTACATCCATGTTTTTAACCATATGGTTACTTCCCCTATTTGCTTGCATTGGTAATTTACTTTTTCCTTTACCATTAAACTTTCTGGGTACACATATGCACTAAATGCCTCTTTTTACCACATTTAAAATGTTTGTTTGAGCCACCTGCATTCTTTTGTGATGTGATCCCTTTTTCCCCAGCAAAAACATGTTAGTTTAGAATTCTTACTGTGCTCAGCTTTCCACAGTATCATATTCTCCATTTCTATCTTGAACACCTGAGCCTGTTCAAGAATTAATTCATATGCTATGTCTTTCTTAATGGCCATATCATATGTGATACAGGTCTGATAGTAATTGTTGTCTGAGCCTATCATCAGACATCCCCCATAACAATTGGCCCATGAGTATTTCCTCAATGAAATCCCCATAGCCACAATCTTTAGCTAACTCCTTCAGAGCTGAGTTATATTCTTTAATTTTTTCCTCATTGAACTGCTTTCTATTTCACAAGGGTAAGCGAGCTATGTGACGAGATGGACGAGGGATAAAATGCTCACTTAATCTCTATTAATTTATCATACTTTACATTCTCTTTAATAGGTATCTTAAATAATCTATTTATGACCTCTATTACTTTTACACTAGTGAAACACATAAGTGCTGCTATTTTCCATTTGTTGTCTTCGATATTGTTCAATGTAAAGAAATTCTGTAACTGCATTATATGTAATGACCATTCTGATGTGTTACTAACCTCAAATTCCATTATGCAGTTTTGATCAAATGAACTCATTTTATTGACTACTGTTTAATGTCCTTACTACTAACTTCTGTCTGTCTGCTAAATTCCAACTCAGCTTTCCACTAACTTACTAATGATTTAAACTCTCTACTTTTTCCCCTAAGTTCTAAATGACTGTGCCACTAATTTTTTATATCCCCGACTGGTAACCAGCAAACAAGAATACATAATTAACATTAACTGACAACAACATATATAAATAGCATCAAGATAATTTATTAACAATTAAACAGTTACTATATACATATAGTCTGCACTTTATAATAATGAATAGTAAATAAAATATTCCTACAGTCAAGATAAACAATTATGTATTTTACCTATTGCAAGATCTATAATCTTTTGAACAAAATCCTTGATGAGCCTCTTGAGGCATTTCAAAATAAGACTGTGATGGTCTGCTCTAGTCATAATAGACTTGGTTACCTACAGGAGCTGAGATCCTGGGAATAAAGTCCACCGATGATCTGCACTGCACTACAACCCATGGAATCAGCAACAACAGGCAGCAACCCAAAAGAGCACACAGTCCTTTTTCTCCAGCTTTTTATACCCCCCTTCTTTTGTTTTCTTATTTTTCTGATGTAATTTGACTTTTTCTTTAATCAGTTCTGCTTAAATAATTTATGTATTATTAGATTTAGAGATTGTTATCATACAATGAAATTTCTCTTAGCCTTTTAATTACGCATCCTGTTTATCTTAGGAATTTATTTTTGTATAATCTAAGTTGTAAAATCTATAAAATTAATTAATCTCTAAGGAATTTATTCCATATAATCTAAGTTCCTAAGATTTACACAATTAATTAATATATACATGTCTCAATTCAAAAGCTTTTATTTTTAAAACCTAGTTTAATTAAACATTTCTTCATCGATTTATTTTTGCAGCACTATAACTCAATTTCTCAAATATAAATTGAATATTTTACAATTATTACATGGTCTTTAATAATTTTAATATTATAGTATATAGTTAGAACTTAAAAAAATAATGTGTTAGAGATAAAACATTGATAAGTGTTGCCTGATTAGAAAATGATTAATTAAAAGATAAGGAACAAGTATAATTAATTAGTTTTACACACACTGACATCATGGAAACTGCTTGTGCTAGAAAAGATACAAAGTAACCGAGTGTAATGAGGACTATGGAGGGACCCAGTGAACTCCACCACTTATAGTACCAAAGTGGACCTAGGGACTATACAGGCCACATCTGCCTTTTTATAATTTATGTCCATCTCGTTGGTAATTTGTAAATAATATTATTGATATGAAATATATTAAGTGTTATTAAGTAAATCTTAATATTGAATAACTGGCGGCAATAAAGTCAGTATTTAGTTATAAAACCTTTTTTCCAAATTACTTTTATTTCTGTTGGTCTGACCAACTTTACCTCCAATTGTAGTATTCATGGTGGCTGTACACAACAGATACAATGTTTTTTTAAATTATTATGATAATTATATATTGTTCATTTTTTTAAAAAAAGGAATTGCTAAGTACATAGTTAACTTTAAAAAAAGAAAATTATATATTTGAACTATCACTGTTTATAAATATTTTTTGTTTTAATAATAAAATAATTAATACACAGAATATATTTATTTTAAAAGTGAGAAGAAAAGTTTTAATCTATCAACATAGACTATTAAAGTTTCTGTTTGAAAGCAGGTAGATTTAACTAGATATGAGGTACTACAAGTATCAATACTTATCAGTTGTATTTTGAAGTTGCTTGCATGCTCATTCATTTTGAAAACTATTTGAAAATAATATATTCAAGGGAATAATTTAAGTAGCAGTACATCTATGAAATTTAACTCGATGGTAGAGTGGTGGCTCAAATGCAGATACTCATGGATTTAAAAATTTTCAGTTTCAGAGACTACCTGATGTATAAATATTTGCCAGTTTTTTATTATTTTATATGCAATAGAATTTAGTATAATCTAAACTAAATATAAAAATATAAATGAAAAAGAAGCATAAAAAAAACTGAACTTTTGTCTCATTACAAGCATATAATATGAATTCTCTACTCAAAGTTAGATAGAGTTACTAAGTGATAAGACTTAATAGAATTGTGTTGTTTTTTTCTCCTCTTAGATATGTCATTTTTCCAGTTTTATTGCCACCATTTTAATCAATGCAGGGCATTTATTTATTGTGTTATTTTATTAAAAAGCATGCCAGTGATATGCTGTATATAGTAATGTAATACAGTACAATATATATTTAAAGGTATATTTATTTTTGGTAAGCTTTCATTATATAATTGTCTCATCTGCCTGCTAAATCTGTGACTTGGAATTCAAATCCAGATCAAATAAAATGCTATTTCTTAGGATTCAAATAAGTTTAGATTTTCTTGTAGTATATTGGTCAGTAAATGGATATTTAATTATTCTTTGCTAGATATGCACTTACTGACATTCTTATCTAGAGAATACAATAAGAAAGGAGAAATTTATAGAATTATGATTTCCCTTCTTTCTAATGAAGAGTAGTGATTACAGAAGCCTTTATCCTGCTGAGTGTAGTTAAAAGCTATTTAGTTTCTACCTATACAGTACTTATTTAAATCTTATATAATAAAAATGTACCAAATAAACTATCAAAAGGTAATGTATCATATCTTTTAATCTACATTTTTAGATTATGCTATAGTGATATGAATTTGCAAATTTCCATTGCATTGTCAATCTTCAAAGAATGTAACAATATAAATAATTTATTTTTTCTGGAAATTCCAGAATATAATGATGTGAAACATGAACTAGTTCAAGGTCTTCAAACTATGGCTAATCCAGCCCATAAGACTTGATGCACTCCATAGATTTTAATAAGTTTGATGACATTTGTTCTTTATGGAAGAAATTTGATATATGTAAACACAAGAATCAAATAATAGTTGGAAAATATAATATATATATTTTCAATATTTATTTTCTGGATTTTTAAATAGATTTCAAAATTTTAATTCAAATAGTAAAACAAAGTTATCATTATTATAAATGAAATAGCATTTTATTGTTTTTCTTTATAAGCTGAATGATTTCAAGAAACATGTACTCATCACCAATATCATTTTAGAAAATGAATTTTCATTTACTTACAAAAATATTCAATTCTATTTATCCAATAACCATGAGCAATTCATACAATTTCAAAAGGATTACCTTTTGTTTTTAATTGTAATATCAGAAAAATGTTTTGTTATTCTTTCTTTCTTTGTCTTTTCCTTCAATTTCTGTAAAACAGACATCGCACATTTTAATACAATCCTGATTTGCCTGCATAAACATTTGAACATATTTTTTAAAAAATAGTTAACAAGCTGTGAGAAAAATTAAATTTCCAAAGCAAATAAAAATAATTAAAAAAATATTTTAATAAAAGAATTATTTGGTAAATGAAATTCATTTTTTTAAAATTTAACATTACAAATAAATATGGTAGCAGATTTCACTGCTTCACTTAACTTAGTTCTGGAAAAAATGTGATCAATTACCAACATTTGTTATATTTAAAATATGATGTCACTATATCCACTAAATCATTTTTCATTAATCAGACAATGTATTTTATTATTGCTGTCAAAATTTAGAACTTTTTTCGTTTGAAAAAAAGTAAAATAAAACAATAGAGGTCTCTCCTATAGTGACCTCACATGAAGATGAAGATAATACCACATTTTCCAAGTAGTAAATGATTGGATAGTTTTCCATTCTTCTTTTACCCTCCAGTTAAGGATAGCTTAAGTTGGCTATGAGTCAACTATCAGAGAGAAAAATCCTGAGTCTCTTGAAAAGGATTTTGTTCAGACCAAATTTAAATCCCAGATCATAGACATGCCAGACAATTTTATAAACATGTAAATATATAATCCAAATATGTGTATATTTGCAATATTTATTTATCCATCTATCTATTAATCAAATTATCTGTTCTGAGATATAATTTATATTTTTTTTAAAAAAAAAAAACAACTCTAAACATACTTAGAGTCCAAATAAATAGATTTATTACAAAATTATATCAAAACCTTTTTTTTTGGAATATGCTTTTAACTGTAGCCAAAATTCTAATGATTATCAAAGTCAACAGAAAGAAATATTAAAAAATTGCATCACATAATTCTTTCAGCTTACATTTAACAAGTGGACTAAAAGCAATATCAATTTATTTAAAACTATTATTGTAAGCATAAGTAAATTAATGAATACCAACTAATAGTTCTACAAATTATCAGATTACAGCTTTTGTTTAGAGGCTTTCTTCTATTAAGAGCATTATATTGCTGATAAATAGCCAGCAACTTTTTTTTTTTTACATCTTTTATGTCAAATTTCTGATTTGAAAATTGAATCCAAGCCAACTTGTTCATCAAAGATGTTTGCAATTATAAATATCTAATGTTACCAAAATGTATATTTATTCTACTGTCAGACCTAAGTTCACTTGTGTTCAAAATCTTATAATGTTTGAAAATTTTCAATTATTTGCTTGAATATTATTTTTAAAAAAAGTGTCTGCTGGAAATGTGTATGGAAGTCAATGCTTTTCACTGTTGGAAGTCACTTTTATTTTGAATTTGATTGGTTAGAACCCATGTTTATATAGTTAGCTAGAAATGAGTAAGTAAAATACAAAATTCAATCATAAAATGAGCAATTCTTTCCAAATAGTAATGCTACTCAGTGCAAGATATAACAATCAATGGATGCTAGATTGTGTAAACATAAGAAATGGCTGGCACTCGTGATGTTTTTTAGTGGTTTTTAAAATTCAATCATTCAAGACATAATCTTTTGTATGTAGATTCTTCCCAAAACCTGATATTACAAGCATCAGAAAATTCATACTTTGGATTTTATAATTTTTTGAATTTAATAAAAATATTAATAAATGAGCTTGAGTTATTTAATTCACTTCTCAATTTTGAATCTCAGACTTTTTTGTATGTTTAAGGGTGGAATATTTCATTATAAAATTTATTTTCTCTGGCTTTATCATTCATCAGAAAATTAATTATATAGCTTTTTTTCTAAAAAGTTTAGGGACTTCTTGATTTTTATTATTAGATATAGTTTGTTAGATCAAATTTCCAGCTTCTATTCTTCAGGCAATCCAACATTATATCCAGACGTTTTTCTGTTCTGCTAAAAGTGAGAATAATACACTATATTTTTAAAAATTATTGAAGTTATTCAAATATTTTTAAGTATCCTCTGCTTATAATAATAGACAAATGGTTTTTAGAAGTATAGGTTGAATATTGTTAACCAAAATATCTATTGTTCAAAATCTTGTAAACAAAATATTAAGGATGATGTTTTATCTTTTACAATAAATAAATAAATTTGTACATACAATTTACAAAAAAAATCCAAAGGAAAAAATGTTCTAAAAATATGTAAATTAATAAGCCTAATTGCAATGAGTTGCCTCTTTCTTATTATTTTAAATCAATTTACAATCAATACTATTAAATCCATCTAAGTGGAAAGTTGTTTTATTTTGAACAAGAAATTGAAAAAGGAGATTAATGAGTAAAAAAATAAATTATTGTTCCAATTTTTAAAATTTTATATTGTTATTAGCAAAATGATTTTATATAATGCACAGACAGTATTTACATATAAAAAAACTCATCATCAGTTTCAAACATTATTAATTCATTGCAGGCTGAAAATATATTTAAGTTTAATCCAGTTTCTCCTATCCATAGTTATTTCACATCACACCAGAAAACTTCCTTATTTCATCCATCCATTTTGCATATGGTGGCTCTCTAGATTTTTACAGTCTTCTGGAATCCAGTTTAAAACTTTAACTGTCCCTCTATTGTCTTTTCAAGCAACATGCCTGATCAAGTCCATTTCAATCTTTTAACTCTTACAATGATGTCAATTATATCAATTTATTTTTTCAGCCAACTATTTTGCCTTTGATCCTTTCTTATTATTCTCAACATATTCTTCTATACTTCACTGGTTGATCTGAAGTCTCTAAATTGCTCTTCTAGTGATTTTTCAATCTATAAATAAAATACATTTATTGAAAACATTCCTTTTCAACACATAGGCATATTTCCTTTTAGTACTAAGTTATTTTTAATCTAAATTTTTTTATCCAAGTTTATTTCATCCATTTAGGTTTCCATCTGTATTACTAATTTGTATTTGTAATTAATAATTTATTTTAATTCATGATTATTATTTTCTTTTTCAGAGAAAAGCCATTAAACATTAGTCTTTCTAATATTCATTTTTCCTTTAACTCTAAATGTTATTTGCAAAAATAACCATATGACTTAAAATATTATCCATTTACTTTTAATCTCTTAGCTTCCCATTTTGATCCACAAATATTTATTGTAAAACTGTTATAAAAAGTTCTGGAGATATGGAATCACTCTATTGTACACCCTTATCAATGTTAATCTTTTTCTATACCATGTAATCTAGTCACTTCTGCTTGTATTTAATAAATATTCTTCAGAATATGACAATATGCTGGTGCTATATCCTAATACTCAAAAACATTAATCTCTGCATTTTCATAAAGCATAATGGCAACTCGTGTTTATTGATCCTTTCTATAACTTTTCACAATACTTAGATATGATTTACTGTAATAAAATCAATTGTAAATCCAGCTTTTATTTTTGATTGGCATAAATCCAAAGTTCACTGTAGACAAATTGTAATTATCTTGGTAAAGATTTTGCATAGAATTGATAGATCTATAATTTTAGTATCTTCCTTATTACCTTTCTTAAATATCAATATTATTATTGCATTCTTCCAATTGTCTGATACATAGTTATCATTTAAACAGTATATAATTTTGCCAAGACTTTCTATTTTTTCATCTTATTCTTTTAAGATAATAATTCAATTTCCTGGAACTTTTCCCTTCTTCATTGATTTAATTGTATGTTTCACCATATCAGTTAAAATGCTTAGCAATTCAGATGTAGTAAATGTATTAGTTATTTTGTTTTCTTGTTCTTTATTATTGTATAATTCTTTGTAGAACTTTTCCACCTACTTTACGATTTTCTTTTTCCTTTTAGTAATAGTTGCATCTTCTTATTGCTAAAATAACTTTTTTTCCAATACTAATATGTTGTTTATACTTTGACTTTTATTTTCTTTTGTAGGTTTCCTTGCCAATTCAGTTATATATTTTTATATTATTGTTAACTTTTTTACAGTACCATTTTAAAGAACTCTAGATATTCCATTCTTCTTAATGGATTAGTTTTTATGTATTTTCATTTTTTTTTTTCATACATTCTTTTATTTCAATTGAAAATTTATTGATGATTTGCTGTTTTTTTATATCAGCTGTTTTTGTTGCAATTCTTAATAAAATATTCGTTATTTTCTTATTGACCTCAATTAACTTTGATCATCTTCAAAGTCTATTAATATTTTAAAATGATTTGAAAGTTCTAATTTAAATTCATTGGAGTGTTTCTGAATATTAGGAATAACAACTATTAATATTACCTTTCATAGTAATTAATTTTTGTTTCTCCAATTTAGTATTAATCATATCTATTAACATAACAATCATGAAATATCAATTTTTTGTTGTCAAAATATAATTAAGTTCTGTATCTCCATTTGGATGCTTCCATATTCATTTCCACATTTTTTTCAAAGAAAGAATTTATAATATATATATTTTCTTTTTCTGAAAACTCTACAAGTCTATATATCCTCTTTCATTTCTGTCATCATAGCCAAATTTATCCACAGTTCTTTCATCTTTCAATTGTTATCCAATTCTAAAATTAAAGTTTCCCATAATGATTTTAAAATATTGTTTAGTCTGATCAAAAGCATTTTGTATATCCATATAAAAATACCTACTTTATCACAATGAGAAGTTGTTGGAGCATGATCTTGAATAATCTGCATTTGATATTTTCTATTAATTTGAATAATTAATCTTGTTATTCTTATATGCCATCAATTTCCACAAATCTGTTCTTCCACATTTTATTTATAATGAATCCCATTTCACTCATGCTTCTAATATTTGTGTTTTTATAGTGAAGTACATGTCTACTTTTCAAATCAATTGTCTTTTTACCCTTCTAACCATCCCCTTTAATATTAGACAGTTTTTTTTCTTCCAATTTATGTAATTTTTCTTCACTTGAAAGTGAACTGCAGTTGTAAGTAGCTAAATAAAAGATTTATCATCAAATGACTGTCTGGGTCTGCATTCAGGATTTTTAGCATCCTCCACCTATAGTTATTAATCACTACTTTCACTGATGACTTTACTGCCTCCATGGAATAAGGAAATTTAGTTCTGTTTGTCATGAGAGTAATTATCCTATGTAAAAAAAATTCAATCATTTACATAGACTATCATTCTGCCTTCAAGAAAAGTCGACTGATATTTCAATTAAGAACTATTGGCTAACTGATAAGAAAAACTGGTGAATTTTGGTCTTAAACTCAGAGGTAAAAAGTCAACAAACTGTTATGTTGTAGTACGATTAATATTAAGAAAATACGTTTGAAATTGTGTGTACTCCAGAAGTTAAAAGTGTTAAATAATTACAGGTAAAAGTAAACTAGTTGATTTAATAAAAACGAAAATTAGAAATTACAAATGGTTTTTCATATATAGATTTTATAAAAAGCAAAGTGTGAAACAAGATGGAAGATCCGAATAAATAATTAATTAAATGAAGGAATAGAAATGTAAAGAACAATTAATTAATTAGTTCAGAAATAACTCCAGAAGAATTTAGTGATTGAAAATTGATAAGGAATAAACAATAGAACTAAAAGTAGATATAATCTAGCAGAAAAAACAAGTCAGTGCGAGTCCTGATTTTCTGAGAGACTTATGTGTAGTGGGATTTTCGGATCAGGACCAATGATGGGAGGAGAAAGATATTCGGGTCTGAAGGTACCAAAGACCGATCTAGGGTAATATACCTGTCTTATTATTATTTTTGTAAGCCTTACAGGCGCTAGTAAAACTAACAATACTTCTGTTTGAAAATAATTGTTATTTTTCATACTAATAAAATCTTGTATCTGTTAAGTGAGATATCTTAATTTTATGCAAGAGAGTAATAGTTACTTGAATTAGGTATATTTGGTTATTTCTCAAGTGACATTAAATCAAGTACATCACAATTTTGGCGCAGTCAGGAGAAAACCTGTTTTCAAGCTTATGAAAGAAGTACACCGAACAGTAATTTAGAAGTCAGTGAGTTGTTAAAGAATTAAATTGTATAATAGACAAGTTACAGATAGTAACTACGATGACCTGGTTCAAAGACTAACATATTATTTTAGCCCAAGACCATCGAAGTATTTAGCTAGGTTAAAATTCAGAAACCGCAAACAAGACAAACTCGAATCAATAAAAGAATATGATATTGTTCTACACCAATTAGCAAAGAATTGTGAGTATGGTGACTTTGTGGAACAAATTCTTTCACCAGTTTATTTATGGATGAAAATTTGAATTAGTAACAGATCACAAACCTTTGTTAGGGATTATAGGAAAAGATCGTCCGATGCCAGAGCATTTAAGTCCACGCATGCTCAGATGGGCTAATACACTTACTGCTTAAGATTTCAATCTATAATATCAAAAAGGAAAGATAATTTCTCATGCGAACGCTCTATCCAGAGTGCCTGGAAATAATGACAACTATGAAACTGATGTGGAAGTTAATCACATTGACAATATGAAATCACAAGTCATAAATAGTAAAGTAGTTCAGACATGGACAAATGAAAATGACGGGTATGCGTTACTTAGGAAATGGAAAAGCAAAGGTTGGCCTAATAAAAAACCTGAAAATATAACAATGGGGTTTTGGGTCAATAGAGACCAATTGTCAGTCTGTAAAGGGTGTATTATTATGGGAGACAGGGTAGTGATACTTCCTATAGGAAGAATGAAAGTTCTAGAACTTTTGCATCAGGGGCACCATGGCATTGTGCGAGCTAAAGCTCTAGCTCGGAGTTATGTTTGGTGGCCACAGATAAGTAATGATATTGAAAAGTATATTAAGAAATGTGATAAATGTAAGTCTGAAATAGCTCTGCTGAATAAACAATATTCTTCTTGGCCTAAACCAATATATCCGTGGCAAAGACTTCATATAGACCATGCGGATCCAATAGAAGGAAGAAATTATTTAATTTTACTCAATGCTTTCTCTAAATGGATAGAATGTCACGAGGTTAAAAATACTAGTGCCAACGAAACAATAAAATGTTTAACAGACATATTTTATATACACAGATTTCCACAAGCAATCATCTCTGACAATGGAACTGGATTTGCGAGTGAAGAATTAAAAATACAATTTGGAAAATGGGACATCAAACATGTATTTACACCCCCGTATCACCCTGAATCAAATGGTTTGGCAGAAAACGCGGTTGGGCAAGTGAAGAAATATTTAAGAAAAACAAAAATATGGATATGAAAAACGTCTTACAGGAATTCATGATGTATCAACATATAACTCCATCAACGACTGGAAAATCGCCAGCTGAAATATTATTCGGTCGAAAAATACGAACTAATTTAGATTTTTTGCGACCTGATACACATATATATAAATATAACCAAGACCCAGTGAAAAACTTTAACATTGGAGATGTGGTAATATTCAGAGATATACTATGCAAACAATGGGTTAATAGAAAAATTGAACGGGCGCGATCAAAGCAAATTTATGATATTAAAGGCGAAAACGGAAACATATATAAGCGTCACAAAAATCATATTCGTAAAAGTGAAGATGACATACAACTAGATATGTTCCAGCAGTTCCAACCTGCAAATGAAAAGAATTCAGATAAACAGATGATACTGACCGACATCGAAGAAGATGCGGTTGAAGAGGATAAAATACAGATTGAAAAAAAATCACCTAGACCAATACGATGTAAAAGAAGACCTTTGTACCTAAAAGAATATGTATAAGACAAATAAACCGTAACTTCTGGAGTGGGGGAGGAATTATTATGTTGTAGTACGATTAATATTAAGAAAATGCGTTTGAAATTGTGTGTACTCCAGAAGTTAAAAGTGTTAAATAATTACAGGTAAAAGTAAACTAGTTGATTTAATAAAAACGAAAATTATAAATTACAAATGGTTTTTCATATATAGATTTTATAAAAAGCAAGGTGTGAAACAAGATGGAAGATCTGAATAAATAATTAATTAAATGAAGGAATAGAAATGTAAAGAACAATTAATTAATTAGTTCAGAAATAACCCCAGAAGAATTTAGTGATTGAAAATTGATAAGGAATAAACAATAGAACTAAAAGTAGATATAATCTAGCAGAAAAGACAAGTCAGTGTGAGTCCTGATTTTCTGAGACACTTATGTGTAGCGGGATTTTCAGATCAGGACCAACGATGGGAGGAGAACCAGATATTGGGGTCTGAAGGTACCAAAGACCGACTTAGGGTAATTATAGACTATACCTGTCTTTTTTTTTTAAGCCTTACAGGCGCTAGTAAAACTAACAATACTTCTGTTTAAAAATAATTGTTATTTTTCATACTAATAAAATCTTGTATCTGTTAAGTGAGATATCTTAATTTTATGCAAGAGAGTAATAGTTACTTGAATTAGGTGTATTTGGTTATTTCTCGTGACATTAAATCAAGTACATCACACAAACTTACCACATTATTGATGTGTGTTGATGAACAGTCCATTTATGTTTGTTTAATATAAGAATAATTATATAGTAATAATAATTGCAATAGTAAGAACCTATAGAATGAACATTAGGAATTTGCCTTGCTTGGTTTCTTTAAGGATTTAATGAGGAATCAGAGATTCTCCTTTTGGCAACTAAAAAAAAACTATTAATAGTAAATTAATGATTGTTTATATTTTTAGCAGATTTCGGATTTACAATCAAGGAATGAAATCTCTTACTTTCAAAATATGAAAAATTCACAAACAGAAAGTAACAGGAAATTTTCCTAGATTTTAAAATGAACAGGTATTAGATTACAATATAAAATTCTATATATATATAACAATAAAATAATTGAGGTTTCTTTAATTTAACAATTAATCTTCATTTGAAATTACTATATTTGTAAGCAAGCTTAAGTAATTAATAACAGGTGCTAGAACTAGAGTGATCTAGAAGTAGTAAATAAACTTATCCGGTGACCTAACATTTTTTAATGACTGAATAATATTACAAATTCAATTTTTGTAATAACTTTCTATATTTCTTTTTAGAGAAATTTATAAAAGCAGCCTTTCGATATTATTGCTAGAGACCATGATTTTTGAAGGAAGGTCAACTTTCCATGCAAGAATTATCAGTGAATTTGATATAAAAGTAAACTTCAGAGGTGAATCACTTCACTGAAATTTAATTGTGTATATATATTTTTTTAATGTTGTTTATTTTATTCATATATTTTAAATTCTTGATTTTTTTCCTTCAAACTATGCTTCTCTTAGTACTCCCACACTCATTCAAAACATTTTTAAAAAACAATTCTAGCTTCTTCTTTTTTTATAAACTTTACAAATAACAAATTTTTATGCTTGATAATCTAAATGTATTCTCTGTATATGTCTTCAGTTCTCATATAATAATATTCATTATATTAATCCTTAACTCCATCATCAAAAAACAGGAATGGAATCTTATTAATTATAATTTGATTTAAATATTACATTGCATTAAAATTTATAATGTTATTATAAATATAACAGGATAAAATGTCTTAAGCAGTAATAAACACTATAACCATTAAAAATTGATGTATAGTTTGTAGTATTTATTTACATTGATTGATGCACGCATTGGCAAAAAAACCTAATTTACATTATTCACATTTAGTGAAACACATTGTTCACAATCGAACAAATGTAATAAAAATGTTAGAAACTCCAATCATTAAATAATTTTATTGACTACATATGTAATTTGATAATATATTAATAAATAAGAATAAGTAATAATTATAGAGAGTTCTGTACCAAGTTTGTTTGTATTTTTAATGTTAAGTATTATGAAGCAAATATTGCAACACAAAAATATGTGAAAAAAAGATCAAAGATGACTATGAATTCATTGTTCGTAGAAATATGATTTTTTTTATCAGTATCTAAGAATACATCATATTTCTGTTACATTTATTTTAATAGTGAAAATATTGATCCTCATCTGGCCAACCACATATCAATGTTTCAATTATTTAATATAATCTTTGTCAAAATACAAACTAAAAAGACATTTCAGAAATTTGTCTAAAACACAGAAATTAAAAATAACCAACAACAACAAAAATAATAATCAAAAAACAACAAATATATATAATACAAAATATACTACAAATATATAAAACATTTATGATTCACAAAAATGACTTCATTTTTTTTTGTATATCAATTTCTGGGATTCATTGATTACTAAAGTTTCACAATAAATGTTAAATGAAATATTGCTTCGAAATTGTAACCTGATCTAATAAACAATATTTCATTTGAAATAATGGTCAGAATTAATCCTAATTTATGGGCAATGATAGTTTTTTTTTCAAATCTTGATGACTTCATTCCAAAAGTTTTTAAAAAATCAGTTTAAACATTTTATATAGACAATATAAGATCTTGTTCAGTTTACAATTGATTTTTGTTAATAATTTAGATATTGAAGAAAGCAACAAGATAAACAGAAGTGCTTCTATTTCACAACAGCAGAATAACAGATGATAATGATGTTATAAGTCAAGGGATATCTTACTTTTGATTGCAATGTGTATGTAGTAAATATGTGTTGTTTATTAAAATCTTTACATAAAACCAAATTTATCCTATAGTCAGTTACTAATGAGATCATATGCCATTAATGCACCAAACAATAATCAGAGTACAATTTTTTGCAATTGGGCATTTTTTTCTCACTGGGAACAGATCTATGACTTATTAATTGGTTATTTTTATTCTAAGTTAACTGTTTAAAAATTTTTCACATGCACACATCTGAGTATTTATTTATTGCAGAACTAACAAATATGTTTTGTTTGAAGCAGTCTAAATGTAGATGTGTATTCTCCAGCCATAAATATATAAGCTTGTTCCAGTGGTATAGTAACATGAAGCAAACTGAAGTTAATGTGTATGAGATCTTTGATCTTAGTCTCTTTTGTTTTATATATAAATTCAAAATAATATTAAAATATGTTATAAATATTAAAAAGAATCTATTTTGAAATTTTATATAAATGCCTAAAAATTTACATTAGGCTAATTGTAGCCACATAAAAAAATTTTGTATTTTCAAAAATTGCTTGATAATAAATAATTCTCATTTAAAAATATTGTCGGCAAATACTAATGCAAAAATTTGATTACAGAAAATATATTCAAAAGATAACACTTATTTAAATCGCATAAAGAAAGAAATAACTTTATATTAAGTACTTTTTCCAAAGAAAATTATTCATTATAAATGAAGAACGAAATCGATTTCATTGAATAAAACAATAATATTGATTAATATATATATATCCATTCTTAAGAGGTTTAATACTGATAATAATCACAGGGGCATAAATTAGTGAAGAATAAATGTGTTTTGGATAGAGCCTAAAAATAGATTTAAAAATCTTGCTAAATCTCCAGAATATAAATGATTTGACTACTAAGTTGAGTCATAACATTGTGGAAGGAGAAGTTTAATTTTTTGACAGGGTGGAGAAAAACAATAGTTAAAAAGATATGCAATTAGTCATAATGAAAAGAAAATCAATAATTTAATTTCAAAATTGGAATATGAGCTAATTAAGTACACATAAATAATAAATAAGTTATTTAAGCCGTTTGTTTTTAATTGTACTTTATTTTTTTTAAAAAAAAAAAAACATTGAAGAAATAAAAAATTTAAAAAGATAAAATTTGACTTTAAAATAATTGGATGAAACTATGGTTACTAATTTGTTAGAAACATTCATAAAGAAGTGAGAAAACTTAGATTCAATGAATGTACAGTATATGAAAATCCAGTCTCTCCAACTTTAGTTATTTTTATAATGATTTTTCTTTTCTACATCACACCAACAAAATTCATTTCATCCAGTTCAATGGTCTCTCTTTAGATCTAGGAATTCTTAAGATCCAGTTCAATACTTCAATGGTCCATCTATTACCATTTCTTTTAGCAACATGTCCAGCTCAGCTTCATTTCAATTTCTTAATTCTTCCAGTGATGTGATTCTGTTTGTTCTCTCATTCACATACTTCATCTTTCCACTTTTTGTTGAATAATTTTTGAAGACTCTGAATAACTTGTGTATTATTAGCCAAGTTTCTGATTCATAAGTATGACCTGCTAAAACACACCTGTTAAAATTTTTTTTTTTTCAAAGACAGACATATTTCTTTATATTATTTCTATCAAAAGTTCTTCATCCAATTATAATTATATAATTATTTCCATCTGTGAGCAAGCTATTTATAGTTGTTAATTTCTTTTTTTTTGGGGGGGGGGGGGCACTAAACATTAGTTTTTTTAATCTTTATTTTTAATACCAATTTCATCTGATAACTTTGGCAACATTTCCTGAAATTCTGAAGTATTGTTTACAAAAACAATTACATCATCTATAAAATTTAGATTAAATAATCTCGATTTACTTTTATTTGTTAGCTTTGCATTTTAATATATAAAATACTCTTTGTAAAATGGCTGTAAAAATTTTGAATATGAAATCATCATCATAATCCTTATGAATGTTAATTTTCTTAATATCACTATATAATGTAATTACTGATACTATATTCTGATATTTTTCTGAATATAACAATATCCCTGGTCAATAATTTGATAATCCAAAACTTTAATCATTGTGAAAATCAAATACCTTTTCATAAACTATAAATCAAAAGTATAATGGCAACTCATATTCAATGGTCCTTCCTACAACTTCTGTCAATATTTTGAATGATTTATAGGACAAAATTATTTTAAAACCCAACTAGCTCTTTTGGTTGGTTTGAATTTAAAGTATGCTGCAGATAAGTCATAATTATCTTAGTAAAGATTTTGTATAGAGTGATTGATAGGTCTGTAATTTCTGTCTTCTTTGTCACCTTTCTTAAATATCCAACATTACTATTATATTCTTCCGATCATCTGATATATCTTTCACTTAAATATTTGGAATTGTAATGGTCACATACATATAGCCAGAAAAACTAATTATAAGAGCCAAGCAATGATCACTAATTTGCATATAGGACATCTGATGTTGACATATATGTCTTTTTCTTATATCCTGCTGAGGTCAGGGAGATACAAGAGACTCTTAAAACTAACAAATGCAAATTCTGGTAAACAAAAAACAATGCAAAAATTTATTAGTGACAATAAAAATAAAAAAATAGAACAAAAACACAGCATTTCTTACAGGTAAAAAATAAATAAATTAGCAACTAAATAGCATAATTATTGCTAATTTACACACAAGAGGAGTTATAGGCTTCACAGGTTTCAATAACCTCCAGGGTAGACATTCTACAATGGTTTAATTATTAATTAATGAATAACCAATCTGAGTTAAGATAGGATATATTCAACTATATTAAAATCACAATTATTAATAAATGTCTGCCATTTATTTAGAAATATGATTGGTGACACAATTATAATATTGGGCTTTAAAATAAATTTAATACATTCTTAATGTGGTGCTAGGCTATGCAGAAATAAGTTTATCTGATGATGAAAGAGATGGGGTATGCCCACCTTGGTGAGGCTATACCCAGGAATTTCATCGGATTGATGAAACAAAGATATTTGCTCATATAACTGATAACGAACTTTATCATGAAAGCAGCAAAGATTATCTAAATATGAAAATATGAGATACATCTGCCTTGGCATGACAATATCTAGAAAACACTTGGCCAATCCATTTCTACGAAGCAGAAATGATCATCTTCTTGAAGAACAAAAATACAAATAAATCAAAAATATACAAATAACCCAGCAATTCATTTTAAGTAAAGAAGAAACAAATAATACTTTTGAATTATGAAAGCCTGGAAAGTACAGTAATTATTCCAAAAAAAAAAAAAAAAAAGCAAGCATGAGTAGTTTCTATTATAAATTTGAACAAGTAATCATATATCCCTTACCCAGTGTATTAATGCCTAATCACCTCATTCAATATAAATACTTAAAAACAATAAGATTCTAATAATTCCTGCTTAATTGAAGGTCTACCCTAAAGATCGTACTCACACAAACTAAGAAATACATTATACAATAGTTCAAGAGATCTGTGATTGAGATATATAATTAAACCTTTACTTAAAATTGACCTTATCGAGATTAACAAAAATGAATTGACATATATTTGTCCCTTAAAATTAATTTTATTTTTAATATTTCAAATGCAAGTATATTTTATATACCTGGAGTCTACATGTAATATAGGGGATTCGAACACAGACTGTCAAACTTCCTTCAGTCATTCACTATCTCATGCAACTGATACACAATATTGTTTTTAAAACTAGTTCAACTTTTACTGATCTTGATAATTGCAAAAAGAGTAAGTTTTTAATTGAAATGTATGAATAATTATATAAAAAAAATTTCAGCCAGGTGAAGAAGGGGGATTGAAGTGTCTGTGTGCTTTTGATTAATTAGCTTTCTTTTAGAAAGGGGGTGATTAGGAATTTAAGAAACAAAAATATTTGTTTTCAAAAGTACCCTTCGTTACCTGACCACTCAATATTCAAATCTAGCACATGTACGATTTAAGAATGACCACATGTACAATATATTAGGTCATTTTTTGAACAGCTACAGGTTATTTTAACTATATGTATATGAACAAATTAAAATAATACATATTAAAAAAATATACAACAACAACAAAAAAATTAAAAAGGGGACATCAAATACATATGATTTTTTTAAAGTTTTTATCAGTCTTTGGGATTGGAAAGATCTCATGGCATAAGTTCAATATTTCTACAATTACCTTCACAAAGGATTTTAAACATGGGATGGTATGAAGAGCAGTGTATAGATATGGCACATACCTTTCCTGATGCAATTCACATAATCCTGAATGGCTCTTTTCTGGATATTAATGTTGACTTTGTTACTCTGGAGAGACTTGTTACTCAGAATAGCATATGACTGAGGGTGGCATAATTGATTAGATAGCTTCTCATTTCTTGAATAGGGACACAGTAGGTCATCAGGCTGAATAGATATGATTTCAGGAGCCACAGCATACAGATTCACTCTGGTCAGCAGACTTCAAATGGGTAGCAGTTGCATTGACTCCATCGGTATTCTAAACTCATGCTCCTCTGGGATGGTGAAACAGATACAAGTTTTACTCACAAGTCATTATTATACATAGCTTCTAGAAACCAAATGATTGATGAGCTAAGTTGGTGGAGATCTTGAAAAAATTTTCTCATAAAGATCCTGATTAACCATTTACATAGATATTTATACTATTTTTCAACAAAAGGCATCTGGATCAGTTGTAATTAAAAATATTTACCAAAAGTTAATCCTTTACTTTTTATTGATAAAATTTTCCAAATATTTTTGTCTATTTACATTCCTTATAGTAATTAAGCATCAAACATCGTTTTATCATAAGGCCAAATATTGTAAACATCTTTTAGATAATACCAATACAATTATTTTACTTTTTATTAATTAGATAAGGTTTTAATAACTATAAATGTACCTATGCTTTGTAATTAATCTGCTTTACAAATTTTATTCAAATATGTTTAAGAAATTTTAAGTAGCTTAAATTACTTAATTGTTTTTAGCAATTATATTGTTTTTCAAACGCTCGTTGGTGAAGTTAGAAAAATCGTAGTTAAATATCAGGTTTAGCGTTTTTATCAGAATGTTCTAGAATCTGTTATACATTTGTACTTTATGCCTTTACAAAATTACTAATTATTTATCTAATCATTTAAGGAATTTTTTAGATTTTGTAAATCTAAGCTACAATAGAATTTAAAATATTTAAATACAAATTGGCATGAAGGTTATATATATAACTTCAGTATTTAGTTTTACTAATAATTTTTCTATTTTTGTACCTGCTTTTATAATTTAATCATTTCCTGGTTTTTCCTTTTTCTTAAGTGCTTGGCAATTCAGAAGATTTAGTAATTGTAGTTATTAATTTTTCTTGTTCTTTATTACTATACAATTCTTTATGGAATTCTTCCACATATTTAATGGTCATGTCTCTTTTTACTAAAAAATCCTAGATATAAAGTCTACTGAAATGGAATATACAGTTTGAAATATGAAAAATCATCAACATAGTATAGTAACTAAAATGGTAATAATGGATTAATGACGATATTTCGTTTTACCAAGTGCTTAAAACAAAATAACTTTTCCAACATTTATAAATAAGTGCATTATTACAGTAGTAAAAAAAACAAATTACATACTACTCAATTTATCTACTCACAAACTATATATAGAATGTAAAAAAAAAAAATATTGTATTTACTCAATGATCACCTACAAATAATTCAGTGTAGTGAATGTGACACAATGGATTTCACGTATTATGAAGAAAGCTTTTTGTATATACGAACTATAATAAAAATACTTTTAATAAATTCAAGAGATTAAAAAAACTTTCATCAAAATTGTTAAAAAATATATTCAAAAAAATTTATTTCATCAATAAAATTATTTTGAAAAATTCAATTCTTCTAAAAATAATTTCAGCTACTTAACACATTTTTAAAAGTTTAGATTGGAATATTTTGTTTCAAAATGCGTGATGGTTATATAAATTATTTTAATATTTATAAATGTTATGTTTATTTGTAATGAAAAATTTGCAAATTACATTTAGTTTATTTGAAGAAAAGATTAAATAAATTTCAGAAAAATTAAATTTGTGGGAATTATAGTTATTGAAAAAAATTGATGCAGGACAAAATACTTGGGTATATTAGTTTAAATACATAACATATTTAGAATATTAATATAACTTTCTTTTTTTGATAGACTTAATGTATTTAAGAGAATGCTTAAAAGACAATTTTAAGTTAGTATATCTTGCCTTTTTGGTATGATCAGATGTAATAGGAAAAGAAATGGATTTAAACCCAGACTAGTATTATATAACTGTGAAAAACTTAAATGGAAATGATACATAATAGATTTGATAGAAACATGCTTCCATAAGTCTTGCACTAATATAGAAGCATGAAAAAAAAAAATCATTATGGAAAAAGGTGTAATCTTTGTGGAAAACTTTGCTCTAAGATGGCTATCAATATCTGAAATTGTATATATTCAATAGAAATTATACTTTAAAAATATACTGCTACTTTTAAAGACCAATGATAACTATTTAAAACAAAAAACATGAATGTGAATTTTCTGAAGATTATCAATACCATATAAATATAAGTAACTTATGTTGAAGGCAATATGCTTCATAAAACTTCAATTTTTTATGTGAATTATCAGATTTAAATGAGTGGAATCATTTGATTTTTTTGTCAGTATTTTTTATCAAGGCTTCTTTAATCCATAACTTTTCTATGTCAGCTCGTTTTTATCCATCTCACATATGGTCTCTTACATATTGATATGAAGACTTAGCTTTACTCCAATTACTTAATTTTTGTCAGCAAGTGTTGTTTTCTCACCCATACAATTTTAACTCAATCCTTCTTTATTAATCCTAATACACATCTCTTCATTCTTTACAATGGTCTATAGTTTCTATATTGATCTTTTCATAAGTGCCTAAGCTATGGATCTATAATTAAGCACGGACAAATTTATTTATTTAAAAAATAACTTAATATTTTTTGATTCACCATTAGCAATCATTATTTTTCTTTTTTGATAAGCCATTAAACATTTTATTAATCTTTTTAATATTTATATCAACTACCTTGCTTTTGTAATATATGCTCTGAAGCAATATTTGTAAAAATAACCATATCTGCAAAATTTAAATGACTTATTAAGTACAGTAATCTCTTTTCATATTACTCTTTAATTTATAAAATACTTCTAGTAATATTACTGAAAGATTTTTTTAGAGAAAATCATCTTGTTGCATATTCTTATAATGGCAATCCTTTTAGTATTGCTATGTTTATTAATTATAAAATACACTGAAATGTGGAATTGTTTCCTACTTATCATTTATGTTTATATATTAAACTGAAATAGTATTTGTCTGTAACATATATATAAAATGTCAAATTACTTCTCCCCAAATCTTATTTCAATAATGCTACCTTGTGAATAAGGTCCAAAATTCAAACAGCACAATTGTACTATTCGAAATCCTGACTTTATCTTTGTTCAGGTCTATTTCGTATACATATATAATGATAAATAAAGTCAGTTAATATTGGAAGTGGCAGAAATGGCCTGCAATCTATAAACCTTGAACATCAATAATCTGCCACTCTAATATTGCACCAAACTATGCAATTATGTGATTTAAGTAAGGATACACCAATAACTCATTGCCTGTAAACAGAATGAACATGATTTATACATTAAGTGCATTATATTATCATAGTTTTTATAGTCAGCACAGTAAGACTCATTTAACTGCCCCAGATTAGCATTGAACCTTACTTTTTCAGTTAAGAATAAGTAAACATACATTTAACAAGTATCTATGGACCAATTTCTTGAAAACAAAAATCAGAATTATTTAAAAATTTACAAAAAAACAACAACTTCCAAGATACATTCAGATTATAATCCCAATCATAATAAGTGAATAAATTTACTATTACACAAGACTGTTCTATCTTAATTAGATGGTAATAGTTTTAATTAAAACTTATGAACAATTGGATAATGACTTTCATTAATTTCATTTTAAAAGCAAATGGTATACCTATGTCTACAAAAGTTAGACAATAGTTTAAACAGGAATGTAGCCACTTTCCAAGTCTTTCTTTGGCAAAAGGCACTGCTTTCACTATGTTGTCATTCAGTGGCTATCTTTATTTTTTATTATACTATTCAAGATAATGGCTTAAAAATTTTAAAAATTCTAAAGTTTTGGAACCAAGATAATTTGTTCCTTGTAAATTAGTATTAACAAATATATTTATTTCTTAATTTAATTCCATAAATCTACAAAATAATCACTTGTATTAAAAGCATAATAACTATAATTAATTTCTTTCTTAATGCCCCAAATTTTTAAAATATTTCCAAATATATTTATTTCTTAATTTAATTCCATAAATCTACAAAATAATCACTTGTATTAAAAGCATAATAACTATAATTAATTTCTTTCTTAATGCCCCAAATTTTTAAAATATTTCCAAGTTATTAAGCTCTACAGACTATCCTATTAAATATTTAATTATTCTCAAAATTTTCAGTTTTACTAACATTTATTAAATAACGAAATGTGTGGTTTATATATTTAATAAAGTCAGATATTCTACAGTAATATTGCCACACAAACTCAAATATATATTATTATTCTAAAGTGCTGTTCGAAGGAGCTATGCCTTCATTTTCAAAGCTATAGATAGATAGCGATGTTCAATTTATTTAAACCAACAGATGCAAATTATTTAAATTAGTCTGCCATTTCTTCGAGATTGTGTAAAACATCTCTTTTATTTGAGTTTTCATATAAGTTAATGAAATAGGCCTCCTTGATTTTCCTTATCTCATGTCGCTCACCGCACATCACTTGCGGATTATCTGGTATATACGAGTGGCCCGTAGTGATTTTATGCTGTGCAAAAATAGGAAAGTGGGAAGGACCCATTAGCGCCTTATTGTATTCATATTTATGCTGCAGCAACCTCGTATGAAGAGAGCCTTGGTCTCCCCATAATATGCTGCATGACAATTGTTTTCTGGGCAAATAATTTTATATATGGCCTGCTGAGTGTTAATTGGAGGTAGTTTATCTTTGTAATTGTTAATGCATCTATTAAAGTTAAGAGGGGATCTGTAACACACACTAAAGTCTTTGCAAAAAATTGTTTGTAAACCTGTATATATGTTTTTAATATATGGTAATAAAATTCTGGTTTTGTTCAGCCTATCCCCTGAATTAGGAGGGTCTTTAAATCGTCTAATTATCTTGTCTATTGTTCTCTTGTTATATTTGGCATTTATCAAATCGTCCCTAAAAATTTGAATATTCTTACTCGTCAGTCTCAAAACTACACAATCTAGCATTTCTCTTCAAAAATATTTTTAAACCTGCCAGCTTATACAGATTAGGCATGTTTGATTGATGATGAATATGGCCTCTTATATTAATAGGTTTAATCAAACATTTTATACTGGAAGCATTGCTCCTCAATTTCCACTTGCAAATCTAAATATTTCACACCCCCACCAATTTCTTTTTGTGCTATATTAACTGTAAATCCCAAGGCAGTTTTCAATTCTGTAATTATATCTTCCAATGTATCCTCCGATGCTGCCATGAAAATGTCATCCATATAGTGTGTGTAATTAGGTCCCCACTTAAATGTCTGGAAATAATTATTTGCTCATATGCATTAAGAACAATGCTAGCAACTATCCCACTCAGTGGATGACCCATAGGCCAACCACTGCTCATGTAGTGCCATTCTTGATTGAAAACCGCATATTTTTATCAAGCCATCTAAGAACTGCTTCCACAAAATGTACTCGATGTTGATTCATGCCATGTTTTTATAAGCTCTTCTTTTACAATATATATAGATTTTAATCTATCAATCGAGCCATAAAGTTCTGCTATGTCTAATGCTACCATATGTGTATCTTGTGTTGGAGAGACGTTGTTCAACTTGTCAACAAATTCAAAAGATGAGTTTATAGCAAACTCTCCAAAACTTAATGTTTGTATGAGCCATTGGTTTATGAATTTGGCTGTCTTATGGTAATGTACTCCACCAAAATCGATCATTAGACGCAATGGAATGCCTTCTTTATGCATTTTAGCATTAGAGAACATCCTAGGGGGCGTGGTGGAAGGATATATTTGGTAGTATTCTGCCCTAGAGAATGCTTTACCTATGTATGATCTAAGTACCACCGACCCCAATTTATTTTTGTTTAGTCTAAAATTAATATCAGGTACTTTAATGAATTTTAGGTTATCGATTTGCTGTTGGATTTTCTTCTTATATTCCACAGTAGTCGTCATCATAAATCTATTGCCCTTATCTTCTCTCATGCATGTTATATTATTCTGTGTTAAAAACTTTTGTGTTGTAGCTATATTAAACCTCCATTTATCCTGCCTAGGCTGCACTGCTTTATATTGTATACCTTTAGCAATATTAGATATGGATGTGTCTTTTAATGGGTGGTCGGACAAACTTGCTTCAACATCTGCGATCAACTCCATCTTAGGAAGTCTCCATCCACATCCAACAAATTTAGGGCCTTTTTCCAGCACAGCTTTTACAGGCATAGGAATGTTGACATTTGTTAGATTTACATAACCTTGATGGTTATCTGGCTGTATCCTCACGTTTTGTTTGTTAGCCAAAAATCAAAACTTATCAAACCTTTTCTACAATCCATTACTCTTCTTATTGCTTTTCTCAACAATGTATTGAGGTGGTTCTTGGATGTTGATAATTGTGTTCTTTCTATTATTTGCAAATGACAGTTCTTTTCTGCATTCAAGAATAACTTTGTTTAATATTAAAGCTTGAACCTGCTTAGTATGAGATAAGAAGGAAAATCAAGGCCTATTTCATTAACTTAGATGAAAACTCGTTAAATAAAAGAGACACGTTTTACGCAATCTCGAAGAAATGGCAGACCTAATTCAAATAATTTGCATCTGTTGGTTTAAATAAATTGAACATCGCTATCTATCTATAGCTTTGAAAATGAAGGCATAGCTCCTTCGAAAAGTGCTTTAGAAATAAATAATTAGAATAATAATATATATTTGAGTTTGTGTGGCGATATTACCGTAGAATATCTGACTTTATAACATTTATTTTCAACCCACATTTATTGTTCTACCCACCATCTAAAGTTTAATAAACTATAAGACAAAATAAGAAAAGACAGAAAGATCAGATCACGGAACCTAAATAGTTGTCATTCTTACTATAACTACATTGATTAAAAAAAATAAGGATCAACCATAGAAACACTTGACAACTAACTCCTCATACTCATTCACATGATCTTAAAATATGTGTCAAAATGTCAAAGGCTATATTAATAAAATTGACTTAGATATATTTTAAATTGACAAAAAGAAAATTACTCTTCACATTTTGAACTTCTTCCATTTTTAAAAATTTTGAACATAAAATCTTAAAAATATTACCAAATTCACTACTTCCTTTATTTTGCTGCAATATCTTATATAAATGCAATTTATGCACTCTACTTTGAACACTTTTTAGCAAAACCCTTGGCTGTCCTAGGTTTTGCTTTTAAAAAGTGTTCAAAGTAGAGTGAATAAATTGCATTTACATAAAAATCTTACTTAAAATATTTTAAAATTACATTTAGTATTACTAAAATCATATGGACAACAGATTATTTCTCATTCACACTATCTTTCCACAAATGATACAAAAATAAAATATTAAAACACAAAAAATCAATTTCATTTTATTCGTTTTAGATAGAAAAAGAACTGCAATTGCTTACAGTATTTTTTTTCACTCACAAAATTACATTTTAATTTTTATGTAAAATTATAAACAAATAACAGAATTTTTTTAATAAACATTATCTAAAAAAAGATTATCAAAAGAGGCTTGACCAAAATTATCCATTCCTAATGCAGCAAATCCACTAATAGGTCCAGAAGTAACGGGGAAATCTTTGAACAATTTTTGTTGGTCAAAATAACCTGATGAATGTTCATCCTACAAAAATTTCAACATACATATATATTCTTGGTTTGTTAATAATAATAATAATATAAAAAAAAACCCAAATACTTTATATAAATATTTAATGCAAATAAATATATATAGAAGAGATTTGAACTCAGACTTTAATTAATGCAATGGGATTATTTCTTTTCATCAGCCAAGCAATCTTTAAATGACTCGCAAATTTGATAATTTTCTTTTTACATATTATATTTTAGTTCAATTTCCATTTCTTTTTTTATTTAGATTTATAAAATGAGAGAGCTAGTTTTAATTTTTTACTTAGAGCTAATTTCCACCCCCCCATTCCTACTTGCTCTTTAAATATTAAAACTTTCTTTTATTCTCAGCAAGATGACACAATGCTTTACTTTTGCAAGTTTTCCTTTCAAACATTTTATATTCTGCTTTTATTAAAGACTTAATTATTTCTTTTTAAATTTAATTTGATCATTTATTAATAAATGATTCCACATGTAACACAAAAATATGTGATCTCAAACCACACATTCATTAACAATACAATATAAATAAATGATATTATTAGAATGGTTTTACCTGACCAGTAAACCTTTTATCTACAAAAATTCTAAAAAATAAAAATATGCATGCATAGTAAAAAAAAAAAGTAAAATTTTAATATTGACGATATTTTTTTTTAAAAGTTCTTGAACAATCAGTCCTTTATTTGGGATCCTATAATTATTGAAATTTATCATGCTGAATGGACAAATTGCCTTTAGGTGGTTATTTCTTCTTATTAGGTCGACTGTCTTTTAGATAGCAATATGATGTAATTTCAAGGACAATTTTATTTAGTTCTTTAAGTCATAAACAATTTACCACAGGAATTTAAAATGACATAAATTTCTTATTTCGCCTTTTCTCAAGATTGCATTTCATGAAATATATTTTATAATTAGAGTTCTAAAAAAGTTTACAGATGAGATTTTCTCAAAAAAATTAATGATGAAATTTATAAATGCATGTTGATAACTATCACTAAATATAGCTATAGACCTGGCAGGATCAAAGACATTAGATCCATTTCTACTTAGATTTCTAGCAAGACATTCTGCTATTCGAAAAAAAAAAAAAATTTTAATAGCAATATCTCTGATCCTATCACTCCAAGATTTAGAATTGAAGTAAGTGATTTTATTCTATATAATTCTCTTTTATTATCCTTTTTGTCTTATAGCTCAATATAACATTCTTATAGATATGATTTCAAGGAAAATTTTATTTAGTTCTTTAACCCTTTAACTGCTAATTATATTATTGGTTGTATGAGGTAAAAATCAAATCTTTTAATTGGCCAACTCACAAACTGAAGACAAAGCCTATTGTTAAAACATATTCGCCTATAATATTAAATTCAACTCAGATACGTTTATAAAAAGAATATAACTAATTTTTCAGGTTACGAAAGAGAACGAAAGTTCTTTCAAAAATAAATTGCTATTTATTTATTATAAAATATATTCAATTTCGGCAAACTTAAAGCGAATGTCTAAACAAAAAAGTGCTGATGCAAACGCTTTTTTTCAATTTTACGTTATGGAAAAGTAAAGATTTCTTTTTGCTAAATCTTAAATATTTTTACTAAAATCTTCAATATTTTTCAAAAATAATTTTGTTTTTTTAGTATATTTTATTAAAAAACTATTTTAATTTCTCAAATTATATTTTTTTAATACTTAAATTGCATTCGAAATGAAAATCTCAGCATTTTTCTTTATTTTCTTTGATCAGGTGGTTTCTTTGTTCTTTCCAGCCAATCAGAATGTCTTTTTCGGCTGAGAGCCGGCTGACAGCCAATCAACTTCTTTTAGTTTTAAATGCGGTTTTTTTGATTTTTTACTTGTAAAATAATTCGGAAGAGGGCACCATCTTACAGAACTTTTAAAAACCTAATCAATAACTGTCAAACAAATATTCTAGCCTTAAAACTAGCAGAATTAGAGTAACGTCAGATGTCGACGAGATGCCTCGTAAGAGGCGGTTAAAGAATTAAGTCATAAACAATTTACCAAAGGAATTCTGGTATGGTGATTATATAAACAACTTATATCAAAATGATATAAATTTCTTATTTCATTGATTCTCAAGATTGGGTTCCATGAAATATATTTTATAATTAGAGTTCTAAAATAATGTTTATAGATGAGATTTTCTCAAGAAAACTAATGATAAAATTTATAAATGCATGTTGGTGACTATCATTAAATATATCTATAGACAGGAGCTGGAAAGATCAAAGATATTCGATCCTTTTCTATTTGGATTCCTAGCAAGACATTCTATTTGAAAAAAAAAATTATAAATTTTTAATAGGAATATCTCTGATGCTACTAGAATGGTTTTATCTGGCCAGTAAACCTTTTATTTCCAAAATTTCTAAAAAAGAAAAATATGCATGCCTAGTATAAAAAAAATAAGTAAAATTTTATTATTGATAATAAAGTTTTTTAAAAGTACTTGAACAACCAGCCTTTCATTTGGAATCCTATAATTATTGAAACTTATTGTGCTTAATAAACAAATTGGCTTTAGGCAGTGATTTTTTTGTACTAGGTTGACCTTCTTTTAGATAGCAATATGATGTGATTTCAAGGAAAATTTTATTTAGTTCTTTAACACTTTCCGAGAAACAACCATGGATCAACGTACATAGCTTCAAGTCACTCAAAAAGCTTATTGTAAAGCTTAAAAAGTACCGCACTTATTTTAAAGCTTAAAAAGTACCGTAAGATGCTGCCCTTTTTAGAATTATTTTAGGGTAAAAAATCAATAATATTGACATAAGAAGCTACAACAATGGGAGAAGGAAGGCTTTCCTAGATGCTGATTGAAATTCCCAGTGAAATAATAATTATAAATTGTAAGATAAAATCAGATGTTCAATCAAATTTCCTGACATTTGCAAAAAGCTATCCAAACTTAGCAACTATATATTACACGATTTAACTCACAATATACTTGCAACATCCTTAAGAAATTAAAATTGGGTTGTTAACATTTACTCAGTTTACTTTAGAATTGGAAGTAATTTTAAACTTAGTATTGTGCCAATGCCAAATTGGCACATGTATATAAAATAATTTTGTATAAAAATTACTATCAAAATCTTTCGGAAAAAATAATTTGAAATAAAAGTTACAATTAATTACTTTAAAGAGGGGAGAGGGAGTTTTCCTATAAAAAAAATTAAAAGTTAAAAATCTCTTTTCATTCCAGTTTAGTAGAATAAATGCGTAGATATGTGCGATGGTAAATAGAAATAAATGTTAGCTCATTAATAAGATAAATGCGTGTTAGAATAATATTAAAAAAAAATAATAATAATTGAAATGAAATGTATTTAAAAACACAGTGGTGGGCTACTAAAGATATAAAAACAATACGTTTATGAAAGCTACTACTAATCAAACAATCAATCAAAAAACACGTCATAGGATTAGTTATCAAGGAATTTCGACAACACCTATTGCACTTATTCCCAGAGGATATCAAAATGAAAACAATTCACAGATATAAATAGCTAGATTTTATTGGACAGGCTAGTTTTGAGTTTGCAATTCAGTCTAGTTTCCAGTGACAGTTTGTTTCAGTACAATTTCTATTATGTATACAGAAACCAACATGCACTGTTGAGCAGCCTTGGAAATATACGCTTGTGCTCCAGCCTTTTTGTCCAACAAGATCATCAAAACCTGCCTGTGAAATAATGTCTTCATAACAACTCCAAAATCCTCCGTCAAACGTTCAACTGTCTTCAAGAATAAAACAAATGGATTCGCATAAAATCTCTTCAAGAATCGTCAAAATCTAACCGGTTAGATATAATCCATCAGAAGCAGCCAACGACAATAAAAAAAATCCTAGGTATATATTTTATTATTATCATTTATACGTAGTAGTCACCACTGTAATCCGTAAATATTCAAGATTCAAATTATATGAACTCTATCATATATAAAATGAACTATTGATATGTGTAAGTTTCAAATGCTATTAATGCTTTAGTATTATGTTTGTGAATGTGAAATGATTTAAAGGTCAAAGATTATTTATGCTTTTTTCTTAAAATATATTATCATGTGTTAATTTAAAAAAAATGTGCGTGTGTTAAAATTGGATTCATAGAAATGTTTATAATGCGTTAATGTTAGTTAACAAATTATCTTTAAAACTTAATTAATGATAAGTAAAATAAATTATCTTTAAACTTAAACTTTATTTGTCGGTCAATTCTTCTTACCAACCTTTTATTAATTATTTCCACCACCAATTTTTGTATAATTTATTGCAGATTAAATTTAGACTGGGCTAGTTTATGGGATGGTTTCGAGCGCTGGATTATGAGCCTACTGCCCAAATACGTTAGTCCTTTGGACTAGCTGGCGCCGGGAGTTTACTCCGAAACAAATAAAGTATTTGGATAGTAGAGGTTTGAATCTAGCAGCCGAGATGGGCCAGAGCTATCAATAAGATCTCCCATTTTGCTCGAACGTGCCGGCTCGTTCACGTATCATTTATAAGATTATAAATGTATATGAAAGGAGTTTTGAAACCGGTCAAAAACTTATATACGTATAAGTAAGTGGTTTCAGTGGATCGACCCGGCATAGTATCTCTGTTAGCTTGATCTCCAGCTCATTATCAAGGTTAACATTTAATCAATTTACTTTAGAATTGAAAATGATTTTAAATTTAATACCTCTACTATTTTGATAAAACCATTATCAAGATTAATTAATATTTAGTCAGTTTTTGTATGGAAAATGATTTTAAATTTGGTACCTCTCTCACTTATATGACTAGCTCATTATCAAGATTAACATTTACTGTTTACTTTAGTATTGAAGATGATTTCAAACTTGCATCCTCTAGCTCATTATCAAGATTATATGTACAAATTTAATAATGTTAATGTTTAGTGTAGAAATAAAATCATCCAATGTCAAAGATCTAACGTGGTGGTAAGGAAATGTATCAGTTGCAAAGCAAGATACCTAATTGACCACAAGAGTGTTTAAATGCTGATTACTTTTGGGATATCAGTTTTAATAATGATTAAAAAAAAAACCTAGACAAGTAAGTTTAAAAAAAAAGAAAAGGAAAGATTTCTTTTAGTTTACCGATTTCCTAGGTTTAACATTCAAAATTCAAGGTTCAAAGGTCAATTATTCAAACTATGAAATAAAATATGATTAAAAAAAATATTTAATTTTGTTTTCTAAATC
Organism: Epiperipatus broadwayi; assembly: GCA_028023455.1. Taxonomy (NCBI): domain Eukaryota; kingdom Metazoa; phylum Onychophora; class Udeonychophora; order Euonychophora; family Peripatidae; genus Epiperipatus; species Epiperipatus broadwayi. Next base: position 1,225,095 of record JAQFVV010000212.1, read on the forward strand.
TCAAATTTATAAAAAAGATTTTTACATTGAAACGAATATTTTTATTGTAATTAATAAAGGTGATCAAATGATTTATTTGTTTTTTAAAAAAAGGCGATTTAAATTTTTTTATTAAAAGCTCATGTTTTGCCAGTGTCTCTAATCTGTTTTTTTTGTTTGTTTTATAATCGTAATTAACACAACATTACATTTATTACCTAATGATGAAAATAAAACTAAAAATGCACTCGAGAAAAACAGTTTTTTTCTCTTTCTGAGTACACGCACGTTAAAATAAAATAGTTTTGAATATACGTAAGTTAATAAAAGGAAATAAATAAATGGTTTAAAGTAATTAAGTCAAATCAAATGTCTGTATAACAATGAAGAGCAATAAAATAAAATAGTTTTCTGAATGCACGCACGTTAATAAAGAAGTTAAGTAAATGATTTAAAATATGATTCCGTAATATAAATAAATATGTAAACTGATGTCCGTGATGGTTTAAAAATAGTATCGTAAAAGTAATATTTAAAATGTTCATAAGGGTTTGAAAATAATATTGTGAGATTAGATTAATACAAATGTTAAAGTAATGTTCATATGAATTTAAAATAAAGTTGTAAGATTAATAATAAAAAAATATAAAGTCAGTCTAAGTGTATTAAGTGTGTATAAGTATACATGTGTATATACGCGCACATACACTGGTAATATTCGGTAAATACGATACCTCATGATGCGTATCTTAAATGTATTTATCCAGATATCCTTTTAGGTTATTTTCTTGGCACTGCGGCACTTTATGATGCGTGCAAAAAGGGATTTATTTATTATAGATTCCCTGTAAGCAAGTCCAGTAATAACTCGATATCTAGAATATTAGTAGGTGTAGAATTATGCTGCACGTATACACATGTGTAGGAATTATCTAAAATAAAAAATTAATAAATCTTTATAGTCAACAATTAAAATTGCAAGAGATAAAATGGTCAAAAATGACGCATTTTACTCTAAAACGGAGGGGGGTGTAATGTGCCAATGCCAAATTGGCACATGTATATAAAATAATTTTGTCTAAAAAAATTATTAAAATCTTTCGTAAAAGAGAGTGAAATAAAAGTTATAAAAATCGGAAGTTTCTTTATATGTAAATGCAGTTTGTTTTCGTGAAAATAAGATTTAAAAATCAGAGAGTTCTTAAAAATAAAACTTACAATTAAAGGGGAGAGGGGGAGTTTTGTTTAGAAAAGATAAAACTAAGAGTTCATAAAAGTTAAAGAGTATTATTATTATAAATTAAAAGTTTAAAAAAAATATAAAAATCTCTTTTCATTCCAGTTTATTATAATAAATTATATACGTGCGTGCGAATGTAAACAAAAGTATGCATGTTAGAATAATATAAAAAAGAAAAATATATAAATGAAAGTTAAAAAAAAAAATTATATTTGGAAAACACAGCGATGGCTATTAAGTTAAATAAAGACAACACATTTATGAAAATAAATATTGAAATGAAATGTATTTAAAAACACAGTGGTGAGCTACTAATTAAGGATATAAAAACAACACGTTTTGAGATAGCTAATTAATCAATCGTCAAAAACACATTGTCATAGGATTAATCTAAAGGAATTTCGACAACACCTATTGCACATTTGCCGGCGGATATTAAAACAAAAACACTTCGCAGGTATAAATAGACTTTTTTTTTTATCGGACATTGAGTTTAAGTTTGCAGTTTCAGTCTAGTTTTGCAGTGTCAGTTTACAGAAATGCAGTGCTGAAAAGCTTTTGGAAATATATGCTTGTGCTCCAGCCTTTTTAGTCCAACAAGATCATCAAAACCTGCCTGAGAAATAATGTCTGCATAACAACACAGAAATCCTCCGTCAAGCGTTAAACTGTCTCCAAGAAGAAACCAACGGATTACCATAAATTCTCTTCAATAAACAAAATCTAACCGGTTAGATATAATCCATCAGAAGCAACAGAAGCAGCCAACGACAAGAAAAAAAATCCTAGGTATATGTTTTATTATTATCATTTACACGTAGTAGTCACCACTGTAATCCGTAAATATTCAAGATGCAAATTATATGAACTCTATCATACATAAAATGAACTATTGATATGTGTGCGTGAGTTTCAAATGCTATAAATGCTTTATTATTATGTTTGCGAATGTGAGATAATTTAAAATGTCAAAGATTATTTTTGCTTTTTTCATAAAATATACTATCATGTGTTAATTTAAAAATGTGCGTGTGTTAAAATTGGATTTATAAAATGTTTATAATGCGTTTATGTTAGTTAGTAAATTATCTTTAAACTTAATTAATGTTGATTAAAATAAATTGTCTTTAAATTTAAACTTTATCTGTCGGTCAATTCTTTTTATCAATCTCTTCTTACCAATATTATTTTATTACTGACTAAAATTAGACTGGGCTAGTTAAGGGAATTGTTTCGAGCGCTGGATTATGAGCCTACTGCCCGAATATGTTAGTCTTCAGACTAGCTGGCGCCCCGGGGTTTACCCCGAAACAAATAAAGTATTTGGATAGTAGGGGTTTGAATCTAGCAGCCGAGATGGGCCATTGTTGATAGTTAAAGCTATCAATAAGATCTCCCATTTTGCTCGAACGTGCCGGTTCGTTCACATAACCTTTATAAGATTATAAATGTATTATGAAGGAGTTTGAAACCGGCCAAAACTTATATATACGTATAAGTAAATGGATTCGGCAGTTCGACCCGATACAATATATATATATAGAATTTTTCTCTCCACGTGTTGATGCTTGAGCGTGAGATACAATTATCTCTCTGCAACTCTGAACAGTGTTTTAGTATATGAAGAGAATTTTGTCGAATTATAATTTTATATTTATAATATGTGTATCCGTAATAAAATTTTTCTTTTTGTCTTAGTGAAGCGTTCAATTCTTATTAAAGGCAGTGGCAATAAATTTCGCATTTTATCAGTTTTATATGTATGCGAGTGAAAAGTAAAAGTTCATTTAGATTATAGAATTTATAAAAAGATTTCTAAAGGCAAATGTTAAAATCGGTAATACTGCAATTAATTTAGCATTTTATCAATTATATATATACAGGGCTGAGTTCAAACCCTGTTCTAAGTCAGAGGGTAATACTATCGAGCATACATATCTAATTAAATCAAAAGTAATATTAAGTAAATTGTTATTTTTCTTTTTCGTTGTGGTCTTGTATGCGAGCGCATATATATATAATTAAGTAAGTAAATAAAAAACAGATTGAAATATAAGAGGGACGGGGGATTATATGGTTTGTGCTCTGATATTTATTTATACGCGTGTTTATATTGCTGCATGAGTGAGTAAATGTAATAATTTGTAAAAAGGAATAAAGTTATTTTAATTAAAAAAAAAAGAAATATTCCAAGATGGTCGATTAAAGGAAGAATGTTACAAATTATAAAAAAATTAATTAATTGCAAAGAAAGGACCCGAAAAGTTGCAGATCGCTATCTTGAGACAAAGACATTTTCATTAATAAAATAAAATGTTAAAAATAAAAGACAATGAACGGTCGAGTGTAGATCGCAAGGCAAATTGGAAAATTCCTAAGCATAGATAAAAGAAACAAAGAAAAGAAAAGCGATTGAAAAGACTTTCGTTTCGCAAACCATGTGGTTTAATGAAAGAAGAAAGAACAATAGTATAATTAATTAGAGTTGAGAAAGCTGAACTGAGAGGACTTCTAGAGCTGTGACTGCCACGAGCAGGATCGTAGGAAAAAGTTAGTAAAAAGAAAAAAAGTTTACAATCGAAAAATCATGAACAGAACGGGCTATGCCATCCATCCTGCGGAGATACTACCGTCACTGTCAATGTAGGAGCGAAGCCTTTCCTAAAGCTATGAAAAGAACAGCATTCACTGGACGCCATTGATTGCCTTATGGAATCTGACCAAAGAAAGAAATCCTTTAGTCGTACAGCACAGCACGAAGCCAGTGGAAAATTGCTAATAATCTATACCTGGGTGATATAAACAAGGTAAACCAAACATTTTTCGTAAATGATAATAACTATTTTGAATGAAAGCACCTCCTATTAAATAATGCATAAAAGGGTTAAAGTAAATGAAGAGAAAGTTGAAATAATACCCTGTATAAAGATACGCCTTAATAGACACTGCCTGATTGAAATTGTTTTCAAGCTATGATCTGTATTTTTGTGCATTGCATTTATAAACTTGTGCGAATGTATTTTACATGCGGGTTATTTAATTATTCGGGCACAAACCAATATCCAATTATGGGTTCTATGGGTTTTGTTTTATATTAATAAAAAAATTAAGTAGTGTTATAAATTTAATTGTGTGTGTCCGTGTTTTAATTTCTTAGAATAGTATTAAAAAGCAAAAAGTAGGAAAGCAAATGAATCGTTCATGTGTTACATGTGCATTTTTATATGTTCCCTCCACATCTTTCCCATGGTCAATGACTACTACTCCTGAGTGAGCTAGCCAAAGGTACAAGCTCTAATCACTAGAAATAAATACTCATCCTCTCCCAGCATAATTCTTATTTATTCGTAGGTAAGATTGGCACTTGAGGTCATCATTGATGCTCATAAATATGCTGGGCGAGTAATTAGAGTACATTGCAAAACGTATACCACATATAAACCGTTACAATATATATGCGGGTGAACAGTAAAATTTTGGTTTAGATTATAAGATTTATAAAAATATTTTTAAACATAAATACTAGAATCGGAAGATAGTATGAAATTTTTTTTTAGATTATATATATATATGCGCTTATCAATAATAAATTTTCAATTATAATTAAAAGCAGTAGCTAAATAGGAAGGGAATATTTTTGAAATAATTATATATATACGTGTATCAACAATAATTTTTTTTGTAATCACAAGAGTGTTCGATTGTGATCGAAAGCAGTGGCTAAAATGAATTTCGAATTTTATCCGCAATTATATATGTATGTGAGTGAGAAAAGTAAATTTCTAGTCTATGTTATATGTTTTATAACACAATTTCTCAAGACAAATGCTACAGATGAGATGTAAACACACTGTGGTTGATAGTTTTTTTAAAAAAAAAACGAGAAAATTTAAAATTTTTGTTGTATAAGTTGCAATGTATATTTTGAGGTCCAATACCGTTTATATATATATACGGGTATCTCACCCGCTGGCAACTGATGCCCGGGGTCTCTTAAATAGCCGAGAGTTCCTCATATAAATTTGTTGCCAGGGGGAGAGAATTGAAAGAACTCACCATTGGGGGGTTTGGTTGGTGATTCAATTGTACTGGATAGAGTGAATATACAAACGATTAGGCAAGATTGTTCTATATATACGTGTACTTAAAAGGGAAAATGAAGTCAAAAAAAAAAGAGAAGGCAATCGTGGTTTAAAAAAAGATTGATGACAGCTCTGCAGTGGTGGAAAGAAAGCACAGTAAATGGCAAGCATGGGCAAAATTTTATTATTATTAGTTAAAAAATTTTTTTGTTATATGTTAGATAAAGCATTAAGGGCTTGGATCAGTTCTAAATAGCTACCAGAGGTAGGGCAGAATCCATAGACAGTCTTTTCATTGGGGAGGATGGCAATACGCTGTTGGAAATATTTATAAGTAAACAGAGTGAAAGCAAATTTATCTAAAATGGATTTCAGTCCAGAAGAGAAGGAAGTGTTAGCAGCCATATTCAGCATGTTGGAACAAAACATGGTGGAAAGAGAAAAAAGAGACAGGGAAAGAGAAAAGGAAAAAGAGAAGGAAATGGAAGCAGAAAAGGAGAGAAGGAAATGGAAGCAAAAAAAAAAGGAAAGAGAGAAGGAAAGCAGAAAAAAAGGAAAGGGAAGCAGAAAAGAAAGGGAAGCAAAAAAGAAGGAAAGGGAAGCAGAAAGGAAAGAAGGAGAAAAAGGGGAGGAAAATGGGAAGAGATGTTATATGCCTTATGTAGGAAAATAGAAGAGAGGAACCAAAAGATGAGGAAAGAAAATGAAGTCAGGGACAAGGCAGCCAAGCAGGAGGTGTCCTTACAGGGAGCTGTGGCTCAAATTCATAGTAATTTGGAAGGAGGAGGATGGGGTCAGAAAGAACATGAGGACAATGGCAAGAACCTGAAAGAGTCACAAGAGGAATTGCAAGAGGTCCATGATTAGGGAGGATGTTGTGCAAGGTGGCAAAGGGGCTGCTAGAGAACAGGATGAGATAGACAGAGGTGTACAAATATTGAAGAACCGGGTAACCCAAATAGGGACTAGTGTAGAATTGTTGAAGGTTGATTCCAGAGTTATGGAAAGAATTCAAGGAGTGGGTGGAAGTAGAAGTTATAAGGAGGATAATTCAGAGCATGGTGGAGTAGATGAACCATTAAAGAAAGAGGGTTGGAGTCAGGAAGACAAGGAAATGGGAAAAAACAAGGCCCTTGAAGAGAAGTCTGCTAATCAGTGCTTGGCTGAGGAAGGGAAAGAACAAACGGTTATCATGGAGAGGGAGTATATAGGTGTGAGTGATGATGCAGGAGAAATTCAGTATAGGCAAAAACTTGTGGCAATCGACATGACGAAGGAACAAGTCATGGAGAAAGATATAGAAAGTGGGGCAAAGTTGGAAGGATTGGAAGAGGGTTATGTAAAGAGGGCAGGAGAAGAAATACATTGCGAACAGAGCAGGCGAATACATTGAAAACATCTCCAGACCCTAGACAGAAGTACGACTGTGGGGGAATGTTAGCCCTTGAGGTCAAGAGAAGGCTAGACGAGACATATAACAGAGGTGAAAAGAAGCTCGAGAAGAAACACAAGCAGAAGTTCAGCTTGATGGATAAATCAGAGATAAAGACCGGGTGGAATAGGTGCAAGAGAAAGTCATATGATGTTTCTGGTGTGAGAAAGTCACATGATGTTTCTGATGTGAGAAAGCCACATGATGTATCTGGTGTGAGAAAGCCATATGATATTTCTGGTGTGAGAAAACCATATGTTTCTAGTATGGGAAAGTTAATACATTTCTAGTATGGGAAAGCCATATGTTTCTAGTATGGGAAAGCTATATGTTTCTAGTAGGAGAAAACCATATGTTTCTAGTATGGGAAAGCCATATGTTTCTAGTAGGGGAAAGCCATATGTTTCCAATAGGAGAAAGCTATATGATGTTTCTGGTGTGAGAAAGCCATATGATGTTTCTGGTGTGAAAAAGCCATATGTTTCTAGTATGGGAAAACCATATGTTGCTAGTAGGAGAAAGCCATATGTTTCTAGTAGGGGAAAGCCACGTTTCTAGTAGGAGCAAGCCATATGTTTCTAGTATGGGAAAGCCATATGTTTCTAGTAGGAGAAAGCTATGTTTCTAGCATGGAAAAGCCTATATGTTTCTAGTAGGACAAAGTCATATGTTTCTAATGTGAGAAAGAGGATAAGGTTTCGAGGATTTCGAATGCCTAGAGAACGAGTAAGAACACAGTGATAGTACTAGACTGAAAAAGCGAAACCCCAAGATGCATCAGGACTAGATAGCTAATATCTAAGAATCTGGTTCCTTTTTACCAGTAGGAATCTGTGTATATATATGTCAGTAAGCACACTGATAGAGGTAGTTTTTATTTTACCAATATAAATAATTGCATATTTATTAGATGTAGTATAGGAATGGTTATATATGTCTGTAAGAGTAATCATTATATGTAGTTTTATGCCTGTACGAGTAATGATAGATATTGTTTTATCCCTGTGAACAATTATGTATTTATTAGATGTAGTGAGAAATGATTTAGATCTTACCATGTAGTGATTTACTTGTTTGTCCTTTGTTGTTTTTTTTTTTTTGTACTGGATACACTAGAGTTAGGATGGGTGGTGCAGATACAAGATAAAAGTCAGAAGAAATAAATTTTATATGCAGGAGAAATGATCTATGATTGCTCATTTATTCATTTAACTTTATATATAAGTAAATTCATTTTTTTTTGTTTTTTTTTTTTTTTTGTTCCCGGACTTCACTGATATGAAACAGTATGATTTAGCCATCATACAGTTTCACCTACTATATATCATAGTAGTCTTCATTTTCCTAATTTAAACCCTAGAGGTGCACATATATAACAATATACTAAGTAATTTACTATATAGAGGCTTATATTTACACATATATGTGTGTAATTGTATATGCACACGCATCTACTATTTTCAATGTTTAAATTTATAGTGTATATACATTTGTGATATTATATAAATATTTTTATTTGCGAAAAATTGTATATTCGCACATATGATTGATATTATTATGTATAATGTATACGTCTTTATAATTTCATATAAAGATTTGTTTTATGATTTTAAGTTATTAAATTTGGTTTAGGCTGTGGACATTGTATATATATATATATGAGAACATACCTATGTATATGGCTGCAGAAAGGAGTTTGCTATTAACTGAAAGGAGACCCTTTGATTCCTCTTGGAGGCCTTAAAGGAACCGAGCAGGGCAAATTCTTAATGTCCACTCCATACGTTCTTGTCGTTGCAGCTGTTATTACTATATGTTTATTCATATAGTATACGAACATGGATGGGCTGCTCACCAACACGCATTAGCCAGCGTGGTGAGTTTATTGGCTTTTTACCTCTGAGTTTAAGATCAAGAAACACCATGGTCTTTCTTCTCAGTGCCTGATAAGGCAGAATGAATGTTTGTGTAAATGATAAAGATTTTTCCCAATTATACAATTATGACAGACAAAAATAAAGCATGGCCCTTAATCCCAGGAGGCTGTAAAGTCACCAACCAAGGCAGCGGTTGGTGGCCGAAGGCGGAGGGTGCTAAGAATATCCTGGAGGCAGACCCAGGCTGCCATTTGATGACGACTTTTTATTTAGGTACTTACAACTGCAGATCACTTTCAAGTGAAGGAAGATTGCAAGAATTAGAAGAGAACTCTCTTATATTAAATGGGATATTATTGGACTTTGTGAAGTTAGAAGAAAAGGTGAAGAGACAATTGATTTAAAAAGTGGACATATGCTCTATTATAAAGGCACAAATATTGGAAATACAAGTGGAGTAGGATTCATTATAAATAAAAAGTGGAAGAACAATATTGTGGAGATTGATGGTGTATCAGGCAGAGTGGCAAGATTAGTTATACAACTTAATAGCAGATATCAAATGCAGATAATTCAGGTTTATGCCCCAACAAGTTCTCACAGTGATGAAGTAGTAGAAGATTTTTATATGGATGTACAAAAGGCTTTTGATCAGAGTAAACAACATTTTAAAATTGTTATGGGAGATTTTAATGCTAGAATTGGTAAACAAATGAAAGATGAAAGTGTTGTAGGTAATTTTGGTTATGGTAATAGAAATGAGAGAGGACATAGACTTGTGGAGTTTGCAGAGAAGGAAGAACTTTATATTATGAATTCTTTTTTTGAGAAAAATGTTAGAAGGAAATGGACATGGAAGCATCCAAATGAAGGTACAGCAGAATTGGATTATATTTTGACTAACAGGAAATACATATTTCAAGATTGTAATGTTCTTAATAAATTTAACACAGGAAGTGATCATCGATTAGTAAGGGGTAAGATACATGTTAATGTAAAACTAGAGAGACAAAAATTATTAAGAAAAACTGTATTTACAGTTGATATTCCTAATCTTCAGAAACATTCTAATGAATTTAAATTAGAACTTACAAATCGGTTTCAAGTATTAGTAGATTTTGAACATGATTCAGATTTGAATGAAATTAATATGAAAATAACTGATACACTTTTAAAAACCGCAACAAAGATAGCTGGTAGAAAAAAGCAGCAATTGACTAATAAAATTTCTACTGAGACTAGAGAACTTATGAAGAAAAGAAGGAATATGAAGATATGCAAGAATGATGCATTAAAAAGAATTGAATATCTCGAATTTTGTAAAATGGTGCGGAAAAGAGTTGAAAATGATATAAGAAAGTATAACTGTGAACTAGCAAGAAAAGCTGTAGAAGAAAATAAAAGTCTTAAGAATGTAAAACAACATTTTGGTATTGGTAGGAAATTTATATCTGCAATAAGGAAAAAAGATGGAATTATTACTAAAAAGAGGGATGACATTATGAATTTGGTAGAAGATTTTTATCAAGAATTATATAGTAATAAAGAACAAGTACCTCCTATATCTATTACATCTTCCGAATTGCCCAGAATTTTAAATGAAGAAGTGAGAAATGCAATTAAATGTATGAAAAAAGGAAAGGCTCCAGGTAATGATGGAATTATAATTGATATATTAAAAGAAGCAGGTGAAGAAACAGAAAAAATATTAGCAAAGTTATATACCAAATGTCTAAATGATAAAGATGTACCGGATGATTGGAAGAATGCAGTAATAATATTAATATTTAAAAAAGGTGATAAAGAAGATATTAGAAATTACAGACCTATCAGCCTTTTATCAGTTTTATATAAAATGTTTACTAAGATAATTACAACTCGTCTACAGAGAACCTTGGATTTTCACCAACCAAGAGAACAAGCTGGATTTAAAAGTGGTTTTAGTACAGTAGATCATATTCAAGTATTGAGAGAAGTTATAGAAAGGACAAATGAATATGAGTTGTCATTATGTTTTGGATTTGTAGATTATGAAAAGGCATTTGATTCTATAAACATTTCTTCAGTGATTAAAGCATTGGATCATCAAGGTATAGATCCAGGATATTGTCATATTTTAAAGAATATTTATAAAAATGCAACAGCAACAATTAGATTACATAATGATACTGGGAAAGTCAACATTGAGAAAGGTGTAAGACAAGGTGACTCCATATCTCCAAAACTTTTTACAGCAGTGCTGCAAGAAGTATTTTGTGGATTAAAATGGGAAACTAAAGGAGTGAAAGTAAATGGAGATTATTTAAGTCATTTAGATTTCGCAGATGATGTAGTTGTTTTTGCAAATAATGCTTCCGAGCTGCAGGAAATGTTGCAGGAGTTATCAAATGAAAGTAGGAAAGTAGGACTAAAGATAAATGTTAAAAAGACTAAAGTAATGTTTAATCGATTTGCTCAAAATATGAAAATAAAGATTGATTATGATGAATTAGAAGAAGTTAAGAGTTACAAATACCTTGGTCAGATTATTAATACAGATGGAAACATAATAGAGGAAATTAATCATAGAATTAAACTTGGTTGGAGTGCTTTTGGTAGAAATAACTTGATATTAAAAGGAAATATGCCTATGTGTTTGAAAAGAAAGGTTTTTAACAAATGTGTTTTACCAGTTCTTACTTATGGATCTGAGACTTGGACACTTAATAGAAGATCAATACAGAGACTTCAGACCACTCAAAGAAGTATGGAGAGATGTATGTTGGGAGTAACAAGAAGAGATCGAAAATGCAATGTATGGGTAAGAGAACAAACAGGTGTTACTGACCTCATTGAAAAAATTAAAAGATTGAAGTGGAGTTGGGCTGGACATATTGCTAGAAGAGATGATAATAGATGGATAATTGAAATTTTAAACTGGATTCCAAGAGATTATAAAAGACCCAGAAGGAGACCACATGTAAGATGGATGGATGAAATAAGAAAATGTGTAGGGGTGATGTGGAGAAAAGAAGCTAAAGATCGGAGAAGATGGATTAAACTTGGAGAGACCTTCATCCTGCAGTGGATTGATAATGGTTGATAATGATGATGATGATGACCTATGTATATATGCGAAGGTAACTGTAATGTAATCGGTTTGCTAAACATTACCAGTTTTCTAAATTATTTCCAAACTGCCTTTGAAGTTATTCAATTTACTAGATTGCTAGTATTCGCATATAGTAATTAAATTCAGAGGTAATTTTCTTAAGTGTGTGCTAAATGTTGGCAGCTTGAATCTCTTTGGGAAAAAAAATTCACTTTTTAAAAAAAAAGAAATTCAAGGTTTATGGCTATCTCAATTACTTCACACTAAGCTGAGAAACGAGCTTTATGAATCTTATGAAATAAAGTTACATCATTAACAGTGGCTGCCTGCAATAAATCCAGCCGGTTCTTGTGCAGTTGATAAAAATTAGTGACTTCTTAAGTTTTAAAGTTTAAAAATAAAGGTATTAATGGCTTGTGAGAGGGGGGATTAAGAAAATATAAAAACCCCAGTTTGAAATGAACAAGAATCCATTTTGCTTTACTCTCATGTTGACTTATATCCCGGCAGTGTTTTTTATTATGGAGATCAGTGGCTAGAGACCGTCATTGCTGCCTCCTCGGTGGCAGAACTGAAAGAATAGCTCATAGAAAGAACAGCCGATGAACCAGCCCGTGCATGTAATCCTGCTAAGCTGCAAGCCTTCAAACTCAAACAACCAGTAACAAATCCTCAACCAAGCTGCTATAGCAATTCTAAATCTTTCCTAAAGCTAGCTGTAAAATATAAGTAATGTGCACAAACTCTTAAACTTAAATCTCATAAATTCATTAAATTATGTTAAATAAGTGTATTCTTATTTGTATAATTTTAAACTAAATGTAAAAAGCTAAAGTGAAAAACCTTGCCTAATCTCAATTTCTCTTAAATCTTTTAAATTCAACTTGTAAAAAGATAATGACTGTCTTATTATTTTATCTATTCTCGTCTATACTTATGCCTATATATATATTTTTATTACAATGCATTTATAAATTTATGCTATGCATTCAGAGCAGAGATTACTAGTTATTATAACATAAAGAGATGCTTTTGTTCTCAAGTAAATTAATGGTAAAAGCCTGAAATTCGGGCAAAGCTGCTTGGAGCGTTGATGCTAGACAAAATCAATGAAATATAACGTTACCGGGCCGCCACAACTTTTTTTATACAACAAGGTTTTTTTTTTTTCTAATATCGATTAAACGAATAATTTTTATTTCATTTACAACGTGATTTCTTTATTATTAAACAAATTTTGATATTCATTTTCATTACTTTTTGTGGGTTTTTTGTTGGAACCTGATATTTTTTCAACAAATTTTGCTAATTGTATTTTTTTTTATTTTTATCATTTGAAAACTTCGGACCGTTTCACCATATCAAAAAAATGTGTTTGAATCCCACCGCCGAAAAAATAGAATACAATTATTTGCGACTTGTTTAGAAATTAATTCTACCTTTCTTTTATTTTTTTTTGTCTTGAGTAAATGCGGTTTTTCTTATTATTGTTATTAATTTTACTTTTTTTTTTTTAAACACAACTTGTTATCACTTTGATTTAGATTATGTTTGAATTAGCCTTTTTTTTTTTTGGCTACTACAAGAAACAGCTTTTTGAGCAGGGGAGGTGGGGGGGGGGGAATTTGTACTGTTTATTATTAACAAAAAGGCAGCAACAAAAATAGTCAATTATTTTAACAGCGCTGAAAAAAGAGAATCAACTTTGGGACTTGTTTCAAATTTTGATTTCTTTTCGGTTGATGTAATTGTTTTTCTTAATATTAAATCCAAATTTACTTTTGTGTTTTTGCCGATTCAAAAATTGTTTTCAAACACCCACCCACACTCGGAAAAAGAATTGTAACCAAAAAGTCTAGAATTTAACCTTTTTTTTCTTTTTTTGAAACAACTTTTTCTCACTTTTTACTTTGATTTCTATTTCGTTCGAATTACCCCTTTTTTTAAGCCTTCTACAATAAACTGCTTTTGGGGTGGGGTGTATTTCGTAATTTGTTATTCTTAGCAAAAAGTCAACTGAAGTCGCCATTTATTTTAACCCCGCTGCAAAAAATTGAATCCAAATACTTGTCAATTTCGAATGAAATAAAAGTGGACATTACATGTGCCTGACAAAATAAAAAAAAACAAAACACAATCTCACACACTTTCTGTACTCGGCAATTTATCTGAAGAAAAGTTTCAAAATTGCATGTTCGTCTCAGATCTTTTAGTGGTCTCGAATATTTTCCCCACCACACTGAAATGTGACTTAGCGCGTGAGCTTTGGCGAAGCCTGTTGGAACATACTACACTTTGCCAATTTTTTTACATATTAACCTTTTTTTAGGGAAGGGTGGGGACTATGACAATTACGGGAGATTTGAAAAAGTCGTACCGCCTTGAAATTTAAGCACCCTCAAGCAATACTGTAATCAGCTATGAAAAGAACGAATATGCGTAAATAGCTTCGATGCACAAAACAGGCCGTAATATTTTTGTATGATGTCATGTAAAGCGTCCTAGCTCAATGGGTTAATACAATACGTAAATGTTGTATTAGCCTGTATAGGCCGCAGCTGCTGAAATGGCATTTTTATGTGTTTTGATAGGTAAACAATGCCCCAAGCGGTCGTGCCCGGATTTCAGGCTTTTACCAAATTAATTTATGCTGCTTTTGGCATACTTCTAAATCTCCAGTCTGAAAACCTACTCATATATATATATTAGTTAAGCTGCTATGTTTTGGCTTAATATTTCATAAAGGTCTGATTATTAAAGGTCTGTTTAGTTGAATACGCGAAAGTGATATTTTAAAGCATATTGTCAGTAATTAGCCAAGCTTAAGTCCCAAATCTGCTTTAGCCCTCCTTAGTTTATTATCCTAGACTATGTAGGTCAGCACAGTTTAAGTATGCTAATTCACCTAACTGGCGTAGGTAGTTTCGCAGAATCAAACTATAGATTTCGCGCTTTACTAACTTTAATAATTAATATTTAGAAAGCGTTGTGAATGGGCTTTTATGAAGCACCTCAGTGCATTACAACTTGCTATTATAGACTTATTAAGATAGGATTCGGTTTTAAGGGCCATCCTTTTATCTGTAATTCGGCCAGCTCTCTCTTGAATGGGCTACTGGTTTAAGGGCCATTCCCATTACTTCTTTCAGAATTGGAATGCTGGTATCCAGCATCGTATATTAAGGCTGTTCGATCATCTGAAGTAAATGTTCACATATAGCAAGCGTCCGGTACCTGAGAACCGAGTAATCGTTACTGAATCTCATGAGTAAAAGCACATTCAAGTCGCACCTATGATGTAATTTGTGTAGCGCCGTAGTCTCGGAAGTTATGCTACAAAGCGCCAGCTCACCTGCTATTATATTAATTGTTCAGCATTGATCTGAACCTCAGATCTAGTTTATATAATACTATCTGCATAAAGAGCACATTGACTGCTCATTATGTAATAATAATATTAGATATATATTATATAAAATTGACACTCTCTTAAGATTTAACTCTTGGCAAACCCAGTAGAAATGGCAGAGCATAATTTAGGCATCATTGCAGACATAGAAATAATTATTAATTTATAAACACTATAATAAAATGATTGTGACTAAGTACAATAGATTGCAGAACTTGTAGTTCATATATTCACCATACCACTTGCGAGTGGAATATCCAGTACATTTAATTGTTGTTGTTTGGGTTTTTGACAAGATTAAATAATTTTAAACATAGTAATGTCTGATATCTTATTCACTCTGTTTGTAGCGAATCATTTTCCATATTTATTAATATATGCATTATATAATCACCCATAAGTTGTGTGTGTGTGTTTAGTTAAGATATCAAACTTTTAGTTAATTATTCTAGAGTCTCTCGCTCCACCCTTTGCTACTGTCGGCACGGAAATTAAGAGATTACGAGTGTGACTTCATATATGTCATTCATAGGAGGGTAGTAAGTCAGGGAGCATTGGTGAAGGAGCTGAGGTGCGGTCGGATTTGAGGTCGCAAACCCTCATCTAGATCAGCCTTAGTATAATTTACTAAAACTCTGGATTTTGTTGTGTGAATGCACAAACATGACAGTTACAATATTTTGCTGTCTTTGGTTTTTTTATAACAATAGTTCCTGACATCCTTTAATTAGGAACGATATTAAATCATTAAAATGGCATATGATTCACCATTTCATTTACTTACATAAATTTACTCTCTCCTTACAATAGTCCCACCTATTTGTTACTATTTTAATAGTATGTGAAAGAAATATTTTAATAGAGAAATTATATATACAGTGAAACAAACAGGCAAAACTCACTATATATATTGTCACACACAGCAAGCTAGAGTAATCAATGTAGGCCAGAAGATTTGTGCATAAAATCCCCATCTAGTGCCTACTCATCCAATATCCCCACACTAGTTTCTGACTTATGACTTTCGTCAGTGAGGAGCCTTGGATCTGAGAGCACTGCATCTAGATCTTAGGATCTAATGCAACCACCTTTTATCTCCATTTAACTACAAAACTATGAGTCTTAAACTGAAAACACCTTAATGTTTTCAATCCAAGCCCATTAGCTTATATAGTCATATGGGTTTAACCCAGTTTAGTACCCATACATTTTGGTGTCTTTGGTTCTTTAACAACCACAGCCACCACTATCCTATTAGGCAGGATTGGTTTTAAGCCAATAAACATCACATGACCACCTCCTCTTATGCTTGTGTATAACTGTTGTTAAAACATCAAAACTCATTATATATATATTGCCACACACAGTTATACACAAGCATAAGAGGAGGTGGTCATGTGATGTTTATTGGCTCAAAACCAATCCAGCCTAATAGCTGTGGTTGTTAAAGAACCAAAGACATCAACATGTATGGGTACTGAATTGGGTTCAGACCCATATGCTATATAAGCTACTGGGCTTGGATTGAAAAAATTAAGGTGTTTTCAGTTTAAGACTCATAGTTTTGTAGTTAAATGGAGATAAAAGGTGATTGCTGGAGGGTTGCATTAGATCCTAAGATCTAGATGCAGTACTCTCAGATCCAAGGCTCCTCACTGACAAAGGCCAAGCCTTCTGGCATACATTGATTACTCTAGTTGCTGCATGTGGCAATATATATTGTGAGTTTTGCCTGTTTTAACAACAGTTATACACAAGCATAAGAGGAGATGGTCAAGTGATGTTGAGTAGTAAAACAAATTATGTTTTATAAATTCAAAATATATTCCCTTTTTTTTTTTAATCCAGAAATCTAAACTTTTTAATAATATTACAGATTATAATATGTTCACAAAAATAGAAGCTTAATAAGAACAATAATGATAATTAATAATATCACATTAAAATTACTAGTAAAAACAAATTTTTAGAACACTAATAGAAATAACAGTAACTAAAATATATCATACCATTGAAGCTAGAGTCACCTGATGCCAATTATTATATGTAACTGATGGTAAATTTCCTTGAAGCATAATTAAACGATGATCTAAGTAAAAGAAATATATATATATATACTATAGTTTATAATCTTAGATAATATTCAAGATTATTTTATAATTTCTCAGTGTTTTTTACTTGACATTTTTTTATTTATCATTAATGTTATAGTCAAAATTAATTAAAATTTGTCAAATTCAATTCTCATTAGTAATTTAAAAGCTTTCACATCCATTCTCACTAATGCAAACACTTCTAAAATAACAACAAGCTTAAAGAGCAGACAATGGTTCACTTTTCAATAAGAACAGAACAGTTCAAACAATAATTCAGAAGTCAATTTTAATAAACAGATCATATTATGATAAAATTAATTACAATATTTTCTTCCAATTCAGAAATCAACTTTAAATTCTAGTTTTTTAATAAAGTATAAATATGTAATTAAATATAATAATATCAAGAGTGTGAAATAGCATATGATATACATAATATAGTATTTACATGTTCACATATTGATTTCTAGTCATAAAAAAGGTAAACTTTTTTTTCTTTTATTATTATTTTTTAGTTAAAATGACTGACTATATTTATTTATGATTTGCTGTTAAAGATATTTTTTGCAAGTATTATTAATTAATATTCCCAATATTATAGAAGATATGGCATTTGAGACTACACACATCATGTTAATCAAGCAATATTTACCACTATTTTCAAATATTCTGCTTATTATATTGAAAAAACAACAACAAACAAACATATATTTCCATTAAAAAGAATATCACGAGGAATTATTGAAGAATAAAATGGTATTCAATTACTAAATTAAACCCCTATTCTTTTCTCATTTTAATTTTCTTAGTTAAAATTGATCCAAAATCTTTTAACTTTATACCTAACTTCTTATAACAATGGATTAACTGATTATGCTTCAAAAATTTATAGATATTTGAAATCATAATGTTCTAATTAATTTCTTACAAAGTTGGCAATAAAAATCATGAGATTTTTTATTTTATTTTTGCTAATAAAATTTTATTTTGAAAACGAAAAAGGTTTTCAGATGTCTGAATTTTTTTATTTATTTCATATTATTTATTTTTTGCAAATATATTCATAGTTGGTGCAATAAATAAGATAATATCTACAAGCTAATTAACTTTAAGGAATAATTTATAGTTGCTATCAATAAATAATTATTAATTATAATTCATTTCATTTTCTTATCTGAATTAATTTTTTAATAGATCTTTCTAGTTGGCAGAAAAGTAAATTATTTTTCTTGACAATAAATAAAATTTCGTTTTCAAAATACAGTATTCATTAATTTAACCCAATTAACTTTAGCAAAGGTCTTTTTTAAATCTACAAAATATAATTTTGCCTCCTTTTTCAAATTGTCTAATTTTACATATATAATCAATCATGTTTATAATTCTTTTTAGATTAAAAATTTGCAATAAATATAATAAAATCAATTAATAAAATATTTTCAATGAAATTAAACTTATTTTTCTACAATCTCCATACTTTAATAAGTTACTATTTTTTTTATGAAATCATAACTATTGTAAGAAAAACTCTAAGCAATATTCATAAATTTTACATGTGATTGCTCCAACATTTTCAATAAGAAAACTAGAATTTTTTTGTTGTAATTTTATTTGTCATTATAGCTATTTCTGCTAATTTTAATATAGTAAATCCTGCTTCGTTCCTGCCAATTTTAACTCATTTCTATTATTCTTAAATGTAAATTTTCAAATATTACTCTTACTTTGTGTTTTCTATGAATAAGTTTTCCCCTATATTTTAATGATTATGATTCAATAAATAGTGATGGTACCACCACTATTTATTGAATTATATACAAATAAAGAAATAATAAAATCCGATTGAATTATTATTATTCTTTTTTATATATATATCTCACGTGAGTTTTCATATACTAAATCAAAACGTTGCTTTTCATAACGGAATATCATCTATTTTATAACTTTTTGTTTATGTTCATTAGTTTCTATGATTTAGTATTTTCAGCATTTAATTCTTCCTTTCTACTATAATAAGCTTTTTATACTTTATTTTAATGTTGTTAAATTAATAACATTTTACATATTTTATTCATAATTCACTAGTTTATTTTATTTATTTTAAATATCTTCTAGTATTAGTAAAACTTAAAAAATATTTAAAATAATATATTCTATTTAAGATAAAGTTTTATTAATAAGCTTCTGCTTTCAAACATTTAAAAAAGTATCTCTGAAACTTAGATTATTAATATTCACCAATCTTTTAATCTAGTTGTCTTTACTTTTATTCAGAAAGAATTTCTTAAGTAAGATAATTTCTGAAAAGTTCAATGTGTCTTAATTTTTAAAATTACAATATCATGATGACATCGTTTATTTGCATCAAGCATGCTTTTATATATATATATTTCTTAAATTTATTTTTAATACATGTATAATATACTTGATATTTAAATTTTTCCATTTACTAATTTATCTTTTTTTGATTCTAAACCATGATTTCTTTATGACCATAATATTTTCCTTATAAAAATTATTATTTCACTTTATTTACTTCTTATATCATAAAAAAATTATCAATCATTTCTCAATTAGCTTTCTACTTCATTATTATTACATATCTCTTTTCCAAATTAATTTCCTTTTTTCATATTTAAGACTCAATTTCATGATCATTATAATGACTATTTAAATATATGTCAGGTCTTTAATTAAATTATCATAAGTCAAATATTCACACATAAATGTATTTCTTTCCAATATGCTACCTCCATATATTTTCTAATATCAATATCACAATTACTTTTATTATTCTACTTAATTTTGACTTTATGTAAATCCATTGTATATTTCATTATTTTTTGAATATGTTAATATTCTTACATTCTCCTTAATGCACAATACTTAATTTGAATCTGGTCTTTAGATATACTAATATGGTCTTAACATCAAAACATTTCCATTGTATTAATCATAGGGAAAACATACTGAAGAAGTAAATGAATCTAAAATAGTATGTAAAAAGTTGAAGGCTACACACAACTGATATTTCAAAGCTAAAAGTCTTGCAATATAATAAAATTGGAAAGATAAATCATCCAATAATGTACATAATTATATAAACTTGATAATACAAAGAATTATTCAATTTTGAATGATAGTAGTGAGTTATCAAATTACAAATGTTCTAATCTTTAACACAAAAAATGCATAAATACTCATTCTCAAATTAAGTGTCAATTTTCAAAAGAAAAAAATAATATTTTTTATTTTAGTAGTGATTAATTTTTATAATAAATTTTTCTAAATAAATAATAAAATCTTGGTAAGCCATCAATTTCACAAACACGAAAAAGAATTAGGTGCAATTAAATTTTTTTTATATTAAATGCTTTTTAAAGATAAGGTTAAGTGAATAAAATAATAATCACATGGCTATTTACTTGTAAATTATGTGGCATTCAAGTACCTTTAGTGAGGTTGAATATGGCAATTTCAATCACTTGACATAAATTGAAATTTTTTTTTTGCTTTGCTCAGATATGAACTGAATCAGAAATCTTTAGCTCTTAAGTCTGCTATTCTACTTGCTGCACTAAATCAAACATAGAAATTAAATGAATGATAAAAAGATTGTAAAAATATTAATATCCACACTAGATTACAAATATATTTCGTTTCTTTTTTTTTTTTTAAAAAGTTTATTTATAAATATATGCTTATTTTAATAATAGAAATAGATTTCATTAGATTCTTTTTAATAAGTTGCATTTTAATTATGATCCATTCAAAATTAAATAGACTTGATTCTATTCAATCTTTTTTCCTGCAGTTTGAACCCCATTTCATGAATTAATATCAAAGTCATTACATATATATGTGTATATTAACTTATGAATTTTTTTAAATCAAGAGTATATACATAAGAATCAGAAATATGCATATTGTCAAACCTTAATAAATGTAAAAAAAAAATATTGACAATTAACCAACCATTGCAAAACCTAAAAATAGTAATGAGTCTATTTATTTAAATATATCTATGTAAGTGTGATAATAATTAGTGTTGGCAGAAGAGTTCATCAGATGTGGAAACAAAGGCTGATATTTCTCCAATCCCTAAAAATTGTTTACTGTAATTGGTATATTTAAAGACATTTCAAAACATTATATCAATGTGTCATATTTTCAGTGATTCATTGGAGTGGAATATGAAGATTTTCATTGAATTATTGCTATTTAACTTAGTTTTGAGAAAATGCTTTTTACTGCTTTTATCTTCTGTGACAAGGATTAAGATTTGAACCCTTCATAAGGTTTGAAGAACTGTAATATAAATAAACCTTGGTCAGAAAAAGATTAAAAATGGATTAAAATTACATATGTGTCTGTGGATCGAAAGCTGTGTACACACATTTTATAAATTATATTTTTTTCTTGTCATTTTGTTATATTGTGATTCAAAATTTTCTTTTAAAATTAAGATTTTTTTTTTTTAGATGTAATTTTTTTTTTGTATCTTATTTAAACAGTATAAATTATAAAAAGAAGAATGTCATTAGGTCACATACTACATGTACCTCAGCATTTCGTTAATTAGTTCCAGGTAACTACATAAGATTTTTTTTATTAGTATGTAAATAATGATAAAATGTTTTTTTTTTTTTTAAAGAAAAAAGGAAAGACATGTAGGTATTATTATATCTTATTAATGTAAAACAAATTTTATACTGATTGATTATAGAAGATTTTTCTTTTGTTTGTAATCAAAACAGGCGATTGAATCTTATTAAAATAAAGGTTGGAATTACATGCTAAGTTAAAGATGGTAGTAATAAAGAAAATTTTATTGTTTGTGATATTTTGTACAAGATAAAAAAAAATGTTAATACTGACCACCTGAACAATGAGTCAGCATTTTTTTTTTTATGTAAAGGTGTATAAAAAGAAAAAACAAGATATTGTTAAAAAATAGATATACTTTTGCTTCATATGGGTGTTTCTTTAACTGCTACTTTGGTTTTTATGTTCTTTGGATGGGAGAAGAAAGAAATTATTGCTGAGAAACAAACTATAAAATGTTGTTTGCACTAGTTTATGATTATGCCAACATGACTTCCGGGGAATTTGTTTTGGTTAAGATAAGTAAAAAGAAAAGCTAAATTCAGATTATAACTGAACAATAAAGTGAGATCATAAATTACACAGAGTTAAAAAAAATAAACGGAGCTTTTTGAAAAACAAAGAAAGAAAAAAACAATTCTTGTAAATAAGTGTTTTGTGCCCGGTAAAATTTATATATATTATATGTGAGATATACAGTACTAATATTACGGGGTAGAGGAAACAGAAGTATACTAGATTCAACATCCATATTAGCCATGCCATTGTTATTTCTGTTACTATCTGCCTGCTGACTGATGAGCGATTTGCCAAAAAGTGTTTTGTGCCCGGTAAAATTTACATATATTATATGTGAGATATACAGTACTAATTGCCAAATAATAAATATTATGGGGTAGAGGAAACAGAAGTATACTAGATTCAACATCCATATTAACCATGTCATTGTGTTATTTCTGTTACTATCTGCCTGCTGTCAGATGAGCGATTTGCCAAAATGGAATCCAATGTAAACATCCAATGAAAAAGGCATTAAAGGTTCATGTGAACAATAAACATATGGATTGCCTGTTATCGAAGGTTAGTTCAGAAACCACCGAAGAACAAGACTGACTTTGATTCCTAAAGATATGAACATTCTATGGGTAAATGAGAAAGCCACATAAAATTTACATATGTAGGTAAGCATACCGATTTTTGTTATTATAATCCCAGGGGAAAAAGTGAAAACATATTTTGTAGTCTTAATTTTATAATTGATTGTAAAATTATGTATTTTTTTTTTTGTGTTTCCTTTTATTTATTATTGAAATGACTAAAAGAGGGCAAAACTCAAGTATATGTGCATGTATATATAT
Source organism: Epiperipatus broadwayi (assembly GCA_028023455.1). Lineage (NCBI taxonomy): Eukaryota > Metazoa > Onychophora > Udeonychophora > Euonychophora > Peripatidae > Epiperipatus > Epiperipatus broadwayi. The sequence continues at coordinate 1,248,264 of JAQFVV010000212.1, forward strand.
ATCGATCCACAGACATCAATATATATTGAAACAGTAAGATTCGTATTCGAATCTTAAGTTTCACCTTTTTCTATCGTCTCTCACTCACCGCTCTATCTACTCAAATTTAAACTTTTAGGTATTGAATTGTGTGTGTAGTAATATTAAAAATGTATAGATATATGTAGAATTCACTATAAACATGCACACATTTCGATATCAAATTTAAGGCAATAAATAATATACTTTAGATTTAAACCATTAAGCATCACATGATCACATTTCCTATACTAGCACATTAATTGTTGATAAACAGAACAAAACTCTCCATACAGTATTGCCACCTGTGCTAAACAGAGTAATCAATGGATGCCAGAAGGCTTGTGCATAAAATCCCTATCTAATGCCTACTCATCCAATATCCCCAGACTAGTTTCTGGCTTGTGGCCTTCGTCAGTGAGGAGCTTTGGATCTGAGAGCACTGCATCTAGATCTTAGGATCTAATGCAACCCTCTAGCAACCACCTTTTATCTCAGCTTAACTACTAAACTATGAGAATGAAATTGAAAACACAAAAAATATTTTCAATCTAAGCTCAATAGCTTAAATAGTCATATGGGTCTGAACTCAGTTCAGCACCCATACATTTTGGTGTCTTTGGCTCTTTTACAACCATAGCCACCACTATCCTATTAGGCAGGATTGGTGTTAAATCATTAAGGATCACATTTCCTATACTAGCACATCAATCCTGCCTAATAGGATAGTGGTGGCTATGGTTGTAAAAGAGCCAAAGACACCAAAATGTATGGGTGCTGAACTGAGTTCAGACCCATATGACTATTTAAGCTATTGAGCTTAGATTGAAAATATTTTTGTGTTTTCAATTTCATTCTCATAGTTTAGTAGTTAAGCTGAGATAAAAGGTGGTTGCTAGAGGGTTGCATTAGATCCTAAGATCTAGATGCAGTGCTCTCAGATCCAAAGCTCCTCACTGACGAAGGTCACAAGCCAGAAACTAGTCTGGGGATATTGGATGAGTAGGCATTAGATAGGGATTTTATGCACAAGCCTTCTGGCATCCATTGATTACTCTGTTTAGCGCAGGTGGCAATACTGTATGGAGAGTTTTGCTCTGTTTATCAACAATTAATGTGCTAGTATAGGAAATGTGATCATGTGATGCTTAATGGTTTAACACCAATCCTGCCTAATAGGATAGTGGTGGCTATGGTTGTAAAAGAGCCAAAGACACCAAAATGTATGGGTGCTGAACTGAGTTCAGACCCATATGACTATTTAAGCTATTGAGCTTAGATTGAAAATATTTTTTGTGTTTTCAATTTCATTCTCATAGTTTAGTAGTTAAGCTGAGATAAAAGGTGGTTGCTAGAGAGTTGCATTAGATCCTAAGATCTAGATGCAGTGCTCTCAGATCCAAAGCTCCTCACTGACGAAGGCCACAAGCCAGAAACTAGTCTGGGGATATTGGATGAGTAGGCATTAGATAGGGATTTTATGCACAAGCCTTCTGGCATCCATTGATTACTCTGTTTAGCACAGGTGGCAATACTGTATGGAGAGTTTTGCTCTGTTTATACTTTAGATTTCTTTTGGTTATATAAAAATATATAATTTTAATCATTTATTTTGAATTGTAAAATCCATTATTTATTGCTTTGTTTAAATTTCATTTAGTAATAATTTTAGAAATAGATTGTAATATTTAATTAAAAGTAAAATTAATCATATGTTCCCTTTTGTATTTGAAATTTTAAAAGCAACGGTCCCTGAGAGATAATAGATTAATTAAAGAAAAATTCCCCAAAACGTAATTATAAAATGTAAATAATAGAAAGGCAGCTTTCTCTATAATTAAACTTAACAAAAATGCATTGATTATCCTCAGGGCAGATTAAGTGGAATCCAAAAATAAACTATCACAAAAATGTAAAAGATAAGATCTAAGAAAGGAGGCCATTTTAGACTTGCTAGGAACTTTCAGTTGAACTTTAGCTTTGCTCTCGAGCAGTTGAGTCTCCAAAGATATACATAATTATCGCATGCTCATGATTTTCTAAGTATAAATCTATGATAGCTTGAAACAGTGGATGTGTGTCAAATTTTCATTAATATTTACTTTCATAAATAACTTAATATTTTCATATAAATTGACACGCATTTAATGCTTCATGTATTGTAATGCAGATGGCTGATGTATTAGTTATAATAATCACCCAGTTTACATATTGTTTATCTTTTATTAAATATTAATTAATAATTCCATAAAATTGCATTTCCTTGAGAGTCACAAACGTTCTTTATTAAATGTTAATGATGTAGGGCCGAGTTATAAAATATATTTAAATCTTAACAGAATCGTCTATACATTATACATGTGTTACGTTTTAGAGACGCGATGACCCATTACAAGCCTTGAATATTCCGGAATCTATAGGGTTGAAATTAACCCCAGTCGTCCTATACAAGCGGACATAATAAATGCTCCCGTAGGGCTTGACGACCGTCACGCAGCCAGCAGGCAACCATGGCACGAATCACTTGCCCCTGGTTATGCTTATATGATACCTTACTTCTTTGGGCCTATGGCAAACGCCAGGCCATTCACGGCTTTGCAGTTTCAATATACTGCCACTTCCTATCGCCTTTCTAGACGTACCACGTGTTTCTTTTATTAATTTTATTACTCTATGTATAACTCAGTCCCTACATTAGTGACATAACTCGCTCTCAAATAAATGTTTGCCCCTAGTTATGAGTAAATATCTTTAATTAAATAAATATATGTCCGCCGCTACTATTATAAATCTTATTTTAGACTCTTGTATTGCAAAAAGATAAATCCCTAAAGGCATGCCTTAGAAATACTTGCTCGAGAATTTTAGATAGCTAGATTACGTCATCAAATAAATGTATTTCTCTTTGTAAACAACAGATTGGAAAATACCGCTGCTGAGATCTTAAATATAAAGTATTATTGGTAAAATGATTTCGCATAAATGTTTCTAAATAAATAAAAGTATTTCTTTAATATATAACAGTTATCGGAAAATTCCGTTACTCAATTTTAAATATTACCAAATATTATTAGTAAATGATTAAAATGTTTCAATAAATAATGTCAAACTATACGTCTGCCGTTACTTCTTTATTTATTTATTCCATACCCATTCCATATTATATTTCCTCGATTCTGTAAGATAAATGTTTAAGATTAATATTCTGATTGGCTAACTCGAAATAAAATTCTTGATTCTTTTGCATCTCCCTGATCACCGTGCCTAAAGAAATGTTTACTAACACGGCATCAGATGCGTTGTTTCGTAGATTGTATTGTGGAACCGATAAACTATGTTTGAACTCAGTACTATGGGTGGCTTTGCTACCTAGATGGTGCTGCCGTTCTGTGTGGTGGTCGAATTCTGCACTATGTTAACGAATCACACGTTTCTGATTGTTACAATATGAAGGATAAATGAAGAAAAAGGAGTTGAGTTCACTGTATATAGAATCTTATGTTTAATAGCCAAATAATGACAAAAGGAAATTTATCAAGTTGATTGTATATTTTTTATTTTTGTTTGTTTGGTGAAGGGAGATATATAGAATATGTATATGGGGAACATGATAATTTTAATCAGATTTTTTATTGTTTGTTCACTGAAATGACATTTTAGAAAAAAAAATATTTTGAAATGAATTAATAGAATTAATAAAATACATAGTTTAACAGTCAATCCTTTCTATAATAAATATTATAAGTGAATATTGTCAAAGATTAATATCATTCTGTGTCTCTATTTCCAATTGTTTATTAATACCATTAGAATATAATGCTAAGCTAATACAGGGAATTGTCATATTGAGAGTTAACCCATGCTTTCTTTATAAGTATTTATTTAGTTAAGAATTGATGCTAAGGTCTTATAAGAAAATCAGTGCTTATAAATATGTCTTGAAGCAGTTGAAACAAAAAATACAAATTATTTGCAATATAATTATAGATATGGGTAAGACAGCTGGGAAATATAACTAATTAACATTAGTTCAGTTATCTTTATTGTATAAATTTAGAAATCAGGACAGTTTTTTTTTTTTAAAAAAAAAAAAAGAACTTTGAATAAAACCAAGTATACATAACAGATTGGTATTATCATTTGAAATATATAAAGTTCGAATATTTCTCCCCTGTATGCTATGTGAATAATGTGAGGGAGGAGTTGACCTCATTGATTTTATCAAAACATTTCTATTTGTACATTCTTTCGATTGCTTTTATTTAAGTTACCTGTTGTTTGTTTTATTTTATTTTTAGCTGAGGTTGTTTGTTCTATTTTATTTTTAGCTGAAAATAAATTATCTTTACCTTTAACAAAATCTGATAATGATATATATTCAGAATAGCAGAAAATATCGATTTTGGTTTTCATAGGAATGCACTTAAGGAAGCAGTAGAGTTAGCAGAAAATCAAATATTTTTCATTTCTTCATTCAACGTATCTTTGAACTGGCTGATACTAAAATGTGCTGCTACAATTTGGTTATTATTGATATCCAATTCTTCAATTTCTGCATTAAACTCAACACTTAGTGACAGAATATCATTGATAGCAATGATAATTGTTTCAATGTCTACTTTTCATCTAACACATAAATATATTTAATTTGTAACAAACCAACCTTTAATATTATATTAAAATGATCAGTTACCCTTGAGCAGATCTGTATAATTTTAACCTTGATTAATTAAATCCAGTACATTTGTGCAAGGTGCTGATAACAGCAGATCCACAAAACAAAAACTTCTGGGTCAATTCCTTACTAGAAAGGTAAAAAATTTCAATTTGGTCAAGTGAAAGTAACAATTGTGCTTAGTTTGAAGAAAGTGACCCATGATTATCTATTTATTTATTAATCAATAATGATATTTATAAGTGAGTCAAGTAATTGATATTCTATTCAGAAATTGGGTTTGCTTCGAAATGCAATAATAATTGTGATTCGATGACAATGTATTTATCTCAGGTAAAAGATCAAAATAGTTGGCTATAAAAAATTGATATTTGTTGGTTAGGAAGACAATCTCAAACTATTGGCATTATTTTTGAATACCAAGTTATACTAACAAGATCAAAAAAATCTAAGTGAAATTAGAGTAGTGAAGACGTTTGTGAAAAAGATGAGATAACGAGAAAATGTCTTTTTGAGAATCATGAGAAAGACAAAAGAAGAAATAAAGGATATTCAAAATATTATTAAATATTGATATAAAAAGTGATTTCTATTAATCCACACTGATATTTGTGTATATATTAAGGAGAACCCACGTGATTTTTTTAATAAAATATAAATAATTATAAACAAGTAAAATCTATCCACAATAGTAGAAACTAACAAGCATTGGTGGCCTAGCGGTTAGCACAACTGCCTTCCAAGCAGCTGGTCCGGGTTTGCTTCCCATTCGACATGAAAAAAAAACTAACACCTTGGTATTAAATTTATTTGTTAATAATTACACCTGGGTCTCGTTTTACGTGATAGATAGGTTCCTCAGAAAACATGCGCAAATGAAATCGCGCAAAAATAAACGTAACTTACATTGAAAAAGGGGGTATGCGGTCTGTGATTTTTCAAAATTGGCATAAAAGCAAAGCACCAACGTAAAATTACTTTAAAATTCGCGCAAAAAAAAAATAAGGAAATAAAATATGACTAATAAAAAATTTCAAATTTGAAAAAAATTGATACAAGACAAACTTTTTTTAACTATAATATTTAATTTTATTCAAAATAATATATTTTTATGCATAATTTACAGTACAGTAATTTACATTTTTTTTTATACATATTTTAATTATTATCCCTATTTGCCGAAAAACATGTTCGTTTGCACTCTCATGTTGTGTTAATGGTTTTCTGTTGACAACGTAATTAATCTTTGAGACGATGATTTTATTAATTGTTTATGAACTTAAACTTATGATAATAAAAAGACATTTATTCACCACTGCTGGGAAAAATTTAATTAAAACTAACGACTAAAAATTAAATTCTTATTTTTGTCTTTAATTTTTTAATTTTCAATTCCGTTTAAAAATCAAATTTCGTTTTACATCACATTAATTTCAAGTCACCGTAAGTAATTTTTAAATTGTTAAATTACAATTAAAAATCAGATTTTAATTTTTAATTGTCAAATTTAATTGTGCCCACTGCTATTACTCACCTTTTAAAAATAAACTTGCGGACACTAAATGATTAATAATTGATTACGTTCTTTTTTAAAAAGCAAAAACAGAATGTGATTTAAAATGCAAAATTAACACGCACAATGTTTGAACAAATTTGCATTATAATCTTGTAAAATTTAATGTGTGTATACATAAAATGTGGAAATCATGATTTTAATTTCAGTATTGCATAAAATCTTACTATTACAAAGCACTGAAAATATTGAAATTACTAAGATGAAAGTCGAATTCCAATAATGTGCTATTACTTTCAATATGACGTAAATGCGCGAAATTTATTATTTAAAGTAATAGCGCATTATCGGAGTTCCGACTTCTGGTGAAACATGCGTAACTTCAAAATCATGTTAAATAAGTCCGCGCAAAAAGAGACCCAGGTGTACTTAATAATAATCAAAATAAATTTTAATATTATTATATTTATCTTTTTTTTTAAATATAATTTTGGTATTTGATTTTTCACTAATTGTAAAAATTAAATCTGAGAAAACATATTAGTGAAGTTTTTTGGAAGAGAAAAAAAAAGAGAGCCTTAGGCTATTATATAATGAATTCAAAATTTTAAATTATTGATGATGTAGGTCAGGGATTGGCAACCTTTTAGTGGTGTCATGCTGAACTTATGTTACAATGTTATTCCACATGCCAATATTATTCTACCAATCTTATTATATATAGTATCAAAATTGGGCAAGTTATAATGAACTTCAAAATTGTATATTATATACTTGTGAAGCCCATTAAAACTGGATCTTATATTATTGTCATTCAATATATTAAAATACATAGGATCAATGTGAAAAATAGAATTTTGTTAAATTATATTGCATTCGAAAGACATGCTTAAAATTTCCTTTTGCATGGAGAAAATTTATCCTGTTGGCGCTTAAAAAATATGCATTGTTTACAAAATTGCCAATTAATGCACAGTAATTCAGAGTAGGCGGAGCGCATTTAACTTTCAAGTAAAACAAATTTTTTTCTAGCATTCATCAAAAACGTTTCAAAGAAACTGATTTTTGTGATATAAAAAATCAACTTGAAATTGAAAGTTTTCATATATTCTTTTTTCTTTAAAACTATGAACATTTGGAATTTTTCTATATGAGAAATTTATTTTAATTACATAATAAACATTTAAAAGAAAACAAAACAATGATTTTTAACTTCTCTGAGATCCGAACGCTATTATCAAGACTCGTGTATTTGCAGACTTTGTTCACGCATTAACCCGACTATTGCTAACGATAAATTTTTTTCCCAAGTAAAGGTGCTAAAACTTAAAATATATTATTACATAATTATGAATAGAAATTTTTCAAATGAATTAATCAATATAATATTCTGCCTAAATATAAATTTCTAAACACGCAGTGGCCTACAAATGTATCAAAGACCAATTGACTGTCAAAAAAAAAAAAAAATCCAGGTAATATTAATCCTCCCTGGGGAAAAAAAAGTATTTCCATCTCACTTAGCTCTTATCTTTATTGAAAATAGAAAAGAACAAGTGTACGTTTATGGTTTTCATTTACATGTGAATCACATATGCAAAATGTAGGTGATGGTGCAAATGCCTGTGCTGTAATTAAAATATAATTTTTCTACTATTTCAATTCAATCAGAGTGGCATGTACCCTAGATTGCTGACTCCTTATGTAGGCAATATAACGCCCCAAAACACTACAGTCTGAAGTTTGATAACTAAATATAATTTTTCTTAATCATAAACTAATCAAGTCTTTATATTATATTTTAAATCATTCAAAATCTATATAATCAATTAACAAAATTTTGAAAATTTATAAGTTGGCATTGCTATGTACAAAGTTGAACATGAATAAAAGAATGAAACAATATATTCTAATAAAAGTTTTGTTACTTTTTTTTTTGTTCAATATTTTATTTTTTAAATTTAAGATCATATTCTTATTATTTATTTTTTACTTATTTTAAATTGCAGCATTAAATTATTCTATTTTAAAAATAGGCAAATATGCACACCAAAAAGAAAAAACAACACTAAATTTATAATTAAAAAAAAAATTTACGTAGATCATGCGACAGCATGAAAGTTTGATTGTAGACAAAAATCCACAAGAATATACCGGCAGTTTCACTCACAATGCAACCTCCATCAGAAACGTGGGTTGCTAAAAAAATTCCCTTTGTACCATTATTTTTAGGAACATAAAAATCAACAGTAATATTAATTGTAGACCTGTAAAAATAAAACAAAAAATTGGAAACATGATACATATTATGTTATTTATACAAAATTGCTTTTATTCATAATTTAAACTTTGAAAAGTGAATTAGTTATATGTGCAATAATAAAAAGAAAGAGTGAAGATTCCTAAATTTTAAAATTATCATCACAAATTTAACATACATTGAATTATATTTATTTTTGTTTAAAATGTTTATGTGATTACAATTAAGTTTCTATATTTTTATTCATTTTTTAAAATACTTTTATTAAATAAACTATATACAATAGCATGCACAATTAAAAATAAATAATAAAACAAATACATGTGTCAGACAAAATAAGAGAAATAACGTATAAGTACAGAAATGGAAATAAATATTACTGTAAAATTTTTTGATTAAGATTTAACTTTTTAAGATGGTGAAAAATACTTGTTAAGACATGGATGATATTTTCATAAGTTCATGGAAAAAAAAGTAGAATCTTGAATGAATAGAAAATTTTAAAAGTTTCAAATACAAACAACTTGTTAGTAATAACATACAAATAGACAACACAGGCTAGTAATACACAACTTTTTGAGTAATATTATTTATTCCTCTTCAGGTATTGCTGGCCTAGCCAATGACAATATTAGCATAGGAGTCAAACTTACACCTTTAGATTCTTGAATTTTAAGGTAATGCCTTTGACAGAATAGCTCAGTTGGTTAGAGTGTCGCCTTAAAATTTGATATTCATCTAAAGATGTAAGTTCGATTCCTATGCTAATATTTTCACTGATCAGGCCAGCAACATCTAAAGAAGAGTGGAGAATAATAACAAATACTACTCAAATGCTGTGTAATTACTAGCCCATGTTGTCTATTTGTGTGTTATTACTAACAAGTTGTTTGTATTTGAAAAGTTTAAATAAAGTTTAAGATATAGATGTTTCTCATTTTAGAGACAATGTTCTAATCTGCAGTATGACAATTATATTTTAAATAAAAAATAACATCTATAGTGGCAAGGATACATCTATGTATTTAGATATGTTTGGTGGAAATGATAGTCATGAAATATGGCTGAATACTCAGTCTAACCATCATTAGTTAGAATATTAAGTTTAAAAATAGTCTATTTTTATTTCTAACACCTATTAACCCCAGGGTTTAAATTGTCGTAAATTCTTATAAAGAACTGTATATATCTAAAAAGAAGAGTAAACTGTAGGCCCATTTCAATACATATATATTGTAATGGGATGTCATTTTTCACCAAAAAGAGGGTGCACATCTCACAATCGGACTTACGGTATTAGGGTAGAATGCTGGAGATGAAGCGATGAAATTCTAAGTCCATGATTACATCTATCTTCACTATGCTAGCTCAATAATTATTAGATAAATTTAAATGTAATTTAGACTAGTTCATCCACCTCTCATCCCTCTTTCAGTCACCATTATGCCACGGTATTTAAACTCATGGAGAATTCACAATTGGCTCTCTTCAGGGATGGATTTAAACAAGTCATTTATTACTATGCCTTTATATAAACAATGACTAATAAAATATATTTCTAAAATGTTTATAATATCAACATATATAAAAAAAATAAATGTTATGTAGCTATTAATAATTAGTTTGTTTATTTATAAATATGAATGTAATATAATAATGATTAAGTAGAGAGATCAGATTAATATCTCAATAATATTTAATAAACAATAAAAATGTGATATAAAAAATAATAATAATAATAATGAAAAATAAGGATGAACTTTTATTATTTTAAAAGATTAATAACTAATATCCCCATTCCATATCCCATGATAAAATTTCATACCCTGATAAACTTTTCAAAAGAAAAAATTATAATTCAAACTAACATATATAACAATAAACAAATTTAAAAGATTACTAATTTAAATGACATATTAATACATTTATAGTCATTCTTCATTTGTTTCATAATTATTATTATGAATCTCTTATCTGCAATTGTAAAACATTTTTTTATAAGTATTTGTAATAAAAATAAATATATCATTATGTTTACTATATTAATTAATAAGAATAATAATTCTGTTTAACTAATATCTGTTAAATAATAATCAAAATTTTACTTCATCTAATTTAGATGAGTTCTGTCAAACTTATAAATTTATAAAATTTAATTTTATTTAATATTATAAATATATATATTTAGTTTAATAATTTTCCCTTATAAAATTAAATTTAGATGTTCTCATTTCTGTAAAGATACCAAATTTGAAATGAAAATCAGTAAAGTAAACATATTAAAATGATATAAATAATAAAATAAAATATATAAATAGATAAATAAAAACTTATTTTCCTGAGCTAAGTAAGAATGGTTCTTTATGTCAATATTTTATAATCCTGGTGGTGATCTCCAGGTGTAGTGTATTTATCCACTGGTTTAGTAGTCATATAATTATCCCAAATTGATAGATTTTTAGCATTATCCAATGGTTTTATTGTAATAAAATAAAATATATCCTTTGAAAATCGATGTTCTTAACCTCCATTTTTCCAGTTAGATGTTCTACACAATTAATATTTTAAATTGGCATGAAAATTGGTTTCAAAACCTTTATGATATAACATTGTTCTACTCCCTGCACATTGTAAAATACTTTTAAATATATATAATTATTTTAAATATATTTTTATGTGTAGAAAAACAATGTAATAAAATGAAGTTACTAGAAATTCAAATAGATATTCTTTTTTATAGATTACTATCCTCTTTCAAATTTAAAAGAAAAACAATATTTTTCCTATAATCTATTTCGATTCTTAGGTTTTAATTCCCATATAAATGAATCAATATTTTAATTTGAAAAAGTTAAACCTTTTCTGATTTAGTAGAAATTCAATTCCAGTATAGAACAGTAATATCCATTAAAAAAAAAAAGTTGTTGATAAAGTCATCTTCTTTTCTCATCTTCTTTATTGTTAAGAAAAAGAATTGTTAATATCACGTGTTTTTGTTTCAATTTTCAATGCTTGATTTATTTGCTTATTGTTATATATAAACATTAAGATAAGAAAAATTATAAAATTGTTTTTTTTTTTTCAATTTCAAATCTGGTGGATTATTTAAAAGTTTGATATTTAAATAAGTATCGTTTTAACTTTATTTTTATCAAAATAAATGTTAATCATTTATTTATTTTTGTTAAGTATATATATATGCATTTTATAATAGTTAAATATATTTAATAAATAAATGGTTTAGTTAAAGATAGTTATATTTGAGTGTATAAGTGTTGGGTTAATTGTAAGTTACCCTTACAATATATTCATAGTATTATTTCCGGAGAAAGAAGGATGGTTCTTTATCCTATGGTATATATAGAAAGCAAACATGCACTGGGAGATATCTACATTTTCTTCTCGTCACCATTCAGCACAATTACTTTCAGTGGCAAATATATTGTTAGATAGAACTAAGAGACTTTCTGATGGCAGCCATTTTCATCAAGATAGCTATGCTACTAAAAAAATGCTTCTTCATAATGGTTTTGTTCACATTAATAGGGCTTTTTTTTATTTAATAACAAAAAAGATTTTGATACTTCAAACATTAAGACTGATCTACCATATATAAAGGGAATAGCTGATAAAATTAGAAATGTTTTAAAGAAAAATAATATCCACACAATTTATACATTTAAAAATATTAATGAAGTATTTCCATGCTGTCATATCTGTCCTTGCTTTCAGAAGTGGACTAATCCAGATTCCTTCCTTATCTAATCAGATTAAGCACTCATTGCCACTCACCAATGTGTAAACATGTATATAAAATGCTACCATTTGGTTAGTAAGGCCAATAGACAATGATGCTCTCTGAATATGATTGTTGCCAGTAAAGTAGGGGATCTGACAATTTGGAGGCAAGAGAGAAAGAGAATGTCTGTCTAACCTGAACGACTGAACATGCTCTCAATTGAAACCACTTTCAACTGCAAGGGTATTTCTACTATAGACATTACCGGTACATCTACACAGTGAGATAAGTCTATGATAGGACTGGAAGCTGCTACAACTATGGCCAACTTGAGGCAAGCTGCCCAATATAGCCAGATAATCTTCATTAGAACTCATGAAGTCGCTAAGATATACCACTGGAAGTGACTTCAGTCATTCAGGCATGACCAGCTCATCATTGACTAAGTTATGGTATAACATGAATGTAATTTGTTCCAATAAATTATACATATTAACTTTGTGAGTGTTCATATTTTTTTAATATTGGGTCTGAAACCTGCAATTCAGTCAAACCCAACACACACCCTAAAGATAAAATTCCTTTGGAATCTCTCATGGTGTATACGAAATTCCACGTGGAGTTTGTTTATATTCATACATTGGACAGACCAATCATCGAATAAGCATAAGAAAGGAGAACACATTTTGGCAGTAGAAAAAAATCTAATTCATCAGCCATTTATTCACACATTAAATTAACAAACCATGATATCAATTTTAATAAAACACACATTCTGGCAAAAATTGAACAATATGACCAAATACTGCTAAGGAAAGCTATAGAGATTTTTAAAAGGCCTAAGAACATAAATAAAAAGTGTAAATTAAAGAAAATTAACAATATTTGGAAGCTATTGGAGGATAAAATATTTTTTAAAACTTGTAAACCAATAGAATTTAAGAATAAGGAGAAAATAACAAAGAAAGAAAATAATGATTTTAAATCTTACTACATACATTATGATTTGAGAAAGAAGAAGCTCTGAGGAAAGTATTTTGCTGAAACAACAGCTACACGGAAGCTCCCAGAAATAATATTATGAATTCATTTATCCATGAGAATATTAGAATTAATTAATATATGTACAAGTTAAAGAAGTCTTTATTAATATATCTGATGATGGAGAAGATAACAAGAAAAAAATATGACAAAATAAATATAATTAAAATGTTTTATTTGGTGTTTTTAATGTTAAGTTCTCTAGTAACATAGCATTATGATCAAATGATATAATTAGTTTTTGCTTTCCTTTTACCATAATATTTAGAACTATATTAAAAATTTTAATGAGACTTTTACATTATTTAGATGAATCATATTATATACAATTCTTATCTTTTCAAAACTAAAAATTTATAAACTCCAAAAAATAAATAGTGCATATATTTAAGATTAAATAAATTCTTAAATTAAACATTAACAACTGCACTAATGATGAATATTATATAAAGTTAAATAGTGCATCTTATGAGAATTATATCAAAAGATAATAAGTATTAAAGTTACTGATTGTTAAATTTTTTGTTTAAAAAGTTAAAAATGAACTTGGATTAATAACAAAGAAAATATCAAGGATTTTTAAAAGAAATTTGTAAACAACATTGAAAAAAAAAAAAAAAAGTTAGGCAAATAATAATATTAAGGTTATAAAACTAATGAACAAAAAAAAAATAGTTTAAAAATATATATATTAAAAAAAAATCAAACACCAGAAGAAATGAAATACATCTGATTTTTAATTAGGATCTATGTTGAAAAGAAAGAGTGATGAAAAAAAAATAAAAAAATAAAAATTAATAATAATAGAGATTTTGATGATAAATAATAAAAAATTGAACAGTGAAAAAACCAACTAAAGAAACCTGCTTTTAAGTATACTCTTAATATATTTATATGCACACACACACACACACATGGACAAAAGTCCTTGACCCACTTTTATGTTATTTTAAACCCTATATTATTGCTGTATATATATGACTTACACAATTCAGAATTTGTTAGTACCATTTCTTGCTCAACTTTGCTTAAAGAGTTATATAAAAGAATTGCATGTCTACTTTATATTAATTATGAAATCAGTATTAAAATATTGTTTTATGCATTAAACATTCATCACTGATGTAGTATTTCTAAGTTTCTTAAAAAATTTCAAGAACCAATCCTGTATATTCAAATAGAATATTATTATATATTATATAACAAACTTTTAAATAGTCTACTTCAGAAGAAATATCTCTCCAATAATCCAAAGAAACTGTGAAAGAAAATGCAATATTCTCTAGGCTTGCCAACTTCCAGATGGTGAGAGCTTTTTAATGATTTTTCCATAGTTATTTTACCTTTAGCTAAGAAAGGCTAAATACTCATAATATATATATTTAAAATGTCCCATAACAAGATTATTCCAGTCATATTCACCTTTTAAATCAAGAAAGCTTGAATTTTAGCAGCCTATTGAAAAGGAAATTACTCCTCAATGTTGATTGCAGTGATACATATTAAAATTGAAGCTAATTAAATAAGAAGGTGAACCTAGATAAGCAAAGATCCTACACTGCAAATAAACAAACATGTTTAATTTTAAATATATTTAGGACTATACAATAGTCATTTTTATTCCCCCAACTCAAATAATAAATAAAAACAATGCATAATGCTAGCTGAAATCTATATAAAATTTTTGAAATACCTCATAGTGACATTATACCAGCCACACTCACTCTTTAAATAAATAATGCTTGAATTTTAGCAGCCCATTGAAAAAGAAGTAAAAATGACTATTATATAGTCTTTCTAGGTGTATTTAAAATTAAACATTTGTTTATTTATAATATAATATCTTTGCTTACTTAGTTTCATCCTTCTTATTTATATTAGCTTGCATTTTAATATATTAGATCATAGCAGTCAACATTGAAGAGATGTTTTTTTCAATGGGTTGCTCAATTTGGAACTTACTTTATTTAAAAGGGAAGTTATGGCCGGAATAATATTCCTATGGGGCATTTTAAATATTTTATATAGATTTCAGCTAATTTCAATTCAGGTATAACCAGGCAAAGTACTAATTAGAAAATGGCATTTCAACTGAAATCAATGCCAATTTTTAATTGGTACTTTGCAAGGTTATATCATAGCTGAAATTTACCTAAAAAATCTAATTATTATACATATAATAATAATAAATTATCAAATAACCTAACATGACTGCACGAGAATTCAAGAAAGCTCTTTTTCAAGAATTTTGACCAATTATAGATTTTAAATTGCATTAGCATGAAATTGATAGGCTTACAAATATGTAAGATAGATTATTGTTTGTGTTATTTCATTATCTTTCAAACAATTTTTTTTTCTCTATGATAAAATTTGCATTTTTTATGAAAGTTTTTTTTCTTTTAGTTTTTTATACTTTAAAGGGAAAAATGAATGAAGGTTAATTTCCCCAGGAAATAAGAATTATAAATCTGATGTGTTGATATATGTATAATCTCGATAAGTCATATATATATCATTTTCTTTAGAATTTGAAGAGGAATCTAATGAATTTGACTATAAAAATGTGACTTTAAAATTTAACTCTCAAAATTTAGAATTTGTGAATCTATATAAAAAAATAAGTCTTTTTAAAGTATTAAAATCTTATTTTTCTAATTTTTTCTACCAGATATAAGTATATAATCTTTTTCTAATCTTTTTTTATATATATAAATTGATATATTTTGTAAAAATATTTATATTTACATTAGTATAAGTTTGTGCACTTTCAGAAAAAGTAGAAAACATATTAGAGAAATATATTTAGATCGCTAACAGATAAGTGGTAAATTTAATTAAATAATTTACATTAATTGCAATAAGAACATTGTGATCGATAAATTCCAAGAAATATTTGCTGTTTACAAATATTTCTTAATAAGAGATTAATTAATTAATGGAATAGACTATAAATTACCTTATATGGAAATGAATTCCTAAGACACCAATCAATTAGTTATACACCTAAAAATATTATTGTATATGAAAGAAAGTAATTAATTGTGTAATTAAAAACTATAAATAGAGTAAGCAACAACATGGTTCATTCTCCCGGTTCATTTTCCAGTTCATGTTGGTGAGAGATGTGACAGTAGTTTCAGTGAGTGTGCAGCGCTCAGTGAAAATGGTGTTCACGGGCAGCAGCTGAACAGGCCCAAAGAGTTTGGGAACCCAAAGCCAGAGGAAACTATCTGGATAGCAACTAGATGTGAAGGGTTGATTTTCCGATGGATTTCCAGTGAGTTTACCAAGCGGACTGTTGCTGAGTGATGATAATAATTGCAGCTAAAAGAAACTCATAATGATGGTTGCAGTGCTCTATGATGAAGTCAAATGTGTTTGTGTACAACTGAATTGGAGCGGGGCCAAAGTGTTTGGGAAACCGAGGCAATGGAAACCAAATTGAAAGCATCCAGTCTTAAAGTTCGTCAAAGGAAATGAACCAAAGAGAACTATATATATAGATTATGTTATGTGTGTAACAATATCTCGTTGGGGGAAGTTAACCAAAGTAAACTATATATGTGTATAGTATGTTATGTGTGTAGCAATACCTCGTCAGGGGAAGTTAATCATAGAGAACTATATATATATAGATTTGTGTTGTGAATGTAGCAGACTGTTCACTCTTCTTATTTATTATTTTGTTTGTTGGTATTCAGAATGCTTGCATTTCAAATAAACAGTATAAATAATTTGTAATGCTGTAGAATAATGGTCTGTTTGTTTGTATTGTATTTATAATTTACACATAAGCAATTTTATATCTACATTTTTTTCAACCTACAGTTACTTTTTATATAAATATAATATTTCATTGCAAGTAATGTTTATAAAGAAAATTCAAATTTATTTCATTGTCATAACTGATGCTGGAAGCAGTATCCCATACCTATCTGTTTTATGTATATATCTTATATATGAAATCATCTAAACATAAGCAATTATATTTCTTTTTTTGTAATCTGTGGACATTATTTTTTTCCTTTTTTTGTATAAATACTATTTTTTTTGTTAGTTATACTTATCATATTTATTTTATTATAACAAGTGATTGTAATTTTTCTAAAATAAAGCATCAGTATTATGACTATTCTCATTAATATTTTATATAGTACTAAATTTTAAAAAAAAATTGTTTAGTTATTGCTATGTGTAGAAATGTGATATACACATATCATGGGAAAAAATTTTAGTCTTTGATCCTGTCACTTTTTCTTTCCTCTTTTTTATTATATATTATTATTATTGCTATTATTTCAAAATATATTTTATTTTTTGATAAATTACAATTTATTACAGTTTTCTTTGCATAGCAGAGGCCTGCAAGTATTGAAGACTGATGAGATGGTTGGTAAAACTTAAATGTTTCTAGTACAGCCAAGAAGTAATATTTTAGAGTGAAGAATAATCTCAGGTAAGTCATTTTATATATCTTTTTTTTTTAGAATTTGAAGAGGAATCTAATTGTAAAAATGTGACTTTAAAATTTAACTCTCAAAATTTAGAATTTGTGAAAGATAAGCCATTTTTCAAAGTGTTAAAATCTTGTTTTTCTAATTTTTCAAAAGGGTTAAAATCTTATTTTCTAAAAAAAAATTTTAAGATAATTATTATTTTCTCAGGTTTACTACATTTTCTGGTATATTATTTTTCTGATAATATATATCATTTGACTTTAGTATAATGCAAAGTGATGTTATCATAAAAATGTGTATTAAATCAAAGTTTCCAAAAATATAACATGGTTGATGAAAAGTATAAAATTTAGCAATATAAGAGCACCTCACTATCCTAGTATCTTCTAGCATAAGCTTGAGTAGTCACTAATTATTGAATACATATAAACTTTCCAAGTAGTTAAATTTCCATCCTCAGACTGTTTCTGGCTTTTGTCTTTATCAATGAGCATGGGACTGAAAGCTGGAAAGAACATAGAAATGAATCCAGTAACTATCTTTAATTCAATTTTACTTGTTAAGCATTTCTTCTAGCTTTAATTCCCAAGTCTTTATAAATGACAACGGCAAAATTCAGAAACCAGTGTAAAAATAGATTTAAATACTAAGGATAGAATTTTATATACATTTGGTAATCAGTGATCATTCAAGTTTATGCTAGATAGCACTAAAGTGGAAATCTGTTACTGGACTATTATATATTGTTTAAGCTGAGTAATTTGGTGACTTGTTGTTATAATTAACATTTCTAATCTGGGAAATAAGATATCTAAAGTTAATGAAAAAGTGAAGAGACTAAATTAGTTATTTTGATCTTTATAATTGTTCAAGCACACTGACTTAGGTTCAAACTCTTAGGCTGATTCAAATGTCAAGTTTTTAGCACGACAGATAAAAATAGAGTTAAGAAATGTTTGTTGGATGTACTAATGTTGTCCTTCCAACTTTGAATCCCAAAACTCAGTGAGAAATGCAAAATCCAGAAGTTGGTCAAGTTGAGAATTTAAATACTAAGGATAGGGATTTTATATGTATCTGATAATCCCTGATTATTCAAGATTATGATTGATGGCACTTGAGTGGAGAGCTGCTGTTGTCATACACATAATTTTAATTTTTAAATTTGATCATATATAATAATTACTGATATTAGTTATTCATGGCTAAGAAATCTACAATATATTCTAATTTATATGTCAATAATATTTTTAAAAGTATGATGTAGATAATAGTAATTACATTAAAAAGTTAAAAAACACCAATTTTTAAAATTGGAATGCACTTAGATTTATCTATATTAGAATATAAATATAATTAATACATTTTTGATACTTGATATTTTATTAAATTAATATTATAAAAAAATAATTATAATAATTCATCATTTATTTTTTTCTTATTCATGGGCTTTCAGAAGTAATTTTTTTGTTTCTGTTTGCTTTTATATATTTTTATAATCATTTTTACGCTGCTCCACATTCATTTCTATGTTTAATTATGCTTCTTCAACTATCTGGGCAAATTAGCACATAATGTCACAGCATCTATTTCATAAAGATCTTTGTATGGATTATAATTGAAGTGTTCTTGTTTAAGGTGTTCTAATATTCATTTGGATTATAATTTTTGATAAATTGGCCATCCTTAGTTGCTTTTATGTCTACAACAGCTAAAGTAAAAAAATTATCATTATAAAAAAAAAAAAAAATTCTCATTGCAAACAAAGCATTATTATAACTTTAAACTAATTTTAATTACTACTTTGAATAAATTAAAGATCAAGCGAAAATATTTGAAAAAAACAAAAAAAAAAAACAAGCTAGTATCAGATTTAAAAAAAATCAACAATCAACATTTAATAAATGACTAAAATTCAGAGATCTAATTAATGTTTTAATCTACCAATAGGAATTCTATTTTTAAAACAGAAATCAATACTAAAAAGGCCACTAGAAATATAATCAATACCAGAAATTTCTAATTTTGTCAGAAATTATCGCAAAAGATGAATTATTCAAATGAATAATAAGCTACTTAGCAAAAAGTGTTTCTACAACTCTTCATTTTCCAGTATCAAAGTTACTCTAAACTGTATAAAAAGAGAAGTTATATGCTTAAACCCAATTATCAAACATTCTTCAGTACTGGATAGAAATTGAGATAAGAATAAAATTATTTATTCACCTAGTTTCAGAATTCTAAATTCTCTTCAAAATACCCCAAGACATCAGCTTATATTAAAGATTGTGCCTATTTTGTCACTACATCAGGCAGATCATTTTCTTCAATCCTTCTGCCAATCAATCTAAAAAGAAACACTCACCACAAATATAATCTACAAAAGGCAATAAAAAAAAAGATAATCTAAATATTCATAGTAAATTCTAAGAAAAATTCAGCATCCTTACTTCAAGACCTAGATAGCCAAGGCTATCAGAAAATGTTCTGAAAGATTACTGACTCTATAATCAAAATGCAAAAGATAATCCTAAATAATATTGTATATATAGTATAAATAAAGAATTAGTTTCTTTTTAATTATATATCTTAATCATTTCAAGATAGGTTTAATTGAATAGATCATCCATAACTTTTTTTTTGCCGTACTTTTGGACTGCTCAGAAAAGTAGAATTTTCTCTTTTCTAATCATCACTTTCTGCTCTTTCAATTACTTTTCAATGGAGCAATTGAACCACTAATATACATCCTCTCATATTCTCATGGTATTTCATAGATATGGTTTTGTTATATATTGGTAAAACCAGTCACTAGACGGAAAAATGATTAAAAGACCACAAACTGATGATTGTAAAAGAGAAAACAGACATATCTAAGGCAGTAGACCAATTTACCAACGAACATGTTTGATTCATAAGATATAAAAATTTTGGATACAGAGAGAAAAAATAGTAAAGAAGAAAATTCAAAAAAGCTGCTTACATCATTAAAGTCAACACAGTGTGATAATATATAATCTGAAAGTCACTAATTAGCCTTCCTCTAAAGAAAAAAGTGGAGAAATCAGGAGGACGCTCATAAATAAATAAATGAAATTTCTACTGACTTTTGCTTTTGGCAAAATAGCTCAGTTACAGCATTATCTTAAATTCAAGATCCAAACTCAACTTCCTATGTTAGTATTGTCACCGGTCATCTAGCAACACCTGAAGAATAGAGAGAATAATACTACTCGAAGCATTGTTATATACTAAGCTGTTTGCTATTACTAACAGTTGAATGTATTTGAAAAGTTTAAATAAAGCTTAAAATTTTTCTAAAGACATTTGACATTTAATATTAGATGATGAAAATAGTCAAACAAATAATTAATACAAAAATGCCATCATCACAATCTTTACACAAACAAAGAGTAGGTTTATCACATTTTCTGATAAATATGTTGAAAATAATTAATTCATTAATAAAAATTTCTCACTAAATTATATGTGTATCCATTTGTTATGTTCTGTTCTCTACTTTTTTCATTTAAAATTAGTCAACTGTAAATTGTTTCTATTTTCTTTAAATGCTAAATTAATCTATTTTTAATAGAAAATCATATTTGCATTCATTTTCCAAGTAATTGATAGAAATTTAAAAATAGCAAACTAGTAATGTTGAATCTATTTGTATGGTAAATTTTGGGGTATTGTCTGCTTTTTATTTATTTTTTAAACACAATACCTTTATTATGTAGGCTATAATTATGATTCAGTGTATCTAATGTGAATAATGTCAATAAAATATTTTAAAGAATGGAAGGGAATTTGAAAAATTATAACAACATAGTAAGTACAATTTCTTACCACTACTAAGCATATTTTTTATTTTTATTATTAACAAAAAATTCATAATAAAATGAAATCTGATTTTCAACTAAATGTAATTGGTTTTATATGCAAGATGCATTTTTTTACATGCAAAATGTGCTACAGTATTTCTTTCAGCCTTTCCATTTCATCAAATCTATTGTTTGATTTCAATCCTGATGAAAGTAATATTTTCCTGATACAATATTTTTTCCCTTCAGAATTACTTATTCTTAAATGAAAATCTTCAGAATAAACAATGCATATGAATGGTGATACTAATCCCATCTTCTTGAATAAGATCTTAATATATTTTTTAACATTTATAAAATTAATTAGCTTATTTTAGAGTGCAAAAAACAGAAGATAAAAATTTCCAGTCATATGCAAAAATATAACTACTTGAAATATGTCATTAGCAATGTTTGCAGTAATCTAATGAAAATATTTTTTATTGTATTTCATTATAAAAATTTTTTTTTATATGATTTCTTGCTAGAAAAGACAAATGACTCACATGGTTTGGCACAATAGTTAAATAGTGAACTCCTGAGTTAAATAAAGGTTTCTGGACTAATTTCCAGATCAGAAAAGTAGTAAGCAATATATATAAATATATTTGAATTTGGTCATTTAAATGGAACTGTCTCAATGTGTCAATCTGATCCTCAAAGTGTAAGGAATTACATTTTATTATAAATGTAATGCTTAAAAAATATATTGTCCAAGTTTGCAGATTTGTCTTTATTCCAACTAACATGTCTCACTATCAGTGGTTATTTTCAAATGCAAGCATAATAATTTAATTTTCTTTTAACATTTCACAATTACAGACATTACACTTTTAGAAGTTACCAATCTAAAATATATATTTTGTACAGGTTTAAAGAGACTCCACAAAATAAAAATAAAAAAGGTTTAAGGTAAAAATGAAATTTGTATGAACTCATTTGTGCAGAAATGAAATGAAAATTTAATATTATCTACATTCATCCTAAAATTTTTATATTTTCTCCTTTTTTTAAATTAGAAAAATACTAAAATGTCTTTGTTTTTCTAATTAACTATCTCAAAAATGATGGTATTTGTACACAGTGATTTAAAATATATATTTCCAAAAGTTTTGATAATGAGGTACATAAAAAAAGAGATCCTTCAAATAAATGAAGTTATATTTTATAATCTACAATAAATCTCTGCCTTGGGCTATTTAAACACATTTCTGATTTGCAAGATGTTGAGAAATATAAGATATTCAATTGTTACTAATTTTCTTCTTTTCTGAGCCAACATAATATCTGGTAAATTGTACTGAAAAGAGTGTGACTGTAATTTAAAAAAGACTGGGAAAAGTATTCTGGCCTGATTTCCTATTGAAGATTGTCAGAACAATGAAGCTGCAGTTTTATTTATTAGGGGCTATATTAAAAAGAGAATAGTCAAATTTTTGTAGTAATTCAACTGTGGCATCTTTATAGTAGATTATTCTAATCATAAGTAAATTCCTAAGAACTGAGTATATTAAGAAACAAAATACATACTAATAAGATTAATATAATTATATACACAACTTTTCAAATTTTGAATTTATATATTTAATAAGATTAATTATCTTTATTCATGTTTGTTTCTTCTTGTGTACAGTTTGTTTTCTAAATTAAGTGGAATTTTAAAATCCTACAATTATTCCTCCCCCCCCTCCCATCTCTTCTACTATAATTCTTTTATTATCAACTTATATGTTGTTATAGTCTCTTAAATAGCATGAGAACCAGAACTAAATTTTAATCTGCTTATGCCTAAAACTGTTCCTGTTTAATATGTATTACCAATAAATTGATATGCACAATTCTGATTTAATGTGAATATATTATAATGAATAAAGTAGATCCAATTAATAGAATCTATTTTTAAAATGTATATAAAAAAGTAGGGAAAAATTTAAATTATAATTTATTAATTTTTAAACTAAAAATCAATAACTATTCTTATTAAATATAATCAATTGAAGATACTTCTGATTTTGATGCAGAACAGACGGCATGCCTTCAATCTTATATAAATTAATAACCCAATCAATGTAGTATCACAAGTTATATAATAGAAATATATTAAAAATGCAGAAAATATATTCATCAAATACGTATATACAATACATTTAAAAACAATTAATTTTACCAATAATAGTTTCCAATAACTCCTACTGGTTGGTAGTTCATGCCACACCAATCAATCGGCTGATGTAATATCACCTGCTGCATCACTTGAAGATGATAAATATCATTAGTTTTTCTGACTTCAAAAACGCCAACTTGAGGAGCAAAATTGAATGGTTCTGAAAACTCTTCATAATCTAAATGTTATAAATCTTTGTTTTTATTCTTGGTATTTATTTACAAATAAACAGTGGAAATGAATTATATCACATTAAATTTGTAAATCATGAATAATTACTACAATTAAGAATCAGAAAACATATTAAAAAAAAAACAACAATTTGAGAAAACTTATAACAATTATAAATAATCAATAACTTAACAGAAATGTATATAAATACTAAGCAGCATAAGTAAAAAATCATTAGCAGCTTTAACAAATCAAAAATTAAATATATTTTAAATCAAAAATTATTTAATTGCTGATTATATAGCCAGTTTTTTTAAGAATTTAAGTGATGATCAGCATCAAAATAATAAACTGAGGGAGAAAATTCTATTCAATTGTTTAAGATTCAGAAATTTTTAAACTCTGAGTTTATCACTTTCATGCTATTCAGGAAATCACAAATTAGTTTAATTTCAAATCAATAATTCTGATTCAGTACAATACTAAATTTTAATAAAGCATCTAAAAGCAAACTATACATAAATCATTTAGCATAAATTATTGTACATTAAACTTAGAAAATTGAAAATAATGTCAAAATCATTACTTTTAAGAATATGAAATAAAATTCAACCTAAATATATTCTTCCAAAGAATATATTTAGGTTGTCTACATTTGTAATCTGTTCTAACATGAACATAAAATATTGTAAATTCTCAATATGTGTATCTAAAATAATGAAACTTAGGTAAATAATTATGTCATTAGCCAGCTCAGTGTCTAACAGTATTCTTAAAATTTCTCTCATCATTATGGTAACTATTTAACTAAAATCCAGAAAAAACAAGATAATTAATAATCTGGTCAATATCAAAGATTAAATCATTATAATGCAGGAAGAATTAAATTACTTTAGTCATATTCTTTTATTGATTATAAATATTATGAATCATTAAGTAAAAGTTAATGTTCAGATATTACAGAAGATAAAATATAAATAATAATCAAAAATATGTTTGAATATTTCTGGAGTAGAAAAAATGCAATAAATTATTGTTTTATTTTCAAAGTTTCTGGATATAAACCATACATTTGCAAAGATTTCATTTTCAGCTTTACACATTTTTTATTAATAATGCAGTAGAACTCCTTTCAATCCAAAATGATGTAATGTTCAATTCAAATTGATTTAGAAAAGAATTTATTTACATAAATAGTTTAAATTCATAAATATATTTATCTAATCTTTCCCTTTTTCTAAACATAATTAAATGTATGTAAATATGTATTTATTTATCTAATTCAATGATTTAAAATATTAAAAAATAAAATAATTTAGCACTTACTGCATGAAAATGTTAATATTAATGTAAATATATAAAAATGCATCTAAAGTAACTAAAAGTTATTGTTTTGGTCACCAAATTATTTTAAAATATCCATTGAATTAAAACATCAATCAAATGACATAATTTATTGAATATATACACTTATTGTAAGCATTTCATACAAATAATCAATCAGATGTATTATAAATGGCTTACTTACTTTCAAAATTATCAAAGTATGGAACTGGAAATGATTTAGATGGAGGAGAGTCAGGATATGTGCCTTTATTTCCCAATGACAAGGTAGTTAAAGTTATAACAACATCCATATCAAGATTAATACTAAAACTACCATTCACAATCTAAAACAAATTAACTTAAGTTTCAAACAAATTATTACAATAGACATGT
This sequence comes from Epiperipatus broadwayi, assembly GCA_028023455.1. Lineage (NCBI taxonomy): Eukaryota > Metazoa > Onychophora > Udeonychophora > Euonychophora > Peripatidae > Epiperipatus > Epiperipatus broadwayi. The sequence continues at coordinate 1,273,887 of JAQFVV010000212.1, forward strand.
AATTTTTTAATTAAAATAATTCTAAAGATAATACAAAAATGAATAGGAAGTAATTACAAAATATTTATGTACCTGAATTGCTTGTTGCTTTTTGAAGAATGTACTTTGGTTGCCGCCAAATTCTAATTTAGTAAACCACATGTTCAATTGTTGAATATGTTGCTAAAAATTACATATATCTATTCTTAGTGGTGAATTATTTTATAATGCAAATAAGCAGTTTTTTTCTCTCTCTCACACACACACAAATTTTTTAAAATGTTTTTAAAATTATAATTTGTCCATCAGAATAAGCAATATTGTTTTTAGCCATTTTTTAGACAAAAATTCTTTAATTGATCTAAAAATAATATTTAAACACTATAAAAATTATAAAAACAAATAAAAATCATTATTAAAAATGATTTAAAATATTATCAAAAATAGTAATGATGATGAAAAATATATACTTATTATCATTACTAACTCCTTACGAACAAGTCTGCTGATACATATCATTATTTTCTATAATTAACAATCCATTGGAGGATGAAAATCTCCCCAAAGTTTAATTCAATTTGCCTTTCCTCTTCATTCTAGTAAAGTTCCTTATCTCATTTATCATTTCACATATGGTCTCTTTCTAGATTTTTTATAACATCTTGAGATCCAGTTTAAAATTTTAGGTGTTCATTTGCTGTTATATCTTTTACTAATATATCTATCCCAACTCCATTTCACTCTCTAAATTATTTCACTTATATCAATAATAACTATCATTCTCTCACCCAAATATTTCACATTCAATTTCTTTGTTACTCCCAATCTATATATTTCCATATTTAATTGTAAGATTGAAGTCACTATACTGATCATCTGTTAAGTATCCCAATCTCAGATTCATATGACAAAAAAACATAATTACTAAAAATCTTTCTATTCAAACACATAGGCATATTTCATTTTAATATTAAGTTGTTTCTATTATCATGTAACAAAGATTATTATAAAGTTACATATCTGTTAAACCATGTCTTTAATAACAGAATGAACAAGTAGGAATTTTCCTTATATATAAGAATTAGATAAAATAGCAGCCAATTCTGTGATTTGTCAAATGTAGATTCATCACTTACATCAACAACTGCTAATATACTATATGAGATGGAATTATATAATATTTGAAATTTGTAAAAATATCAAACTATTTCTCAAGGAGAAAAGCTTTGGGTTTTCTGAGACAGACATAAAGGTGAAAGATACTGATTTCTCATTCAATGTGCAAGAATAATTCATAAATGCTTGATTTTAAAACAAAATGATCAAAGAAATTATGGAAGATGTTCATCATCATTTTGTAATATCATCTGGAAATGTTTGTGCCATGAGATAAATGTGAATCGTTATAATACTCAAAGTCTGTAGATGAGGTGTACAAATGTAATGTATTATCATGATACCATCACTCTACATTACAGTAATCATATTAGTGACTTTGCAATGGCAACTCAATCATAAATATTGAGTTTGGTACCTCATAATTGCTTTGATAGACAATGGAGTTTATAATTATGTGTGAAGCTTTCAGTGATTTGCTCCAGTATAGTTTTGTGCTTTTTGATTACAATACTATGTAATAATTATTAGTTAATCTAAATAAGAACTGATTTTTTGACTATAGTTGCTTCTATTAAGTTTTGTTATCATTTCTTTAGTAAAGGCAGCTATCACCCTTGAGAATGCTGATCTTAAAATATTAAACAGTTCAAAAGTTTTGGAACTTTTTTAAATACAGGAGTCCTGAAATCTAATTTTTCCCTATCATCGGATTCTATCTTTAAAAAAAAAAAAGAATAACTTTTGGATATTTTTCATTTCTTTTGTTAATATCAAAAGTAGTGTCAAAATAACAGAACTTCCTGATTTGTGTTAAACACTGGTATATATTAAAATGGAATATCCATTTCAAGTCTATTTTGTGTAATTACCAAAAAAGAGAAAAGAGTAATTGATTTCTAAAATTAGATTAAAAGAGAATAGAACTAGCTAGGTGCTACTAATTAAAGTTTACATAATATTTTAGTTAACTTTTGCAAATACATATGTATTGCAATGGGCACACATACTGTTACATTATTCTAATAAATAAAATTAGAAATCAAAAAAAAAAAAGTTTGCAAATAAAAATTTGTTTTTAAAAATTAAAAGTCATCTAAACTCATATATATATAAAATCGCACAGATGGAAAACTATTAGAACTATCTACAAAAAAGAAAAAAAGGAAAAATAAATATTAAAAAAAAAGTACTTAAAAGTAAATCAAAGTAAAAAAAGAGAAAAAAAATATTGAAATATAAGATTTCTTTTAAGAATGTACAAAATTTAATTACTTCTATTGTGTAAAAGGCTAAAAATGGAAGTGATTATTTTTAATTAGTCTAAGTAAACTAGCCCTTGGGCATCTCAAAATTTATAATTAAAGGTCAGGTAGGAGATAAAAACAATAAGAACAGAATAACCAATAAAATCCCTCAGGAAATGGACCATAGTGAAAGAATCATCATCATCATGACATCATGTTCAGTTAATCTGGAATTTTGAGATAAAAAGGAAAAGATTGGAAAAAAGTTCAATTCCGGCAAAGTTGAAAGAGAAGATATTGAAAAGATGCACTTTCAATCCCTTAAGTTTTTCCAAAAGAAGAAATAAAGTATCATTTGCCTATATTGCGGACCCCAGGATCCTGCAATAAAATCCTGCAAAGAGCTATACCAGCTAGAGCAAAGGACCTCTGGATGAATACCAACAGAACGGCTAACAGCACACCTGTCTCCTCAGGACATTGTGGGAATTAGAAACAACATGGGATCCAAATCACAAGCAACTATAAAGTATGGACTTTTAAATCATAAGAACTCTATATAACTCACGAACTTTAAATATAAAACTTTTTCCAGTATTTAAATAGAAATATGAATTCCTATCTGACCAAACTAAATCATTTATTAATAATTATTTTTATTATATGTATTTTTAAATCATTTCCATTAATTTTTTTTTTTCCCTTTTCAGTGTTTTATTATGATTTTTTAAGCTAAAACTTTTAAATTATGTTAAATGTAAGTGGTGTGTGGATGGCGCATAGATTCATAAAGTTATGTTAGTTTAAGGGAAGGTTAATCACAGGTTATTTGTTTCGCAGTTAAATTGGGTTAATGGGTTGGATGTATTGGTGTAATTAGTAAATGTAGTATGAAGATCCGCTACATGCAGGATCACATTATACGCCGCACTTGGGCAAAATAATCCCATTTCTTATTGACCATCGGAGGCAGACGGTATTCCTTGCTCCTTGGATCACCCCTTTAACCTATGGAATGGGATGATAAGGCAGCAAAAAGGACCGAAATCCTTTCCTATGGAGTTTTTTTTTTTTTACTGTTCTTCTTGCCAGACAGATGTAGCATTCCTGTACTAGATGAGGGACATTTCTTCTAGATAACCATACTGTTCAGATGTACATTTCTGACAGTACGGTATTGTGCTGTCATATTCATATTGCATTGAATACATTGATATATCAGATAGATTGGCGTTAGTTTGACTGCAAACTTTTGGCCTAGGGTTAAATAAGGGATGTAGAATATTTTCTTTTTTGAGTGCAATCTATGTAGTCTATCCATACTCGACACTCTAATAAAATATTAATTAATATCTGTGCGAACTTCTAAAATAAAAAGTTAAGATGTAAATTAAATCAAATTCTAAAGTAAACATTATACTAAAATAAATAATTCTGAATTTTATATATGTGTAAAATAAATGTTTTTGTGTATTGTTAATCTAGCAGTGGCTGATTTCTTTTTTTTTTTTATTATCTTTTTTTCTTTAAAATAAAATATATATTATCTCTGCTGTTCCATGAGCTAGTGAATGGGGCATTACGGTTGTATTTATTTAAATTTTGGATCTTACTATTAAGTTCCTTCCAGCCTATATAAATTTTCAGGTTCATTTGGCCTGATGGCACCCTGGTGGCAGAATTCTAATGCAAGAGTTACTTCATCCCCGACCGTTATAGTATATACACAAATATATTTGGTATAGAAATTTAGTTTAAAATTTTATTTAAATAATTTTCTTCTAATAAAGGAGAAAAAAAAAATATTTCCCTGTTAAAATATATTGAAAAAAAAACGTTTAATATTTTATTAAAATAAAAGATAGAAAGACTTATTTTAAACTATGTTAATTAATGGATTAATAAAAACTATATAGGATACAGTTTTCATTTTAATTAAGATAATGTAATTAAAACCAAGATTTATATTGTAACATTCTTATGGCATCAAATGAAATCTAATGAATTTTTGAATTATGATTGTAATTGGATATACGCTAATTTTACTTTAATGTATAGATTATCACTTTATTATAAAACTTCAATTAGTCCCCAAAAAACATTTGTTATTATGAATTTTCTCAGTAATTAAAATATTCCATGAAATAAGAACTTTGTATAAATAGTTTTGGAAAAAGTCAATCGCTTTCTTGCTTTTCATCTTCATGCTGATTGTAGTCATCATCAAAGTGAAATTGCAGACTGATGCAACAAATTTGAATCTCTAAAGTGCACCAACAATCTTGCCTATAGTGGACTAATTTACCACAAATCCTTCCTAGGTAGATGGCTAAGATCATCAAGGATGGTATTGGTGACATCTACTTTATCACATGCTAAAGTCCTAAATACCAAAGTAAAAGCTGATGGAAAAACTTGATCGTGACAAATAAAATCTTCTGAATTATGGAAACCCGATTGTGATGCAAATAATTAAAATAATAACAAGTGAAAAAACACAGAATTCTGAATTTTAAATTCAACAACAAATTTAGTTTAATATAAGCTCTAAACTCATATATGTGAAAAATAAAAATATATATTTCAACTGCATTTGAAAATTATCGTCAAATCAGATGAATGCTGTGTACTCTATGTTATTCACATGAAAGCATAGGTAAATTTATAAAATCATTTAAAGACTTTTTATTCCATTATTTTATTATCCTATTTATGTGTTTTATTCAAATTAATATTTTATTACCATAAATTAATTCACACCCAATATTCTGTTTACTTCAAAATATATTTAAACTCATTTTACTCTCCATTTCCCCATCTTTTATTAATGTATCTACTCTTCTATCTCGTTCTTTGCCACTATATTATTCAACAATTCTCCTAACACAATAGTCCCATCTTTTGCACAAGTATATTGACATAATGTCTTTATCCAAATCTTCTGCATACTGTGCTACCTTTCTCACCCATCTTGTTGCCTGTTACTTATAACCCAATTAAATACTATTTTGGTTATTCTCTTACTATCCATAAATTTCAATCTACTGAACATTTTCATTTTGCTTTTTGCATCTCTCATATAAAAACTTGACCATCCCATTTCTCCTTAAATTGCCTCTAGAGCCATTCACACATCTAAAATTCTTCCATGACCATGGTTTCATCTATTAACAAATAGACCTTTTCAAGTGAAACTCAATAAAAACATGCAACATATATGTACAAAACAAAATAGCCTTCTCATCACTCACTTAAAAAATCAATTTCCTTTAACATCAAAGAATGTCTTCATGAAATTAATGAACTCAGATTCAAAAAGTTTTATCAACAAAGTTTCTTTTACTCTTCTTTTCAATTCATTTTCTTCATAAAAGTTAACCTCTATATTGTCAAATATTTTATGACCTGTATTCAGATCATGAATATACAAACCTGAGTTATGATATCTATTTTTAACTCTACTTTTATGAACTTTAACTTTTTCATTAAGACTTATCATGAAATTCATATAAGTCAAAGTAAATTAAGTCTAAGTCTTAATGAAAGAGTTAAAGTTCTTAAGAGTAGGTTAAAAATATATATAATTCAGTTTTGTATACTCATAAACTGAATAAAAAAGTTATAAAATATTATTTGACAATGCAAAGGTTATCTTTTATAAAAAAAAAAAAAAAGTGAATTGAAAAAAGTAAAAGAAACTTTGATGATAACATTTTTTTAATTTGAAGCCATCAATCTCATAGACATCCTTTGATCTTAAAGGAACTTGGGTTTTGGAGTGAATAATGGGAAGGTTATTTTGTTTTGTATATATGTTTTTATTGAATTTTACTTGAAAAGATCTATTTGTTAATAAATGAAACCATGGTTGTAAAAGAATTTTAACAAAATTTTGTTTTTTGACTAGTATAGGAATGTTATATGAATTTCTATCTTATTTTATTTCTTAGCAAATATTTAAAAATCATAAAATGAAGCATTAGATCCAATAAAAACTATTATTAATACCCTTTAAATTATATTTTCTAATTCAAATTGTATTCCTCTTTATATTTAATTAATTCCTTATCTAATTAAATTTTAGCTATAATTTCATCTGTAAATTTCATTTAATTGATGTTTCACAAGCACATGTGGAAGATCAATGTGTAACATATTTTAATATTCAGATATTTGTGAAAATGTTCAAGGTTTATTCCTGATCAAATTTAAAATGTTAATTTTATAAATCACAGCATATAATATGATATAATTATATGATCAAGCACTGCTTGCAATCAACAAATGCCCTATATTTTTAATAGATCAAGGATGTAACCCTATATGTTGGTGACCCTTAGAAATATGATTCATTAACTCAATCATATTGTATTGTTATCTGTATCTTTGGGTTTATATGCTTTAAATTACAAGTATTCGATGACCAAATTAAGTCCACTCTGATAACTCATTTATTAGAATGAGGTATTTTCACAAAAGTAATTACTTTTCCTGGTCATACAACCCAGCTTAATGTAACTAAATTTTACTAATAGTTGGAGAAAGAAATAGTTTTTAATTTGTTTATCAGGTGCCAAGATTCCACTGGCTCTCCCCACCTATCTTTATTAGTCACTATTAAATAATAATTTGCTACACACTGGACTATTATATTTTTAGATACGGCATTGGCAACTTATTCGGCATAATAATAATTGAATTTAACTAATAATATGCTAATAATAAATTTAAATAGATAACAGAGTAAATTATATTCATTCAAAAGTTAATATTCTTAGGATTCAGATCTTCATTAATCCGATTCAACACAGCATTTGATTTGTATTATATTTCATGAAGGTGATTACTTCTAGTACATGAAATAGTTTCTTACCGGTAAGTTTCAATTGTTCAATTATAGCACTGTGTGCATTACCATGCATGGTTTTGTTTGTCCTGAGAGGGATCATTGTATGATCTTATTACAGCTTGTAAGTAGACCGGGGTTCAAAGATTCAGGTAGGCCATGGATTTCATTCATGGCAATATGATGACTTCAGGAAGGAAATAAACATCAGCAAACAAATTATTCTCTACTCACACATGTCACAACGGTTCAGTCCGCTGGTGTGAACAGTTTGGCGCATTTTATATGACTTCATAGAAAAATCAATTTATATCAAATTGCTATTTGAGATCACATATAACACCAAGTAAAAGAAGACAAAGACGGCAGATGTAAGATGTGCTCTCTCCAATATATTTGCTTTTTATACCTCCTTCCTGATTTTAGTTTGCTGCACACATCCTGTTTACACCTTTTTAACTTGGACCAATTTAATGTATTTTTATTTCCAAAGTCATCTTTTTCTCCCCTTTGGTGGCTATCTTTAATTACAGTGAAAGAATGCTGACATTTTAACTTTAAGTAATGTTAATTGTTTTACAATAAGAATTTATATTCTTAGCAAAAATCAAAAGTAACATTTTGTTATACTCTCTTTTTTCATTTCTTTTTAAGTAATGGTAATTGTTTTACAACAATAAGAATTTATATTCTTAGCAAAAATCAAAAGTAACATTTTGTTATATTCTCTTTTTTATTTCTTTAATTAAAAATATATAACTTACATTGTCTAAAATAAATCAGATTGTATTTAAAAAAATACTATTCTTTTTTTTCAGGAATTTAATACTTTTAATTCTAAATTGCCAATGCCAACACCTGTACTACAAATATGGTACAATATATTTAAAATAAAGTTAATCTACCAAGTACACTTCCAGTGTGAATCTTGATAAACATATATATAACTATATATATCTTCTTTAAACTAATAACTCAAAGAGATAGCTATTCTTTGGATACCTCTTAAAGCAGTAATCACAAAACTTTTAACACAGTGAGGGGGTCAGTTATCAGACTCTACTTCTTCTAAAATAGTATCCTTAAAAATAAATCACTCAAAGAGGTGGTCAGCTTTCAAATTCTGATCCTGATAAACAATATTCTTAAAAATAAATCACTTCTCATTATAATACCATGAATATAGAATACACTTAACTATAAACAAAAGCTCTAAATATTGGATTTATATAATAAGTTCACACCCATAAAATTTTGTATATTTCAATATGGATTAATGCAAGTCTGTTTCATTTAAAATTAAAATGATTTTAGCGCTGGTTTTTAAATGCTTTTCTATTAACTTGTCCTGCCTATGCTTCTGTCTGTATATCCACAGTTTTGAATTTTTAACAATGAAAAAAATACGTTCTCATTTAGAATTCGAATTTAATTCCTTATGCTTCCCAAGAAAACTCCTTAATAACCGAGTCAATCGAAATATTACATTTGTAGAATAAAATTTTGTTGATAGTAACTCATAATTACTTAATTAAAATAAATATATATATATCTGATGAAAACTTTACATTTGTGAATAAAATTTCGTTAATACAAATTTAACTCCTGCTTAATTAAAAAGCTAATATATAAATATTTTTATATAATAGACAGTCACATAATATTTAAATTTAGAATTCATTTGTTAGAGGGTGTATTTTTTATTTTCAAATCTTATTATTAAATTATAATTTTTGTCAGCTTTTTTTATAGCTTTAATCATTTTTAAAAACAATGCCTTTATGTAAAGAGCCAACTAAAAAGTAGAAAAATAACAAAGTAATCTGACTAAAAAATATGTTGTATCATTTCCTAAAAACATTTGAGGCCATAAAAAGCAAAAAGGCCTCAAATGCTTTTATGGGCTATTTACATAAAAGTATTATTTAAAAATAAATCTTTTTTTTTACATACTATTTAAAATTTAATTTTTGTGCTGTCTTTTTATCTTTTTTTCTCTCAGTGATGAAATGTTTATTCATCAAAAAAAAATAACAACAACAGATACAGTAAAATAAATGAAATTTCAGGAGCAACATGGTAAGAGGGGAACGATACATGTAAAAAGGGACTGGGAAGTGAAGAGGGGAAATGGTGTGTAGTCCAGGTTGGTCAGAAATGCATGTCTTCGTGATTGAGTCCTATGACAGAGGCTGAGAGGATGGGAGTTGGAGGATTGCCCAAGTGTCTGTGAGGAGTGGAGGTGGAGCTAGTTTGATATCTCGGGTTTTGAGAGTGTGAATTAGGTCCAAGAGCTTTTGACTGACTGAATCTACTCTTTGGTCAAGGATAATGGCACATCGGAGCAACCATAGAGCAGAGATGAGAAAAACTGATAGTCTAATAGCTGCGAAGACCCCTGTTTCTATGGATTCTTGGAGGTTGAAGATGGTATTCCTGTGCGAGGAAAGGCAGGAGTTGATGACATTTCTCACACCAAGCAGAAAAGGACATTTAAGTAGGAAGTGCTGGAGGGTTTCGTTGTCAGTTTTACAGAGCTGGCATATGGGAGAGATCTTGGTGAAACCCCTACGGTTGACCAAAAATTGATTTGAGGGAAGGGATCTTGTTTCTGATATTTCACATATTTCCACATGTGTGCAAATACCCTGTATTTACATATTAAATAATAAGTTTTCTGGCTAATCTAACTAAATTCTAGTATTATACTACAATATAAAATATTATTATGAAACCCTTTTAAAACAACTTTTTTTTAGATTTTTTCCCTCTTATTAATTCATTTATATTTAAAAGAAAACAACTTCTATATTTTGAATAAAAACTAAATTTTAAAATACATTCTACAAGTGTCTGTAAATATTTGGTTTTTATTCTCTTAAAAAAAATTAAATGTTAAGACAAATGAAACTACAATTTAAGTTACTTTTTTAAAATCAGCTTAAAAGAGGAAAATAAAACAAATAATGTGTTTCCTCATAACAGACTTCAATTGACATTTTACACTAATTTGAAAACTATTTATATATATATAATTAACTAATAACCGTAACTATGCAAACATATATAATGCATGTTATATATAGAGCTCACAAATAAGCTCTTAACAAGCTTTACAGAATATCCCCAACCCCAGACCGATTTCTGCTACTGGCTTCGTCAATGAGGTGCTAGGATATTCAAGCATTAGATTCAAAATACCAGGACAATATCCTAGCTTGAATATCATAGCACCTTACTGAGGAAGCCAGTAGTAGAAAACGGTCTGGGGTTGGGGATATTCTTTAAAGCTTATTAAGAGCTTATTGGTGAGCTCTATATATAACATTTGTAATACAAGCTTGTTAAATTAGGTCATGTGATATATGACTTAATTTCTTTGTAATATATAATACATTTTTGGAATATCAGAACAAAACAAGATTCTTAAAGTAAATTTAAATTACAAACAGTTTTCTTCCAATGGTCAAACAATTCTTTATAGGAATTCTTTCAATAACTTCTTATGTAGTTTCTACAGATTATGATTTAGGTTTGTCATGTACATGTACTATTTTGAAGACAAAGTTAGAATGTCATATAAACATTCCTGATAGAGTTGAACTTTCCTTCTCTGGCTTACAATTTTATTAAAATTTGCTGCATAAATACATACTTGCTAGCTCATGATCACAATATATTTCTGCTGTGCATTTGTAAATTAGTGAATTGAAATATCATGTACTTGTCATTACTCTAGTAAATTAAAGATGACGACGCAGTCGGTTTGCACTCCTGAAAGAGATGCTTCATAAACTGATGAGGATAAAAGGATGCAGAATCTTATTCTCTCTCTCCCAGTCCAGGATTTTCCAGTATGGAGCTGATATAAAATGTGTTGGAATAATTAATAGGATTCCGTGACAAAGCCATAAGTAAAAAATGGCTGAAGTGATTAAAATTGTAAAGTCCGAACATGTATGAATAAACTTTTGAACTTCATAGCGTTATGCAAGATTTATTGTATTTGCTTTATTAATTAATATGTAAAATATTTGTGTTTTTATACTGTTTAAATATAAATTAAAATTATATAAAATGTCAAGTGTATGCTCATTTTATTTCTTATACTATCTGACTGGTTTTCTGAAAAAGTAGAAACTCTCAGACATAGCAATTTCCAGCTGTATTATGAGTTAAAACTTCTTCAGGAAAGCATATTCAAAATTGGCAATTATTGGTTCCAAGATAGATAGATTTCCTTTTTTTATTTTTTAGCCATTAAGTCATGTTGGCTTTTCTAGTATCCAGCTTCAAAGAGATAGTTTCTAAAGAAAATCACCGTTTTATATATGCTTGTGACCTCACTTATTTTCCAAAATATTAAATAAACTTAATTTAACAAAAAATTTTTTTTATATATATTTACTACAATTACCTCCATAATTAAATTCTTATCTTGAAGTAAAAGCCATATTAACTATGATTCATATTTTTATTCTATTATCTCACAGAAAAAAATCTCACAAAATAAAATAGTCTTAATCTTTTTACCTTTTTTTTTTTAAAAAAAAACAAAACAAAATGCATAGGCTTTAATTACTGTTTTTTTTTTTTTTTAAATGTTAGTAAGATCTATTTTCTATTTATTTTTTATGTCATTCTTGAAAGAATGTAATATTCTATCAGATATTCCAGCACATTAATCTTTCAATTATAATTTTAAGTATATTTCCCCCTAATTCTAAATCTTTCAATTTCTGATAACAAAAACTAACTTACTATTTTGAGGAAGCTAAGGTTTGTCTTTTTTGAGAGAAATGAAATAAAAAGAATTAAAAAATCTTTATTATTAAAAATTTATGATTCTGAAGCAATTAACTTATTTAAAAGTTATTTTAATATTAAGGGTGGATGGGAAGTAAATGGAATTGTGGGTAATGTTTAATATAAATATGCTGTTGTTTTGTAGTTCTTTACACTTGAGAAGCCTGATTGTAGCAGTGAAACCATTGGTTGTGTTTTAGATTTTACTTTCTCGGCTAGTCTGGTTGAGTTTTGGATTTGGGGAAATTTTCATTATTTATTGACTAGTTTAACTTTATGCTTTTAATGTTTACATTTTGATGAGTTTCTTTTTTTTTATATTATAACATATTATTTAATCTTTTCTTAAATTGAAAACCTTCTGATATTAATAAGAAAGCTAACATATTACATTATTATTTTTAAATATTTATAATATTATTTTTTGTTTAATAATTTTAAAAAATTACTAAGCTATTTTTATTATTCTGCCTCATAAGTACTGTTAACTAATTCTCCCTCATATGTAAAATCACATGGATAACTATAACATAGATGACATCTATTTCAATATATTATTTCTCTAACATTAGATGCCTGAAAATTGATATCCATTCCTAATAATCATATAAATAGCATTTCTCCAGAATGACTGGTCATATAGAATGCGCAAATGCTGAAGTACACCCTCATTGCTAGTAATTCTAGTTTCACTATCAACTTTTTCAAACTTTTTGTTTTTCTTATGAATCAGATTGTCTCTTGATATGACCAAAATAAGATAACTTAAAAGTTGAAATCTAATTAATCAAATGTCCATTTGTTTTCCAGACTCACAATTCAAAAATAATCTTTTTTACATCATTCGTCTCTGTTGCTCAAACTTTCACATGAATAACCATAGAAAAGATTATAGCAGTTGAACAATCTGATCATTTTAGAAGATATATCTCCAAAATCTAAAAATCTTTTCTATGTTTTTCAATACAATTTTTGTCCAGACATAAATGTATATCAAGTAATTAAAATTTGAGAAGAAAAAGAATATATATTCAGCTACTAAAATAATCAAATAGAAAATACAATTAACTTATTTTAAGATTACATCTATATATATTTAAACAAATATTAGATTACAAAAGAGGACATTTACAAATGAGAGATGACTACTTACAAAGAGTTTTTTTTTTCCGACTGTCATTTGATTTATCTAATAAGGTATATTAAAATAGCTAAAAAAAGAGAATAGTACTTCTTTACAAGGAAGCAAATATTAGATCATTGATACAAATTCATATTAATGTGCATGCTGTGAGCTGTTTAATCAAAAAGTAAGCAACTGACTTTATATATATAAATAAGCATGCATTATTATGTATCATTTAAGTTTAGAATCCTTATAAAAAAGAATCAAGTAGCAATCAAAAGCTACATCATGCATTACAAGAGAGATACAATCACAGATATAATTCAAATATATACTATTTTACTGAAATAGATTATTGCACAAATCAAAATACAGCACTAATCTCATTTATCCTAATGTGAAAAATCTAATAATGGGAAGAATTTACACCATTTTTTCAAACACAAATTCGATTTAAGTTATTTAGAAATACTTACTAGTTTACCTTTTAAATGGAAAGTAGCTTTCTGGCGCCTTACAGTATAAGGTTGCAAAGGTGGTCGAATACATACAGAGTGTGAATGATTCTAAAATTTATATATATATTACTTTAAACTTTCATTATTACTAGATATGTGTAAAGCAAAACCAAAAACAATAATTATTTAACATAGTGATTGAACTGTATAATATTTTATTTAAACTAATGATTATTGCTTAATTAATACAGAAAAAAAATATTTTTTTTATTTTAACAATAATAATTCTAAAATATTTTATAATAAACACTTTTATTTACTGTACACTAAAAATCCCCAAAATAATTATTTTCTTCAATCATAATATGGGTTTTTAGATTTAACTGGAAATAAAAGTGTATGGATAACCAGACTGAATTAATTATTTTTTAGACACACCATAGATAACATTCTTAAAAAATCTAGATAAAGAGAAAGTTTGATAAAAAATGTAAATAAGATTTAAAATTAAAAAAATTCAATGGAATTCTAACTTGTGAAGTAAGTGTACCAGTTTATTGTCTTTCAAAATTATTATGTAAAAGTTCATTTTAACAGCAGCCTATTTGGCATAGAATAAAAGAAAAGTTTGATTTCTCCAATTTCTTGAGAAGTCCATTTAGCAAATTTTATATGCCAGTAGCCTATAAATACAAAAAACAAAGTCAAATTTCTACCAAATGGACCACTATGTCTAAATAAGACTTCTAGAAAATGACTGATTTAAAATTCCTTATGATGATTACAATAAAATGTGAAAGTGAACTTGATTTATCTCTGGGTAATCTGAAGCTTTGCTTTATTCAAAATGAAAAAAAAAAAATCATGAAGACAATTTGCTAGCAAACCAATGATGTAGTTACATATGTTTGGGATCGAAGATGTAAAAATATTTATACTTATTTTGAACTATAACAACTAAAAAAATCATAGTGCTGTTCCTCTTCAGAAGATGGTAAGTCCCATAATTTAATGTCTGACATTTTTTGTTGATTAGTAATAAATTCTGATTAGTAATGAAATGTGAAAAATTAGTAATAAAAACGTAGTAATAAAATCAACAATAAATAATAATTAGTTAGCAATAATTCCGCAATCAAAATGTAAAATTAGCAAACAACAGATTAAAATTTCATAAAATGTAAAAAGTGGTGGATGACACACAATAAAAAAACACCTCTTGCTTGAAAGACGACAGCAGGTAAAAGGACAGATATTTACCACAATTCACTGCAGTATTGCAAAATCTTGAAGGTAACCACGAACCCATCTTCACCACTCCTATCGATTAGTCATGCCAATGTTTCAGTTGCCATGCCATTGCTTTGGTTCATCGTCAATCGTATCTACCGGTGGGTTGTGTAGTATGTCATAGCTTAGTTAATACTCAAGTACCAAAATGATTGCTTATTGTTAAAATTATATTTCATGATGATATTAAATTATTTTCTGTCTGAAAGGACAAGTAAGTTCGACTGCGAATAAAAAAAGTTTTTACCTTCTTTCTAATGAAAATAATTTAAGATTAAAAAATTACTATTATGGACAAATTTGAAGGCTATGCAAACAACAGTTGATTAGATGTGTGCATATATGGTTCCTGAACAGGCATATATTAAAGAATGACAATAATTTGTTTTATTGCGAAATTTAAATAAGCTTAATCATATATAAATCATAGGCAAATTAAACTGTTTGTGATAAGAATATAGGACTAAATGTTTAATATTTAATAACTGATTATTTATTTTATATTCATATGTGAAAATAAACTTAATTTCAATACGTGTATTTGAATAGGTATTAATTTCATAGTAGAAATCGAGGATGAAATACATTGCTATGAGTGTACAAATAAAAGAAAATATTCATTGTTATTGTTGCACATACTCTTTAGTTAGGAAAGGAGTTTTGAATTAAATAATAAAGAAGTAATTGCATTGAATTAATGAAGGTTTTTAATATAATGTTTGGTATTATTTGAATTCAAGTACAATTTATATACTTGTAGTTTAGATGTAATTATAGGAGATTTGAACACAGACTTTCAAGCTCTCTTCAGCTATCCATTCTATCTTATACAACTGATACAAATGACCACACACAAGTGAAAAAGATAAATGATCTTCTCCAATATAAGTATTTCAAGCTGAACCAGCACTCATCAATTGGTTCAGATCATTATCTCCCACACACATATATAATCAGTGCTCAGTTTATATTAAGATAGAAAATCTTCAACTTTAATGGACAGGCTTCAATCTCCTCACCTTTCAACTCTTTAACCATCCATACCATTGAAAATCTGATGATGGAATGCCCAAATCCCTTATTGATGTCATCATCATATTTTCAATGGTATGGATGGCTGAAGAATTAGAGGGTGGAATAGAGTGAAGCCAACCATTAAAGTTTGAAGATTTTCTATTTTAATATAAACCAAGCACAAAAAACATATATTGGAGATCATTTACCTTTTTCACATATGTGTGGACATGTGTATCAGTTGTATGAGATAGTGGATAACTGAAGGGAGCTAGAAAGTCTGTGTTCAAATGCATTATAATTACATATAAAGTTTTGTATGTATAAATATATATATACATGTGTGAAATACTATATTTAAACAAAGTTTTACACATTTAACAATATAATTTTATATAGTATTCTTGTTAAACATGCAAAATGTTGCTTAAATATAGAATTACATTTAAATAAGAAAAGAAGTCAAGAGTTCAAACTTAAATAGTAATAAAGATACAGCAGACATTTGAAGTCAGATGTTTAGGAATCAGTCTTCTATCTAGGGTGAAATATGCATTCAAGAACAAATGTTTTTGATGTAAAAGTAGGAAGTATTCACATTTTAATAATAATTAAGAGTTGAGATTTAGCATATCATTGCAGTCTAATTACTGTTGCATTATGATCATTCTATTATATTATTTGCTATCTAATTATAATAAATTATTGGCTACAAAAGTTATAAAAGTTTCCATACTTGCTTTAGGATGGAATGTTTTAATGTAAAAAAATACTTAATGATGTAGAATTAATATGGTTCCACACTGGATAGTTAACATGAACAAATGTTTATATACATCATGTTTTATCAGAACATTCATACTTTGTAAAACAGTTAGGATTATAAAATCTGAATTAGAATAAAAGCTAATCTAGTAGAGATAATGAAGAGACAGTTAAAATTACTAGCATCAAAGAGGGATCTACATCAAAAGGGGTAAACTTTATTCAAGTAAAAAAAAAATTATTATAAACGTGCTAGTTAGAGTTTTATGTATTCATTCAATAGTAAGCTATAATAAATTGTATATTCTTAATTAATGTGTTTTTGTGTGGAATTTATTATTTTAAAAGCATCTGAGATGGAGATCAAAACATCCAAAGGATAACAAAGAAATCAATACTGAGCTAAAATAAATATATTTATTGTGTGAATACCTATCTTATTGGGTAGATGGCTCTAAAGTAGTAAATCATCTTTAAATAGTTTATGAGTAAGTTTAGCAAATTTGGGAATGGATGGAGCTTTAGTAGATCTTATTAAGAGATTGTATAAAAATAATTCCTATACGTATCAATTAGAAAATATAGAATCAGTTAAAGTTATAAATAGGGTGGGACTAAGGCAAGGATGCTCTATGTCATCTATTTTGTTTTTGTTGTATTTGAGAGAAATAGAAAGAGCAATAGAAAGACTGGTTGAGATATCATTAATAGGTGGCAAGGGAGTATATATATTATTGGATCTTTTTTTTGAGGATGATGTCTTCTTGTGCACAGAAAGTAGGGAAGATATGGAAGTTATGCTGAAGACATGCACAAGGATGGATAAAAAGATGAGAATTAAATTTAGTGAAGAAAAATCAAAAGTAATGATGATTAATATTGGGAAAAGAGAAGAGAAAGAATTTTTATTGGGGAATATAAAGTTAAATGTGATGAATAGGTATAACTATTTGGGAATCATCTTAAGTAATCAGAGAAATTGCTTGAATGAATGGAAGAAAAAATTGATAAATGAAGCAAAGAAAAGAAATGAACTGATAAAAAATTTAACAGTGTTTTCATGTAATAAATATGATGTAGCTAGAATTATATGGAAGGAAGTGGCAATAAGAGGATTAACATATAGTAACGATGCATTATTTGTTAGTAAAGGGGTATTAGATTACTTAGAAAAAGTACAAAGAGAAGTACAAAGATATGCATTAGATGCAGATGTATGGACAGCAAAGGAGGCAATTCAAGGAGAGATGGGATGGTCAAGTTTTTATATGAGAGATGCAAAAAGGAAAATGTTCTGTAGATTGCAGTTTATGAATAATATGAGAATAGCCAAAATAGTATTTAAATGGATTATGAATAAAAGACAAACAAGAAGATGAGTGAGAAAGGTAGTATGGTATGTAGAAGAATTGGATAAAGAATTTATGTCAGTATACTTATACAAAAAATGGGATGATTATGTTAGGAGAATTGTTAGGTGTTATAATGGCAAGGAATGGGATAGAAGAATAGATGCATTAATAAAAAAATAGGGAGTTGGAAAGATGGAGAATTAGAATGGAGAGCAAAAAGAATTTAAATATATATAGAAGTAAACAGAATATTAAGTGCAAATTAATTTATGATAATAGCAAGGAAAGTAGTTTACTGTTTAAGACTCGATCAAAATCTTTAGCAACAAGGGAATATACATATAAATAAAAATATGGATGATTTAGTCTGCAAGTTGAAAAATGTTAGGCATAAATGCCTGCAAGCAGGGAGGGTACAAATAATGAAGTTCTGGAAGAATAAATATAAATAAAGTGATTATTCAGAAAGTGAATTCTTCATTTTTAAGCGGGGTTTGGTAAAAGGTAAGGGGGATTTAAATATAAAGGCCATAGAGTTGACAAAGATTATGATGTGAAAATGGGATGAAGCAGGATAGAGAAAAATATGGGAAAAATTTAGGGTGGGGAATGGAAAGGGAAGGTAAAGTGGCTAACAGTTTCTCTGGGCATAGTGGCTAAGAGATTCCTGACTCCAAAAAAGAAGCCACAGTACATCACATCGCATTAAAGTTTACACACATGTATTCTTTAACTGACTAGTTTTATGATAGATGGTATTTAGGTTGCATTAAACATATTATTATTCAAACACAACTGAGCCAGACCATTAAATATGCATATAGTAAAACATAAAAATACATAAATAGACAAGAAAGTGAGATATAAAAAATATTAGTTTTTGTTGTGTATTCAGCTATGAAGCTGACTACCAACAATTATCACCAAATTATTAATTACCCAAAACATTAAATAAGAAAAATATATTTATTTACATATTATATATATACACATCCATTAAGATTTTACTAAACAATGATCCATAGTTATTTTATATACACATTAACAATTAGTCCTTAAGTTCTAAATCTTCAATGCTATAATCATCACCAAACAAATAAATACTGCCACTACAATAATGGTGGACTTAAATGAATACTAAAAGTTTATATTTACAGTACTTAAACATAATCCTAATTGGGCCTTCTCAGGCGTATACAAATCATAAAAGATCAGTAAGGTCTATAAACATTTTCCCTAGCCAGATTTCTTTCACTTTCAGAAGCACGGGCTCTGGGACACTTCTATCAGTGCAGAAAAATCTAGAGCACTTGACCCTCAGCTTTTCTCAAAGGTCCTTATGACAGCAATAACAGCATGCAATGAGTGGAGAAAAGCTGACGACATCTCTCTTTTGTTGTGTGCACTATTTATACTGTTTTCTCCTTGTTTGAATTCATTGATAAATTCCTATCATTTTAATGTAAAAGTAAATTCATTTGACTAATGCATTTTTACAATGATGATAAGGATATGGCTTCTAATTATGTCTGTTCACATTTTTCAGTAATTAGCTTCAAATATTTATTCCATTTGTTTTCCACTAAAATAGTTTAATGGTTTGATTTTAACAATAGTTTTCTTGGTATTTTAAATCCACGAGTTATATCTAGCCTTGAAAATAATCATTTGCATTATCTTTTGGCAATCTTTTATAGAATGCTTTTAAGTTATAATCTTTATCTATTTAAGTCTAATTTATCTGCAGACCAACCTTTCTTCGTTGAATTAGACTTAAACTTAAATTATCAAAATAAAGTTTCCTTTATTTTTACATAATTTTTCATTTTTTAAAACTTACATATCTATTTATATTTACGTTCCCATTAATTATTAGTGATCTTTTTATTGCTTTTTAAACTAGATATGTATTTACATTTCATTGCTATTTTTTCTCTGAAGTAAAACTTAGCTTCACAACTTATAGCTCTCGAGTTACTAAAGCTTAATATACTTTCTACAAAATATAGCAGTTTTCCAACAACTTTTAAGAAATAACATTATATTGTGAATTATCTATCTATACACAGTAACTAAAAATTGAAATACACAATATCATCTGTTATATCCGCACTTACGACTGTGCCAATGTTATAACTGCAAGTCATACTGTGCGGTCAGCAAATAACGTTCGCTACTGTTCAACTGCATATGCTCTCCAACGAATGGTCTGCAACGAATGCTCTGAATATTCTCTGTATTCTCTGCAATGGATGCTCTCCAAACGAATGGTCTGCACTGAATGCTCTGCCACAGATGCTCTCCAACGAATGGTCTGCACCGACTGCTCTCCAATGAATGGTCTGCAAGCGGATGCTCTCCAAACGAATGGTCTGCAATGATCTATTTTTACAGTTCTCTAAAGTTCAATTCCCACGATGTTCTTTCAGGCTGGCTGCTACAAAACGGTTCACAATGGGCCTACTTTAGCCCCAGTCCAGTGTAGCTGTACACGAACTCTTCGTAGTAAGCACTGCGACTGCCGTCAGCTGTCTCCTACTGGAATTGAACAGTAACTCTACTGTAGCTGCACTCCATACTGTCTGCTACTCGCTACTATGCAACTGCTCTCTAGTGCTCTCTATGTTACACTGCTTGATGTTACCCAGTCTTCTTATCGCTCTCTGACAACTGCAACGATCAATCAATGCACTGACCAATAAGGTAACGTCTTTTATCTAGAAACATTTGTAATTAGCAAATATTTCTAGGAATTGTCGATCGCCATTACGTCAATGCACTAATTAAATTCCTCAGCTATCAGAGCGCGATCTAAAAACAGCCATACGAATAAATTCTAGTTTTTTCTGGAGTGCACAAACATGTCTGCCATTTTACAAAACACTACATCATCAAAAATATATCAAACAAAGAGAAATGAAATTCCAGAAATATTTGATCACCTTGATTAAATTATATATATATAATATCTAAATAAATATTACGTAATGTATTATGATGAAGTTCCATTAAATAAATGATAGTATTTTCCATTGTATATTAGTTTAATGACACTTGATTATTATAAATTACATATTGTTTACTTAGATATTACAAATAGTAATGAGATTGCTTATTATAAGGCAATTTTCAAATTGTTAATAAAATGATTATTTCAGTCTTGCAATTGAATTTAATTGCTGTGTGCTATATTTATTTAAACAGCTGCAGCATACTTTAAAACATCTTTACCCTCTGAAAGACTGTACGTAAATCTAAATATGATTTGGTGTATAAATGTCAGATTAGATATGACAGGCATTGATAGAAATGCTCATGTAAAAATTAAAATATTCTATTTAAAAAAGGATTTCTGATATTTTTCAATCCAATTTGCTTTAATATTTATAAAATATTTACTGGCAGCATTAAACATGTCTTTCACCATGAATAATCTTCCTTCAAATAAACAATGAAACAATTAGAATGTGTTATATCTTAATAAATATCGATGTTTTTTTTATTATCAATTATTATTTATTTAAAATTATTTCATTTATATTAAAATCTTTTATTTTTTACTTCTTTACTTGTTGTAAACCATATTTTTTTTTTTTTCTATTCCAGTATTATTTATTACATAATCTTTATATACATTGTACATTTTTATTTACAAGAGCAGTTATTTTCACCTTACACTAAAGCCATATAATATAAACTTGAACAAAAAATTAATGGATACTGGATGATATAGTGCAATAAAATTTCCACTTCCAGACCAACCAGTTTCTGGCTTTTGCCTTCATCAGTGAAAACTAAAACTCAAAGTTGGAAATAAGAAGTTATGCATCAAGCAGCCATCTTTAACTCCATTATGTTATTCTAGTATGAAATTTAAAAAAAGTGATGATTTCAAACTCAGGCTAAGTCTTGCATAGGCCAGTTTCTACATATTTTAAAAATCTTAATTTCATAATAACTATAAGTTTCTCCTATTCTTTGATTATTATGGTAATACCAACAACAGGTCAAATGATTTCTCAGATGCTTCCATAAGCAGAAATTTCATTCTACTCTAGAGAGATCTACTTAAACCTTGAGTAATCTATGAATATTATTATAGTATTATAAAATCCCCATCTTCAGTAAAATCAATTTTGTCTTTGTCAATGAAAATTGGATACACTTACAGCAACCAGCCAATCTGGAGATGGAAAGAAACACATGAGAAGTTATTGTTGAGATTTTATCTACATTCAGTAAATATTTATAGAAATGGTAATTATATAAAATTAATATTCATTCTTTTTGTGTTATTTTCATAAGAACCGTATTATTTTTCTTTTTTTGCTGTTGTCAGTCTTTTTCTTTTATATTGCCTTTTATTATATAAAAAATAAATTAGAACAGCTTGAAGATGATTCTTATTAATATTTGTAACTATATATGTACAAAATATATCAACAGAGAATATGTATATACATATCACAAATATTGATGTACAACATAAATGTACCATCAAAAATCTTCATGCATATACACAATATATTATATGAAATAGTCTAAGAAAGGCAGAAAAAAAAATCACCATTTACCTATCTGCATAAATGTGCATTATTTAATCATCATTAATCTAAAACTACTCTGCAATAAATGTTATGGGTATATGTATCACCTTACATTGAATATATATATATTTCAAAAATTAGTAGATATACCTATAGGATATTAACATAATAGAATCTTCAGATTTAAGGTTATACTTTACTGACATGTTGATTAAATAATTGTAAATAATCAATGTAATGTGCTACATAAAATAATCTTATGGATTTCTTAGTACTCATTAAATAAATAAAAAAAATAGTGCAAGCCTTGGTCACCTCATAACTTGCTTCCAAAAGGTATATGTATGAAAAAAATAATTGAAGTATTAAGGAATTTTATAATTAATAACAGATGCAGCATTATTAATATTTAATATTAGAGAAATTCATTCTGATTTGTAAGTAATAAATCTTGTTTTGAGTAGAACAAATATGTTGCCTTAAGCCATTGATTTTTGGACCTCCCATAACTTAATTAATCTAATCATTTCTGCATTTGGAAAAGAGAACTTTAAAGAAGTAATAAAGTATCTTCAACTATAAAATGTTATCAATTAACCATATTATCCTATTACACAATTACTTTCATGTACCTTTAGAAAGAGAGCCTAATATCCAATATTTTTTTTGTTTTTATTATTGGGATAAAAATATCAGTTGAGACCACATGTACAAATTTATTGAAACAAAGAAAATGCTCTTTGGAATCTCATAAAATGTGATTATTTTTTGAATTCTTAACAGTGAATTGTTTACGGCTTCATAAAGCCTGACTGGAATTGTATAATGTAATGATGAATTAAAAGGGTCTCTATTCACCCAGTATCATTCAGTTCAATTTCAGAGCAGCAGATTATAAAAAAAAAAAAAAAATCCTATTGGTTGAATGAAGTAAAAAAATCCTAGTTTAATTCAATTAAAGTGCTTGAACATCACATTTCTAAGAAAGCATTCATAAAATTATTGTTGTATATTCAGCTATGAAGCTGACTACCAACAATTATCACAAAATTATTAATTACCCAATCCAAGATAAAAATGATTTGAACGTCTTCTCTTGTAGTAGCATTTATCATAAATAAAAAAAAAAAAGCTTGTTTAGAGCTATTAGCACGCTCTTAATTTTACATATTTGTAAGTGCAAGCTATATATAAGTTATGTGACATCTGACTTGTTATTATTACTATTATTTACATATTATATATTGTAATATGCCGTTACATTTCTTTCAAATAAAAGTGGAAAAAATATAAAATCACCCTCAAGTAGAAATATATATATATAAAAAGAGAATAAAGTAATTTTATTTAAATTAATATATATATATAATGCACAGATGGCAAACTAATTATATAATTTAAAGTTTAAAATCTAAAAACAAGATTGTTTTGATATAAAAAGAATTTTTTTAAAAAGCTGTTAATTAGTTATTTTTAATCTTAGAATGGAAATGATTTTCTATATTGACATAATTGCAAACAGGCCCTTTGGGCATAAAGTCAGATAAGAGATAAATTAAAAAAATACTAGTGCTAAAAAAATTTTGAGTTCCTGCTCTAAAGAAAGCTGACCAATAGCAATGGAAATAAGCACACAGTCCAGAGAAAATTCAAGCCAGGTAAGATCGATCCTGGAATTTGCTGATAAGAATTCACAAAGATATAAAATGAAAACTTTGAAGTTGAGATTCAGATTGGATTGTTCATGCTAATTGTGTTTTATTTAAATATATTTAAAAGTGTATTGCGAATCTCCAAAATGTAGGGGTCTCGCAATAAATTACGTTTCCTGCATTTACTCCATCTGAAGCTATCTCCAGATTATGATGGTTCCCTGAAACTGGCCAGCAACGGACTTGTCTCCACCTAGAAGAATATGAAATGGAAAGAACTTTGTATTCTACCTTGCATCATGGATCACCAAGATGGACTTCAATAAACTTATAGCTACAGAAAGTATGAACTTTAATAAGCTAAGAACTTTTTCAAATACTTTAATAGTTTAAGAATTTTTCAAATACAGTACTTAAATCTAAATGGTACCTAACCCATAAAGTCTCCTATCTGATTAAGCAGAAACTTAAAATATTTGTTATATTTTCTTTTAATATGTTTGCTAGTATTATCATTTCCATTCTCGTAATTTCTTTTAAATTAATAATTTAAAATAGGTGTAAATGACTGCAAAGATTCATAAGATTATGTTAGTTTAAGATGTGTTAATTTTGGGCAAATTGTTTCGTAATTAAATCGGTGCTGGTGGATAGGTGCATTGGATACCCATTCTCTTGTACCGCATTAGCATACAGGGCATAATACCCACCTAAATGTATGGCCAAAAGTGTAGCCATCACGTTTGTCAATGGTTGTAGAGTATTTCCTATGCTATTGATTTTCTTATGCTCTGGTTGGAACAGTAAGCCAGCAAAAATCACTATGCCCATTTACAGAGCTTCTCGTATATATATTTTCAAATAATTTCGTTCTTGCATCACCAATTGGGCAGTGGATCGTTCCTGTCTATTGGTGAGGTTTATTAATAATCAAGGGGAAGATCCTCATTCCTTCCCACTATGATTCTTTATTTCTCAAATGATATCATGCTGCAGACGTAAATTCCTGTTAGCAAAGTTGTGTTATGCTAATAATCTCATTTTGCATTGGTCACATCGGTATTTCAGTAAGCTAGCATTGGTTTGAATGTGAGATTTTACCCTAAGATTAAAAGGAATTGGGTTGGTTATATGCATAATCTATGTAACATATTCACACTTATTAAAATTATATTTAAATCTATTAAATGCTTCCACCTGTGCACATGATTTAAATAAAATATATTCATTAGTTAATTTAATTTTCAGAATTTTCCAATTAATGTGTGTGTGCATAATAATAAAATGTTTTGTTTAATTAATTTTGGCAGTAATTCATTTTTATATTTTATTAATATTTAAAATTAAGAATTAGAAATTTTAACATACAGAGTGATATTTAAGCTCAGCTTTTCCCTGAGCTAGTGACTGGTGCTTTCGGTTTGATAAAAGAGTAACCTCTCCCATGTGTATCTGCCTACTATATAAATTTTCTAGGTTCCAATAGCCTAGTGGCGCCTTGTACGGCAGATTAGGTTAGAGAGGTTCCATTGACCATTATAATATATACCATTCAATTAAGATTTTACTAAATAATGATCCAGTTACTTTATATACACATTAACAATTAGTCCTTGATTTAAAGTTCTAAATCTTCACTGCTATAATTGCCACCAAAAACTACAATAGTGATCAACCTAAGTGAATACTAAAAATTTATACTCACAGAATTTAAAACACAATCCTAATTGGGCCTTCTCAGGCATACACAAATCATAAAAAGACTGATAAGGTCTGCAAACATTTTCTCTAGCCGGCTTTCTTTCCCCTTCAGAGGCATGTGCTCTGGTACCCTTCCATCAATGCAGAAAAGTTTGAAGCACTTTTCCCTCAAAGCTGACGATGGTGCTCTTTTGTTGTGCGCACTATTTATACTGTTTCCTCCTTGCTTGAATTCGCAAATAAATTCTATCATTCCAATGTAAAAGTAAATTCATTTGACTAATGCATCTTTACAATGATGATAAGAATCCACCTTCTAATTACGACCGTTTGCATTCCACAGTAATTAGCTTCAAATATTTATCCCGTTTTCTCCTAAAATAGTTTAATGGTTTGATTTTAATAATACACAGTTTTCTTGATATTTTAAATCCACGAGTTATATTTTGCCTCAAAAATGATCATTTGCATTATCTTTCAGCAATTTTTTATAGAATGCTTTAAACATACAATCTTATATCTGTTTAAGTCTAATTTATCTGCAAACCAATCTTTCTTTGTTAAATTAGACTTAAACTGAAATTATCAAAATAGTTTTCTTTATTTTTATAGAATTTATTTTTCATTACTTTTAAAACTTACATATCTATTTATATTTACGTTTCCATTAATTATTAACTATCTTTTTATTGCTTTTTAAACTAGTTACTATTTACATTTCATTATTGTTTTTTCTCTGAAATAAAACTTAGCTTTATAACTTATAGCTCTCAAGTTACTAAAGCCTAATATATTTTCTACAAAATATAGCAATTATTAATAATAATTTTTCTACCAACTTTAAAAATAACTGCTGCCATTGTTTCTATATCTTGAATTTTTCTTCAGTATTTGAACTGATATTAAAATTAATCTCATATATCTCTTCACAATCTTAATAAAAACAATGTTAATAAAAAAAACAAGTTTTTTTAAACAAAACAAAATGTATAAAATAATTTAATACAGAAATTTATTCACATAAATATTTACAAATAAACCATTTCAAAATGAATGTGTTATATATCTCATGATAGTGAACATCAAAAAAAGTAAACACAGTGACATTTAAAAATCTAAATATATAACTATAAAAGTTTTTTAAATTAAAAATCAAACTTTAAAACTATTATTACCATTGTTTCTATAATTAAAGTAAGTTCATGTTGAGAAGGATCAGTCAATGCCACATAACTTCCACCAAGTTCAAGCTTTCCAACTCCAATACCATGTTGTAAATAAATCCATCCAGGCTTTGTAAATTGTGTTGTATGTGCTACAAATAATATTTATATTAAGAATAAATTCAGCATAGCAAAAGAGATAACCAAAAACATTTTTAAAAAAGTAATTACTTTATTTACTTAAATTTTGATGTGTAGTAATATAAGAATGATATTCTAAAACAGAAACACTTAAGACTATAATGCAAAACACTATTATTCCCAATAAAAGGTTTTGGATTATTTGTTTTTACTTTTTGACATAAAATTGTCTTTAAATAATAATTACTTCAATTCAAAAAGATGAATAGGCAATTTTAGTTCTGCATTTCAATATATTTAATCAATATTTTTAGTTTTCTACACTATGGATAGATGCTTTCCTTATATATCTTTTTCACCAAATACTCTTATTAAGGAAGAATCTTAGTTTTAACACACACCCCCCACCCCAAATAAAAAATAAAACATTAGTTCAATAAAATTCAAATTTAAATTGTAATTTTTTTTTATATCCAACAAGTACTTATATACATATTACATTAAAATAATTATTATTTAATATGATCCAGAACTTGGACTTCTCATTGCTTAGAATATAAAATCTACATGCTTTATCCATATATTAATAAACATATAAGGATATATTAATATATTTACAAATTTTTACATTACTAATCCACTTCCTCATTTATGATATAATGTGGATTCTATGTACTATTTAATATTAATATAATCATTTCATAATAAAAAAAACAAAATTCTAAGACAAACATGTGTGGATCAAGATATATTTAAATTAAAATCTATTATTATATACATGATGCATTTTATATTATATCATAATCAATTTTAAATTTTTTATTTATGATAGAGTCAGTTATTCAACTCAAATAAAATTCAAATACTCAACTAACAGAAAATTATAAGTTCTACTCTATTGACCAAAATGAGATTCTCACTCTCACTCATTTTCCTTAGTTGAAAATTGGTTAAATAAGTTGATTATTCAAAATTGTTCAACCATTGAAATCATAGACAATGGAATATTCATTATTATTTTAGATAGTCAAATAAATTAAACTGTTCCATTTGAAAATAAGATCTTTGTAACAAATATTAATCTGATAAAATCTAGTCCTATGTTGGTATATATTGTTCAAAAGAATTTGGGTTAATCTTTAACCTAATCTTTCAATTTTTATAGCAATGAACTTAATGATGTAAGAGTTATTAAAATTTGTGGAACAAGCAACAGTAAACCATCTTTTATATAGTTATTTCCATTTGCCTTTAGATATGCATGAAATACGATATTAAGGTTCTTTTTAACAGCCATATTCAAGTTTTTTTTTTAAAAAAAATAAAGCATATATCAAATACCATCTGCTCATTTTTTTCTAGTCACTAATTCATCTTATTAAAAAGTTTATTAATTTAAAAAAAATAAAAATAAAATGCCAATTGATCATAATAAATTATGTATTTAAGAAGTTATTTACAATATTTATATTTCAATAATATAAAATAGATCAAATTGTATCTACCAGAAATCCAAATGGGTGATTCAACAGAATAATGACTGCTCCAAGGTTCATTAGCTGTCATAAGACCACTGCGAGGATAAGGCAGAGCATCATAATAGCTGGCAATTAAATTCCATGACAGAGTACTGCAAAAAAATTAATTGCAATAATTATTATTTTAAAAAATTAACTTCAAATATATAAAATTTATGTTTATTATTTAAAATTAAAAATTTTCAGCAAAATGACAAAAAAAGAAAAACAATATCTTTATATAATTTTGTAATGAATTGTACAAAATCATAATAATTAAAACCTTAATTTTTTTTTTTTTATTAAATCCATTCATACAATTCCATCTATTAAAAGTTTATAATTATCAGACTTCACAATTTAAAATAGAGGAATAATGAAAAAATGAAAATTATATTAAACAAGGCAAAACTCTCCATACAATAGTGTCATCCAGTGCCAACCAGAGTAATCAATGGATGCCAGAAGGCTTGTGCACAAAATTTCTATCTAGTGCCCACTCATCCAATATCCCCAAGCTAGTTTCTGGCCTTCGTCAGTGAGGAGCCTTGATCTGAGAGCACTGCACCTAGATCTTAGGATCTAATGCAACCCTCCAGCAGCCACCTTTTAACTCTACTTAACTACAAAACTATAAGAATGAAATTGAAAACACAATATTTTCAATCTAAGCTCAATAGCTTATATAGTCATATGGGTCTGAACTCAGTTCAGCACCCATACATTTTGGTGTCTTTGGCTCTTTAACAACCATAACCACCACTATCCTATTAGGCAGGATTGATGTTAAACCACTAAACAACACATGATCACTATCTCTTATACTAGCACATAATTGTTATTAAACAAGACAAAGCTCTCCATACAGTAGTGCCAATCCTGCCTAATAGGATAGTGGTAACTATTGTGTTAAAGAGCCAAAGATACCAAAATGTATGGGTGCTGAACTGAGTTCAGACCCATATGACTATATAAGCTATTGAGCTTAGATTGGAAAATATTATTATATTTTCAATTTCATTCTCATAGTTTTATAGTTAAGTAGAGTTAAAAGGTGGCTGCTAGAGGGTTGTATTAGATCCTAAGATCTAGGTGCAGTGCTCTCAGATCCAAGGCTCCTCACTGACGAAAGCCACAAGCCAGAAACTAGTTTGGGGATATTGGATGAGTAGGCACTAGATAGGGATTTTATGCACAAGCCTTCTGGCATCCATTGATTACTCTGGTTGGCACAGGGTGACACTACTGTATGGAAAGTTTTGCCTTGTTTAATAACAATTATAAGCTAGTATAAGAGATAGTGATCATGTGATGAAAATTATACTTGAATTTTTTTGAAAGAGTTATAAAAAATATGTTAATAACAACTAATACTTATTTATTATTATTACTTTAAATGATCAAATTTCAATGTTAAAATTTGTCTATAATGTTGTCTTCTATATATAAAATTAAAAATAATCAATTTAAAACAAAATTGAAATAGACAATTCACTATAAATAAAAATATTATTTAATACATCAAATCAGCTTTCAATCCTTAATGGCATCTTTTCAAGATGTTTCTTTTTACATAACCACATGACCAATTACCATACAGCAACTCTCCCAACGGACATTATTTATATTATATTACAATAAATATAATTATTAAAATACATACATGTACATAAGAATGATTAAATTTATTACAGTCCTTTTTTTTTTCTCCCATAATATATATATACAAATAATCTTGAATATACAGTCTCATAACATTTTCTTTCATTGTAATTTTTAACATACTTAAAATGAATTGTGAAAAAAATATTGGGGTAAAGTATGTTAAAAATTACAAGGAAATATAATGTTATGAGACTTTGTATATTCAAAAAAATTTAAATTTGTAAACATGGTTAAAGGTATAGCACAATCAAGGGAAAAATAAGCAGTTAGACTATTGAAAATTTTATAGTTATAATTCTAAAAATAGAAGGAAGGGATTATTACTATTGTTTTTTTAGATTATTTGTATATATATATTATGAGAGGAAAAAAAGGACTATAATAAGTTTAATCATTTTTATATACATATATATTGTACTAATTATATTTAATGTATTTTAATAATTATATTTATTATAATGTAATGTAAATAATGTCCAAAGAGGGAGTTGCTGTAGGGTAATTGGTCATGTGACTGTGTAAAAAAGAAACATTTTGAAAAGTTCCATTAGGGAACGAAAGTCAGATTGATGTATTGAATGTTTTTATTTATAATGAGTTGACTATTCAATTTAGTTTTAAATTGATTATTTTTAATTTTGTTTATTATTATAGTGTATTTAACACAAATTAAAAATAGAAATGGCTTTACAAAAATAAAATGATAAACAATAATCTAAATAAAAGTTATTTTAATAATAAAAAATATATAATAAACAATATTGAAAATGATCTTGGTAATTTTAAATGATCATATAGAGAAGATTAAATAAAATATATGTTTATATATACTAGCTTCATTTTTGGTCGTAAATATCTTAGCTAGAGCTATCTGTGTGTATAAGTCAATGTTAAGAAATAGTGTACCGCTCTCATATAAGATTATTTTCATACAACAATATTTAAATATCCACCTAAATAATTAATATTCTTTTAAGTAATGTCGACGTGTGTGTGTCTGTATGTGGAAGCAAGAATATATAAAGAAAATCATTTTTGTTAAAGCATTTTTAGTTAAAAAATCTACAATTTACATTAACATTTAGATATTTTTTCTATTTTCTTTTATTATTTAAGTTAGTAAAACTTAAAATAAAAAAATGACAGGACTTCTGTTTAACTCAATACTAATAGAAAGAGAAGAATATTTTATTTTGTGTTAGCATTAAAACTTTTCCCTTTATGATGCAATAGGGTGTATACTTCAATCTTTCATAATTATAAGCAGATTAAGATCAAAATATGTAAAAAAAATTACTGAAGAGTAATTATTGAATTAAAAATAAATAACAGATGTCCAGAGAAATAAATTTTGAGAAGGAAGGGCAATAAATTTAAGTAAATTTATTGTAAAAAATATCTCCTTATATGTGTAATAATTGCATTAATTATTGTGAATATGAAATTCTTTTGGAAATCTCTTGTTTAGATATTTGCATAAATAGCTTGTAAAATATATTTTAAAGGTTCTAAAAGTCAATTGCTGCGGGAAACTCTGTTAGGAACCATAGAAATTGTCATCCAGATAAATGTTAGTTGGAACAGTAGAGCCTCTTTAGTTGGCTGTTCTAATGGTAGTGTAGTGGTTCCAGCATGAAGACCATCCTTATGTCTGTTACCAAGAAACACCTGTCTTATAAAATTTTTAATTTATCATCAGTCATTGCAATAATGCATAACACCAATCAAAAGAAAGTAATAGTGAAATGCTCAGCTTGTATAGTTTAATGGTTCTAGAATTATTAAGCATCAAGAATTAGTAGCAAAATACAGAAAAGAAATAATAATAAAAAAATGATCATAAAAAATTTATCATAATCACAGTCTATAAATATATAAACACAATTAAAGAATTTTTTATGATATAACTATTATGGTGAAATATACTGTATATGTATGCACAAATCTTTTTAAGAATAACGATAAATAAAATGACTAAATATATAATTCATATAACTATACAAATTTGCAGATAATAAAAAAAAAAACTCCATGTAACTGAGTAAACTGTTAGATGGTGCCAGGATTTAATGTCTAGTAAAATGTGATATTCATTTGTATGACTACTAAAAAAAAAAAAAATCACCCTTCTGCCCATCTTTTTAAAAATGATCTGCAAAATGAAAAAAGATTAGGAAATGAAATAAATTATTTTTTAAAATATCTAAAGATAAATAAAAAAAATCTCTCGATTATTAAAGATAAAAAAAAAAATAGACACTTGATGACATTTACAAAAAAACAAAAACCTATCCATGTGGAAAAATATTTCATTGGGATTGAGATTTATCAAAAGTAGATGAAAAAAAAAAGTGATGATTTGAAAAATAATAAATCAATAAAAAAAATGAACATTTACATTCTATGAATTGATTTTGAGATTAAAAAGCAGATAATGAATGCATAAAAATACAATACAAATATAAAAGATGGATTGAAAGTTCACAATATTACTTTTAAAAAATTAAATCTCAATAAACTCAAAACTAAATTTACTGAAGAATTATGAATTTTATAGATAAGCTTGATGTAATGTTATACACATATGATAATAAATATTATTATAAAATGAAAATAGATATCCATTATATTTTTTTGCATATAAATAAAACAAAAAAATATATAAAACAATAAATATTGTATTTACTTAACATCAAAAAATATTTATTTTGGCAATGTTTTGTTCTCCTCAATGTAATATATATTATTGTAAAAGTTTTGTATATATGCTATAATGAGAAATATAATAAACCATTGTTAAAAGATGCTTTTTTTTTGCATTAAATAATATAATATTTATTGTTGTACAATCTTTTTCAGCTTTATATATTTATAATAAAAAAATATTTATCTAATAGTAAAATATAATGTAAAAAATGCTGATTTATAAGAAATATCAAAAACTGATAGATTAACAGCCATTATATCAAATTAGTAAAAATATTTTTTTCCAAACAAAACAATTTTTTTATTAACTTCTAATTTAAATATATATATAAACAAAAAGTATTATATTTGTAATTATAAATTAATATATAAGAATAATTTAATACCAATAAATATAATAATAATAAAGATGTCATTTTCTAAAATGATAAAATACATTACAGAATAAAGGCAAATAATAAACATTTTAATTATTAATTAATAACTAACACAAGGGAAATTCTATGAAAGAGATGAAGAACATAACTATAAAAAAATAACACAAAATCAGTTTCATTTATGTACTTTATTGATAATCAATAATAATCAAATCATCTTTTCCCATGGGATTGGAGAAAATAAACAAAATACATGAAAAAATGACAGAATGGAACCCTACATAAATTAGATAAAACCAATTTCATAAAAATTTTCTGAACTGCATGTAAACCCATTAATTTTATCATTGAAAATGGAAAGAAGTTTAATTCATTATGCTGCTTTTACATATATTTAAATAAATCATACGATGTAATATAATATAAAATAACATTATATAAAAGTGATAATATATATAATAATAATAATCATACACATAAAAGCTCTTTTAGGCAAATATTAATTTTTGCCCTTTCCAATGTGCTTGAACTATTTTACAATTAAGTTCTACTATTGTAGGTCATAATTGTAAAATAGTTCCAGCATACTGAAAAGGGCAAAAATTAATATTTGTCAAAAAAAAAAACTTATGTATTGCTATTATATAAAGATATTTTATATTATATCACATCGTATGATCCATTAATTTTAATATCATAATAAATATATGTATTGAAATGAACAATCTATAATTCATTTGATATGCAAATTTGTTTTTTTGTTTAAAAAAAAAGAACTGGAAGAAGATTCAAGAAGAAACTAAGTTTTGTATCTAAAAATGAGATTTTCTTTTATCTAGATCTGATTGGAATACTACTATTCAAATTGCAGGATTTCATTATGCTTTGTGAATAGAAAGAAAGCTAAATCTAAACTGGGACACTTTTGAATCTTATTTAGAATAATTCCAGCTGAATGAGGAATTAGTGTTTATTTAAGATAACTAAAAATTACAAGGCTATACTATGACCCTAAACAGCCTTTTAATATTTGTCAGAAAAAAAAAAAATAATTATTTTGTTTTGGGATGAGTCTTACATTTAAAGAGTGATAAAATTTTCTACTTTTTCCTTTTCCTATGTATTGATTTCTACTTCAACATATACCATTTACACCTTTCTTAAATACTTTATCAATACTTTTATTTATATCAAACTAACAGTTTCGACTGTCCTGCAAAATGATAATAATATGTATTAAATAGTAGAATAAATGTTAAAGTTTATAATTATAATAAATAATATTTTTAAAAAATAAAATAAAGTGATAAAAAATAAATTGATAGAAAATAAATATTGATAGAATTATTTAAAGAGTAAAATAATAAAATGGAAAATGATTATTTATAATAGTCAGATTAAAATGTATATTTATTTTTATTTATATTGTGTATTTAATTATGTATATGAATAAGTGTATTAATTGTATAATTATATATTTGAATATTGTAGCTCTGATGATGACTGCATGACAGTCAAAAACTGTTAGTTTGATATAAATAAAAAGTATTGATAAAGTGTTTAAGAAAGGTGTAAATGGTATGACTTAAAGAGTGATTTGTAGTTTATTTTAAATAATTTTGGATTTGTAAATAAGACTTATTATCTGGGCATTATTTGAAAAGACACTGTCAAAAAAATAAATAAATAAATAAATAAATTTGTAATAACTTCTCTTTACTTGTTAAAATTATTTTTTAAAGAAAAAAATATTATTATATATCACATATGTATGCTAAGCTTTTGAATTTTATATAAGTTATTAATAAGAGGAAAAGATAAAAAAATAATGACAATCATGTAAATGCAATGTACACATATAAATGTCTAAGTCACAAATAACCATAGTTAATGATGTAATTATTTTCGTTTGTCTTCGTTTGTAGTTAAACTTATATTTGATTACTAAAAATTGGCTTTTATGTAAATGAATTCATATATACACAATTGTTTGTTCAATGTTTAATAGTTTACACATGTTCACATTCATAAGGGAAAATACATTCCTATTACTTTAATGAGTTAGAGACCAATCTCAAAACAAATCCCTCTGTATAAATTGTAATATTAAATTAGGTTTAGGGTCAAAAACCCATTCCTTATAATTATTGTATAGAAGGTTTATTCAGTTAAGTTTAGGATCCAAAGATCATCTCTTTATAATTGTTACTATATAAGCAGTTATGTTTAGAAATAGGATCTAAAAAAGACCATTCCTTATGATTATTATAATAAAGATGCATTGATGTTTATCCCATATGTATGTGTAAATACTAGGAAATATGCAAGTCAAAGAAATGTTATATTTATAAATTCATGCATGTATAGAATTATATCTAAGTTTATTGAAGTCAGGATTAAAGATAAGTCAAATGTGACATTATCTATGAATATATTTATACTATGATGTATAAACATTAAAGGATTTTGCTAAAGAAATAAATTGTATATCAATTAATGATTATACTTTGTAAATAAATTACTGTTATATGATTTGTTAATTTTATTAAAGAAAATAAATTGTATATCAATTAATAAGAACACTTGTAAATAAATTATTATTACACAATTTGTTACTTTTTATATAAGATTGTGGGGTTTACTGTCATTCATAGGGAGTAACTTATATTCTTTGCGATTTAGCCTGGGGCTGTGTAATGGTTACATTATTACATTGAATAAAATATTGTTTTAAATATACATTATTAGTTTATTTCCTGGTGCTTAAAGCCAAGTAGTATCATGTCATTTCAATAAACAAATAAATAGAAAAAATATAAATAAATAAACTATGTTAACTCTGACAGTTACAATATATTTTAAATAAAACCAAGATTAGTTACAAATGCAGTATTTTTTTTTTCTAATAAATTATTTTTTATTTCAATTAATGTCTTTTAAATGAAAGTTAAAAAATCTTTTATATAAACAATGAGCAAACTAATCATATGCAAATAAAGGTAATAATAATATTTATATGTCAAGTTATATTGATTTTTTCCCTCTGTTTACATTTATAATTCAAAACTGGCAAATATTTGTTCATCTGCATAATGAAGTGATTTCTTTAATAAAACCTAAAGCCAAGTGACTTTCAACTGAAAGTACAAAAAACCACTTTGTTATACTATGTCAAGTTAGAAAAAAAAATATCAAAATCATAATTTGTCAGTAATAAATATAAGAAACACTGTATGAAAAATACTGAATCCCTAAAAAAAAAAAAAAAAAAACACTCTGATGTTGGATGTATAAAATCAATAAATGGACAACAAGTTTATTGTATCTGAAAGCAACAAAATGATGAAAAAAATATTAAGAAATAACTAAATAATAAAGCAATACAGATAAATGCATTAACATCATGCAAAGTTCTATATCTATACATAATAATTGAATTTTAAGAAATGTATATAAACTCTTTAAGTTATGTATATACATTCGCCTATCTACATCAATATAAAAATATATATTTGCATGGTCACAGAAGAATTTGCTGTTAACTAAAAGGGAACCCATTGATTTCTCTTGAGATATTTAATACAAGTAGAACAAATTTTTAATGTCCTCTCCACATGTTCTTGTTGTTGCAACTGTTATTACTATATGTTTATTCATATAGAAAATGAACATCAATGAGCTTCTCACCAATATGCATTAATAAGCATATTGTGTTTATTGGATTTATATCTTTTAGTGTTACATCAAGAAATATTATAATCTTTTTTATGAATTGCCTGAGTTTTCTTGAAAGCAGGATAAATAGGTGTATATAAATGTAAATATTTACAATTGCAAGACTAAATTAAATTATAGCTCTTCTTCCCAGGAGGCTTTAAAGTCACCAGTCAAGGCAGCAATTGGTGGCCAAAGACAAACAGTGCTAAGAATCTCTCATTCCAGATCCAGATTGTCATTTGATAGAACCCTTTTATACTTACAACTGCAAATCACTTTCAATTGAAAGAAAATTGCATAGATTGGAAGAACTGTTTAATATTAAATAGGACATTGTTGGAATTTCTGAAGTTAAAAAAAAAGGTGAAAAACATTTTTTTCTGACAAAGGTAAAAATATTGGGAATGGGATTCAGTGTAAATAAAAAGTGGAAGAATAACTTTGTAGAGATTGATGGGATAATGGAAGATACCAAATGCAGATAATTCAGATTTATGCTCAACAAGTTTTCAATGTTATGAAATAATAGAAATTTCTATAATGGAGATATAAAATGCTTTTGATCAGACCAAACAACATTTTAAAATTGTCATAGAAGACTTTAATACTAGAATTGGTAAACAATTGAAAGGTGAAAGTGCCATGGGTTAATTTAGTTACGGTGATAGAAATGAAAGAGGATATAGATTTGTGGAGCTCACAGAAAAATAAAAACTGGTATATTATGAATTCTTTCTTTGAAAAAAAATACTAAATGGAAATAAACATAGAAGCATTCAAATGAAGATACAGCAGAATTATTTATTACACTTTGTCTAACATACCTATGGCAAACTTATGGACAATGCCAAGAGATAGCTCATAAGAAAATTGTGTTAGCACATGTAAATGATATTATTATTAACCTAAATTTTATTAATAATTATTATAAAATTTTGTTTTAATACATAACATTTTGTTTTGCATGAGAGAAATTAATCAAAATTAATTTTTCTCAATGAAATGCATTTTGTTTTGTAATAGATGTCTCCCCCTTCTATCTCTAATTAAGCATATATTTAAATATATATATATGTGATCCTGTACAAAGAAAGTGATAAATATATTATTGATGCTTAAGCATATCAAACATAGTACAGGATAAGAAATTATAGTGTGAATGCATTTTAAAATAATTATTATACTTACACTATAATAGTATCAGTAAGAAGGGATAGAGAAGGTAATAGTACATTGGTGTAGGGTGTATTTCTAATTTTTCAATTGAAATAAGAGTTTACAAGCAAGAGTTGATTAACCAATAGAGGCCTAAGAATAATGTAATGATTTGAATAAATTCCTACTAGGTTTTAATATGTTATAATGCTAGTTATTTAATATGTGGTAATTATCTATAACCCTTGTAACTAATAAATCTAAATTCAATAATCACATACATCAAATAATGAAGTTTAATTTGATATACTAATATTAATAATGTATAGAAGAGAAGAAAGATGATCAAATACTTTAAATTTTTACAAAACAAAACTATTTTAATAAAAATAATAACAGATAAATGAGCATTTTATTACATACAAATATTCATATAGAAAAATAAAATATCTACTAAGAAAACATATACACTAATAATAATAAAAATAAATTTATTTGCAATGCAAAAAAAAATAATAAATTAGACAAATATAAAATTCTCATCTAGGAACCTTTAGTTTTCAACTTTTTCTGAATCTGAGATCTCAAACTTTGTACATATGGGTTTACCACATTTTTGGGATTATTGCTATGAATTCAGTTTGGTATTCACAATAATAAGACACTCTTTTCACCTTTCTCAAATAATGTAATTCTTTTTGGGCTACTTTTCTTCTTAAAAATGCAAAATTAATTGCCAGCTTTGATAATTATTCAAATTCTTATTATGCATTATAGAAATTTCATTCTTGCAGTAGCCTTCAAATTTTACTATTTTAATTTTCTTTTCTCATTTTAAATAATTCCTAGTTCTATACATAATACTGAAATTATTTACTGTTGATCAGTTATATCTATAACTAAGAAAAGGCATTAAAAATTAAATCTGGTCATATGGAAAATTCCACAAGCTTTTATTAGGAATAGCTTCAAAAGATTCCAATCTAGGAAAATTTCAAGTCAAACTTAAATCATGGGTGGATCACCATAACAGATATCCTTGTTTAAGTCTAAAGCTCCATTTTTGACTTTCCATTAAAACTGTGAATTTTTCTCACAAAGCTAAGACTGTGTCAATGACAATTGCATGGCACCATGATATTGTTTATTTTTCTCTTTTACTTTTAGATGCATTGCTGGATATTTATCATGGTTTGCCAATTGTTTTCTCCCAAAAGTCAATCTGATCTTTTTTTTTTTTAAATTATAGCTTAAATATTTTCTCAACTATAATGCAATAAAATTAAATAAATGTCTATTTTTCAAATAATAATTAATTTATTGTATCTGGTTGTTTTTCAAAAATTAATCATTTAATTTCATTCATTAAATTAATTATCATTAATTAACTCGCAAATCTAAAAACATAACTTTATAAACAAGATACTCTATTATAAAGCAAAATATAAATAAATTATTATATTTTTGATCTTTTTTCTTCTAAGTATTATATTATTCAGAAATTTTATTTTAAATAAGTCAATTATTTTATATAGCACGATGTTTTTTATAAACTATAAATTTTATTTTAGCAAAAAAAAATGCACATTTATGTTGTAGGGCTAATGAAGTTTATTTAATCTTTGATTTTAAATAGTATCAATATTTAATCTTTATTTCTGAATAACTATATACATAAAATTATATATATTCATGTCTACTTTTCCTTTTTAAGCCTCAAATATATACATGCAGTCATACTATGATATGTGCCATGAGACCAATCAATCTCGATACATATAATTAAAAAAAATATTTTTTACAAAAAAGACTTCAATATTTTTTTAAGAAATTTTTTTTTTTTTGCTGTTTTAATATGGCCAGTGAAAGTAAAAACAAAAATTATTGGAATCCAGTAGCAGAGAATTCCAAAATAGGTGAACAGAAGATTAATAAAGGCAATAAAGTAGTTTTTTGTTTTATGTTCTAGGACAGTAGTGTGTAGATCTTGTCAGTAAAATTACATTATAAAACATATCATAAATTTATTCTTGATAAAAATAAAGAAAACAAAAGAAAATGTACTGTATGGGCCATTAAAAATAAAAATATTCAGTCAATATCCTTCAACATATTAACATTCAGACAAATAAAACTGTTATTAGTTATATTGCCTTAAATATAATTGCCAAACACAAGAAAACTTTTGGTAATGATGAATATTTAAAAGAAACATGATTAAAATGCACACCAATTTTTTTTTAAGATATTGAAAAGAAAATTATTCAAAGAATAAAAGATATGGCTTTAGCTAGAAATATAGCTAAAGATAGAATCTTGGAAATGACTAAAAATATAACTCATCAACAAAAAATAGATATAAAATCTATTTTCATTTTAATTTATCTTGAGACTACTGATATAATTGAATTATGTCATTTAGTTATTTTAAATTTGTTATTGTGTTGGGAACAATATCAAGGAAGAATTAATCAGTTTGTCATCATTAACAACAACAAAAAGAATAGATATTTGCAACTCAGTTCAATTGCTGAAAAAGAAATAAATGTTTCCAAAATTATATCAGTAACAATTGCTGATCCTTGCAATATAAACAGACATTCACATATCAAAGTACTGGACAGAAAGCTATGGTTTTCACTGCATTATATATCAATAGGTTATATGTGTTAAGGTTAGTTTCAATATACTGAAAGATATTATGAGCTTTGTAAAAAAATTAGTCAATTTTATACTACATGTGTTTTAAATAAACAAAGATTTTTAATATTGTTAAATGAGATAAATTCATAAAGCAAAGGGTTAATCATGTACAATAATGTTCTATGGTTAAGTTTTGAAAGAGTTCAAAGATTTGTTGAATGTTTGCAAGAAATTAGATTTTTTTATATATAATGAGAATATCAGTGAACAATACAGTCAATTAATGGATGTCAAATGGCTTTAGAAACTATACTGATTTGTGCTTCCATTTAAATAAATTAAAAATTATACTGCAAGCTGTTAATAAACAGACATTGTCATGTTTGATTTAATCAAAGCATTTGAAACTAAATTAAATAATTTTAATTGTGATGTTATTTCAAATACCTATAAATATTTTCTAAATACAAAAAAATTTTTGGCAGATATAGAATCTCATGAAAAACCAAATAAGATCAATGGGTGCAAGAATTTTCTACTATTACCTTCAAGATATGCATCACATTTTTTTTATAACCAGACACATCAGCAGATATACTCAATTTGAGAATTCTTGAATGTTTTCCATATGAGATGATATTGAATTGGAGTAAATTGATTTTCAATCCTGTTCTATATGAAAACAATTTTGTTGATTCAAGAAATTACTTGGAAATAATTACCAACAAAAATGACATTATTGGGGTAATAAAAAAAAATTGCTAAAGAAGAAATATAAAGTTTGGAATATCATTCCTAGGTCTTTCAATTGTTTAAAAACACTAGCTATATTATCAATTTTTTCCTTTATTTATGAATATATAAAAGACAGATTCAGAAATAGAATGACTGATGAATTTAGTTTGACACGTGTACTATTTAACATGACAAAAAATGTGATCCTGATATAAAGCATTCTGTCTCTAGAAGATAACTGACAAATATATTAAATAAAATAGCTGATAGAAATTTTTTAGTGGAGAGCTTTTTTTTTTTTAAGTATTAATATTTTTTTCTATATTTAAGTATTCATTCTAAAGATATTTTGAGAAAAACCATTATCCCAGTAGAATCCAAGAATGAGATTAGAGCGGTGAAGATAGCATCCAGTTTTTAATTTATTTAAAAAAAATTTTCCCAACAAAAGTTATTATTAGCACTTTCCGCCTGAATTAAATCCAGCCTCTTCTAAAGATAGATAGTTTTTAACAATTGGCATAAATCTTATTAAACTTATTCTTTCAAACAATTTTTAGGCCAATAATTTTTTAGATCATTGCTAGATTTATTAGATTTTAAGACAGCTATGGTTTTCATTTCATGAGAAATTTTTGGAATAGTTTTTGGTATGAAAAATGTTGGTTTTAACTTTAGGTCCCAAATTTTTAAAAAACTGGAAATTTGATATCTCTTCATGGGATCTCTCTGATTTATAACAAACAATAATAAATTAATCAATATCTTCTGTTTTATTTGAGATATAAAGTCATTTTGAAAAAGAAATTTATCAGCTCCAATGATGTCTTTTCTGATTTTATCAATCTGGAAAGCACTATGATGATTTTTTTAAGAACTGTTTTTACATACACTAATCCTATGTAATACTGACATGGATTTTCAAATATATCTCATAAAGTTTTGTTTTGGTCTTTTCTCATTTTTTTATCTAACATCATCAAGAAATTTCACAAATATATCAATAATTTCTGAATATTTAATAAACAAATACTGGTTTAGAAAGAGTACTTCTCATTTCCTTCCAACCTGAAATGATAGTAGCTTTCAATATCTTCAAGGGGTTAACTAAATGTGATTTCCAATGGGCTAAAGATTTAGTCTATATTGCTTTCAGGGGAAATGATCTAATATTAATAGAATAGCAGGCAATGGTGAAACATTTTTTTTACAAAATATAAATCAGATGCAGTATCTAAGCACTATCTGCATGATGGAATGTTCT
Source organism: Epiperipatus broadwayi (assembly GCA_028023455.1). NCBI lineage: Eukaryota > Metazoa > Onychophora > Udeonychophora > Euonychophora > Peripatidae > Epiperipatus > Epiperipatus broadwayi. Next base: position 1,316,869 of record JAQFVV010000212.1, read on the forward strand.
TTCTTGCTTGCATTATAAAATATTTGCATGTTGTTGCTTTAAATAATCTATTTTATAAGATGAGAACCTGTTTATGTACAATTGCATATTCACGAAGACTACTATGACAAATGAAATCTCCTGCAAATACATAAGATGTAAAAAGAACTGAAAGAGCAAAGTAAGCCAGTTTGTATAAAAGATTTATAAACATAAATTACTATAAAAATTATTTTTCCAAATGATCTAACTATTTGCATTTTCCATTGCCTATCATGGTCTTTCTTTTCATACTTGAAATTTTAATAATCTGTCAGCAAATTCTGGATCTATGCAAGACAAATATTGGCTAAAAAGTACTACTTATTTTATTAGAATCTGGAATAAATTATTTTCAATATCTTTGAGAGACAAGAATTTTTCTTAATTATGACAAATGCAGGTAAAGTAATTAACAGAAAGGAAAAATATGGCATATATAGCTTTTTATTATTAATTTTTTCTGCAATAATTTTCATAATTGCTATATTATTTGTATTATCTTCAAAAAAATTTGTTTGATTTGTTAGATGCTTTGAAATAAAATACAGCATACCATCAAAGCAATAATGATAAGTCTCCTGAAGTAGAATTACATTAACTGGTATATACTATTACCTTCTCTAAAAAATTTCCATGTTTGACTGTGTCATTTTTTCAATGTTTAGTTAAAATAATTTATGTTTCTTATTGAAGAGAAGTTTATTCTGTAGACCATATATCTGGCACTGGTCCAACCTCATGTCAAAAACCCAGAATTTTTTCCTCTGGAATCCTAGTGTCACTATCCCATAATGCCATCAGATTTCCTGTGAATAACTTTAATATGAGATTTCATATTTTCCTTTAAATAACCAGAAATTCATCAAAAAATATGAAGACTGGTTTCTAAAGTTACTTTAATTTCACATAATAATGCATGCTACTTAGGGAGGAGGCTGCATTGGGATGTGTGTGTGTATGTATTGTACCATCTGCCTTTTTTAAAATTTTAATAAGAAAAATAAAACTTTTTTCTTATTTTCTCTTTTTATATCTCACTGTCTTTGAAAGGTTCAGGTCCGTCAGGTGGAGATACTAATATCATTGGTAGCAAGCTACCAATAATATCAATACTCTGCTATTAAATTATAACACTGGCCATCCAAGCACTTTATTTATTTTAAGGAAAAACTCTTTAGGCGCCAGTCAATTACAATGTAATTAACGTGCTTGCTCGACCAGCAACAAATTTAGTATTTGCCCTCCCAGCCAGCTCATTGGATTCTACCTACTCCAAATTCTCTGGCCACATTATAAATCTCTATTTCTCAATCTCAATATCATAGTTATTTATTTATTAAAACATTGGCATTATTCAAAATCTATAGCCTAAAATTTCCCTTTCTTTTAATATTGGCTCAAATCACTAATGATAATTAAAATATTTCTAAACCTCGCTCTCTTTCTTTAACTTCTCATTCTTGTCCCATAATAAAAATACGTACATACGTTTTTGTAATACATTAGATATTTAATACATTTATAAACATTTAAATATATAAAAAAAGCATATTTAATTAAAGTACATACCCACCCTAATGAGATTTGATTTTAACCGTGTGATTATGAAAGCTAATGTATATAGTGTACCGAGACAAAGTCGGTACAGGTATATACGCACACACACGAGCAATGTAAACACTCTATATTTTTTTCTTCTTTCACTTTCAACTTATGATAAAAAATAGATATAGTTTTCTTTCAATGCGTTATAAAATACATTGTAAAATAAAATGTTAATATTTCTGATTAAATAGTTTAAGGCTTTCATATAATCTACTATAATAATATTCTCTAAAAAAAAATAAAATATAAAGTATTACTAATATGCCATTTTAAATCTCAACAAGTGATTTCTACTTGTATATGCCGCGGGGGTAATTAAAAGGGGTTTATTTTAAATTATAACTGTAGTGAAAGTTAAAAGCTTATAGAAGTGATTTTGAGACAGATTAAATGCTCGACTTTTAAACTAATGTAATTTAAATTGTTCTCTTAAAACACGCACACATGTATGCATAAAAGGTGTGAATAAGTATGAATTTTTCTAACTGAGATTGCAACATGAGATTGCCTAAACCTAAGATTGCCTCAAGCATATGGATTGAGTGGACATTACGTAGGACACGGACCCCAACGACAACTAAAAGAATATTGAACTCTGGGTGGAGATTCAATCCTCAGATAATAACCAACCCATATAAATATGAATCTAAATCGAAAAGAAAATATTTTAATTTATGCTTATGCTTATAGTTTTTTCCTAGATCCCTCCGGAAGCTACAACTAGAATTTTTTTTTTTTTGCTATCCGTTTATCCAATATGATCACTGTGAAATTAACATTTAGAGCGTCGATCGTCAGGATGGGCTAGGAAACCCTTCAGTGATTGATCGACGCTCCGCCGCCAGAACATCTCCACAGCTATGAATGATCAACAACAGTACCGTCCGAACATAGTGCTCCAATCAGTCTAAGGACGTTGTTCCGTTTAATATACATGAATCGTCCAAACATACTACGCTGAACTTATATGAAATGAATAACCACGTATTATGGAAACATCATCTATCAGGTTCGAACCCTCACCAAATTAGAAGCAGCAGAAGACTACGCAAAATCCTAGGTAAACATTTTTTTTATAATGCTTCCATTCACTCTTTACGTAAACTTAAAAGGCAATCTCATAATTAATTAAATTCGACTTTCGTAAATCAAATATAAAATGATCCGTAATCTCTCATATTTAAATCTTATTATTTTAATTTCAACTTTCGTAAATAAAAATATCAGATGCTACATAGTTCCTCATATTTAAATCTTAGGACTTTTCCAGTTATGAACTTTGATCCTAATTATTATTTTCTTTCGCAGATAAACTATAACACACACCTATTTTCAAAATGTATAAAGAGGAAATATATTTTATCAGCCATGTTTATTATGCATAATATGTTCTTTTCTGTGCGAGTGCGAGAATGCGCGTATGTGCGTGTAAATAAAGTTATTAATCAATGTTTCATTTTTTATAATCAATAAATTTTTTTTTTATTTAAACTAGTCGAGCATTCCTCAAATCATTTCTATAATTAAATTTTTTTTTTTTTTTTGAAGTTATTATTATTGTTAGCATTTATTCATACAATTAATTATTTTACTTTTAAATTTGTCTTCCTTATATTTTTCTTTTGTTTTTATTTTTTTTTAAATTTCATTCATAAACATCGTGCCGTAAGTCACGATGTTTACTTATTATGTAGTTAACATAGATTTAAGAGTTGGGAGGGCCTATTATTAATAAATATAAGTAAATGTCAATAGAGCTAGTATAAATAAATTTATTGGACTGTATGATAAAGGGGGGATGATATTATAAACGTCTAAGTTGTTTATTCTAATGATGCCTCAACCGAACATTCGTATTAGTTATAAATAACCAATGATCCCGTCCAATGCGGGGACCGATCTGTCAATCAACCGATCTTCTTATCCATTGGTTAATATTGTGTCATTTGCCAGAATAATAGTCTTGAAGGCAATTTCATCGCGACCCTGAGTGACCCCTATTGGTCCATGCTGGGAGTTCGAGCTTATGGGCAGGGATTAGACTTCAAAATCGTTTTGATATGACGTAAGGTGATGCGAGAAATTAAATTGTAAATCAAATCATCGTATCTGGCGCCCTCTTGTGTTGATAATGAACAACTATTGATATAAGAAAAAATAAATAAATCTTTACGCTGTATCATGTTTGTTTTGGAGCTCACAATTCCTTTTAGGAACGGTTTAATAGGGAACCGGTGCAAGGTTTAATAGGGGACGGTAGAATAGTAATAATAATAATAATCTAAAAATTAATAGTTTTTATAAAGTTCAAAAGTTTTATCTCACTGGTTTTCAATGGCTATAATTAAAAGTTTGAAGATAAAGGAAAATAAAATGATTTTACCTAGGATTTGAAAACTGTAATATGCGCAATAGGAAAACGTAGCTTCTGCTGATTCTGTGCTCCAACCGGTTGATGATGATTCCTTGTAGGCTTTTTATTTTTTGGTGATGATATATGAGCTATTCTGGACATGGACACTCTGCGGATGTTCAGGTTCAAATGAGCATTTTTCTTCTTTGAACTAACTGCAGGTGTTATTGCAGCGAAGGTTCAGGCCAGTCACATGATTCGCTAGGTTCACAACGTTTTTTTTTATTTAACAAGATCAACTTTGACTTATTTTTCAATATAATATAATACTATTACGTGATATAATAATAATATAGTACTAATAATTATTCAAACAATGCTAAGCTCTCCCTTTTATATCCAGTGTTTTCTTATCTTAGGATCTATCAGACATTCTACTGCACTCCTATTGGGTTTCTGTTCCTTTTCTTTTAGCATATAAGATTCTTTCCTTTAATTTATATTTTAATTAAATAGTAGTAATTAATCCTTTGTTCGTTATTTATCACTAGCCGCTGTAATTATAATTTTCCTTTGTTTTGTTTTTTAATTTTTAATTCTTTTATTTACATTAGCTTTCAATTGTATTATTTTGAGAAAAGTCCTTTTTTTTTAACATTTATTTTTTATATATGCACACATTCCATTATTTTAATATTATAAGACAAGAACGAAGCTATTTATACCATAAATAAATAATACTGTTTATATTATAAATTAATAATAATAAAAAAAAGTTAATCACTTTCCTTTATCTATTCTTTATTTCTGAAATCTTTTCCCCCACTTTCAATCGATTATCTCAATACAACCCCCACCCCTTGTCCTTTTCTTTTTCTCAAACTTTTAAACTTCTTCCTTCTTTTTTTTTTAGACGTAAATATACATTTTATTTTTTAATTTTCAATGTTTTTTTTTTTTTGAAACAAATCTCTTTCAACAAATTCACGCATGATAAATATCATGTAACGACTACGTCGGTACATCTCCCCCCCCCCTTGAGAGTAAAATGTCATTCTGAGCATCTTAGCTCTAATTCCCAAAACCAATACAGTAATACAAAATCATGTTACTTTATTATAATCGTGATCCATTTATTTGCTAAACTTTATCTTTTCCCTTTTACTAATTGCAAGGATCGAGCATTGAATGTTCCCCTTTTCTCTGACCCTTGAGCAATCTCAAATGCATTGTTCCCATATTCTCGTATGATTTTATATGGCCCCTCATATATTGGTTGAAACTTCTTATATATTCACTTCTCCGGATGGCTTATTGAATTTACCCTCACCATAACTTCGTCCCCCAACTTGAACGCGTATCCGACTCTCCCTTGCCTCTTCTGTCTTATATTACCCATCCTTTTGAGCCTATGGCGTGCTTCGTCAGCATCTCTTTTCTTATCAATGTGTGGAGCTCCGACTGGCAAAATGGTTTTAAATGAGTATGGAATATTTTTTCCCTGGAGTCTGATGGCTCGAACCTTGTGGATTCGTTCTTTAACCAATTTATCATGTTAGCAACTTTTGTTGCCTCCTTCATCCATCTTTGATGATCATTCGGAAGGTACATACGAAATAAACGCCCCAACTCACTCATAATTCGCTCACAGGAATTGGATTGCGAATTGAAGTGAGGATATGCCTTATCTTGTGACATACGTCCATATTTTCCATTCCTCAGACAAAAAGGGTGTTCCGTGGTCCGATATTATTTGCTTTGGGATTCCCACATCTCGAAAAGGCTGATGTTCAAGTACTCTCATAGTCTGTCTGGTATTAGCCTGCGCCATCGGGTAAACAGCCACGAACTTGGAAAAAATATCATAGGCCACAACAAGATATTTCTTTCTATTAAATTGGAATAAGGGTCCATAGAAGTCTATTGCCAACAAACTGTTGGGCTGATATATGTATATGGGTCTCAATGGTCCCACGCTTGACTTGTTAGGGGGTTTGGTTTGCGCATATGGTACATCCCACAATGACGTTTAAGATACTCCTATACATCCCTGACCAATAAAACCAATGGCCTATCCATTCTTCAGTCTTGCTCATCCCATAATGTCCGTATCTTCCGTGTATGTACTTGATCACCTGTTCTTGCATGGCTGCCAAAAGAACGACTTGCGTATGTTTGCCATCTCTCATTCTGCGCTGCAAAAGTCCATCTTTTAAACAATATTGTTTTCTCTCTTTCCATAATGAACTGTTTATAGGTCTACTTATAGATTGGTGGAGTAAATAACATACCATTTGTTTACACTCCGCATCCTCCTGTATTCTATCTCCTCGTCTTTACGTACTTCGGCGGTGGATATGTATGCATTGTTGCAGTTCAGATGTTGTTGCCTATGTTCTATTGGGTAGTGGCTTAAAGCATCTGCCGCCATATTATCTTTGCCTCAGCAGTACTGTATACTATAATCAAACTCTTGTAGGAATAGACTCCATTGAATCAGCTTACTATTTGTGAGAAAACTATCACTTGTGATCCTATTAAGTATTGCCTAAATTTTTTAAAGGCCCATATGATTGCTAAAGCCTTCAGTTACAGTATAATTCTTTTCTGGCCCATTCAATGAGCGGCTTACAAAGAAAAGCACCTCCTGCCTTCCATCGTCCTGCACCTGAGACAACATAGCCCCAAATCAGATTCCACTGCTGTCTATTTGCACCACAAATGGCTTACCAAAATCTGGGTATGTCAGCATGACTTCCCTTAGGAAACCTTTTTTTTCACTTTCAAAGCTGTGCTCATGTTGCTCTTCCCATGCCCATTTCTTCTCCTTCCTTAGCAGTTGTAACAGAGGCTCCATGTCTGAGGAAAATTTTTTATAAAACCGATTGAAGAAATTGCACAATCCGAGGAAAGATTTAATGTCTTTTTTCTTTATTGGTGTTGGATATATAACTTGGATCTTCTCTGGATTTGGAGATATTCCTTGCTCATTAATAATGTGTCCTAAGAATCTTACCTCTGGGGTTATTGAATGCCTTTTGCTCAAATTTATTTTAATTCCCTTATTTTTACATTCACAAAACAGCCACTTCAAATGTTCAAAGTGTTCTTCCATGCTTTCTGAGGCTAAAATGATATCATCTACGTACATCGTAATCAAGCCCTTGATTTCCTTTGACAATATATGGTCCAGGCATTGTATTAGTCCTGCCCCGCTGTTTTTTAAACCAAAAGGAATTCGGTTGAAACTATACGCCTGTCCGTTATAGCAGAAAGCGGCATATTTCTGGTCCTTGAGATGCAGTCTAATCTGTCAGTAACTGGCCATTAAATCAAAAGTCGAGAATATTTTTTTTTATGGAATTTCATTAGTAATTCACTTATAGCTGGCAGGGTGTTGGTGTCTAACACTGTTATTTTATTCAATTGCTGCACATTTAGGCGTAACCGGATAGACCAGATTTTTTTCTTTACTGTCACTATCGGGTTATTGTATGGAGAGGAGCACTTAGAAATAATTCTCCACTTCAACATATTCTCTAGTTGTTCCCCACTACACTTCTGTTTTGATGCGGTATGGGATATGCTCGAGCTTGATCTTTTACAAGCCTAATTCTATGCTCGTATTCCTCGATAACTCCGGGGGTTTCTGAAACATGCTCTCATATGTATCCAACAACTCCTTCAACCGTTCCCTTTCCTTACTCCCACCACATCCACCATCCATCACCTTTTTCTCTATTCCTATCATTGCACTTTCTGCATCGCACTCCACTTATCATTATTTGCCTTGCAGACCTCAAATGAAATTTCCGCCTTGTTGATCCTCACCTGATAATGTTTCATAATTTAAGATGCAACCTGCTTTGCACATAAAGGCTGACCCCAGGATAGCATCATGTATTAGTCCCTCTAAGATTAATATGACATGATTGTATTCCTTTCCTGCTATACTTGTACTCACCCAAGCTTGTTCTGATGCCAGCTTAGCTCTTTTCCCATTTGCCAACATTACATAAACATTCTTTAACGGTAAGGTTTTAATTTTTTCATTGCTCCGACATATCTCATTAAAGGTTTTCTGTGACATTATGGATACCTGACTTCCTGAGTCGAGCAGTGTGCTAACCACTGCTCCTTCGATACTTATCCCTATTTTAGGACAAGACTGAGGTGCCATTCTCAGCTCCTCCCTTTCCTTGTTTATTGCTACTTGTACGTGAATATCGTCAGCATTCCCTTCCTTACTCTGACTTTCCTCATGCTGTCTATCACTGTCTAGCATCATGAGTATCTCTGCGGTTTGTTCTACTGTATCCTTCCCCATTATTATCTCTTGAATGTTTTTTGGAAAACCCTGCCTTACTAAATGCAGAATCTGTCATTCAGATATCTTATACGGTGTCACCATTCTTAATTTCACTTGTTTATGAAAAAATGCAATCATTAACTCCCGTTCTCCATTTGTCCTGTGCTGACATTTAATATTCTCCTGAAGTCCCCCCCCCCCAATAGTTTGCTAACAGCGCTTGTTTGTATTCTTCAAAGTTTGTCGTTTTTACTCCCATTGATTCCCACCAAATTTGAGGTTCATACTGTATGTAGCTACTGACTATGCTAACTTTCACTGATTCACTGAATTCATTACCTGAGAAAAACCGTTTCCAAGCTCTCTAAGTGCCTATTTGGTATTTCCCCTCTGTTTCCTGCGAAAGTTTTTATTTTTATAACCTGGCTCACCGCTTCCATTTCAGAATTGAATGATCTACTCTTATTTAAACAAAAATTTTCTTTTCTTTTTTTCTTATTTTACACAAATGTACAACCAACCCCCACCTTCTTAGTTCTATTGTTTGTTCTGCTTGTCCGTCTATTGTAATTCACCCAGAGTGTCCTTTTTCTTTTAATCACATGTAGTCATATGCAATTTCAATCGTCTATTGGTTGTGCCGATTTGACACGTTCTGTTATCAATACTAGCGGGCTCTTTAAACCTAAATTAGTTACTTTTTGATGTTCTTTCCCACTAACTGTCACCTGGGTCAGTTACGGCCCACGTTGGCTACGCCATTGTACCATCCACCTTTTTTAAAATTTAATAAGAAAAATAATTTTTTTTCTTATTTTCTCTTTTTAACTCTCACTGTCTTTGACGGCTTCAGGTCCATCAGGTGGATATACTAATAGCATTGGTAGCAAGCTATCAATAATATTAATACTCTGCTATTAAATTATAACACTGGCCATCCAAGCACTTTATTTTAAGAAAAAACCCTTTAGGTGCCAGTCAATTACAATGTAATTAACGCGCTGCTCGACCAGCAATGAATTTAATACCTGCCCTCCCAGCCACCTCATTGGATTCTAGCTACTCCAAATTTTCCACCCATTACAAACCTCTATTTCTTAATTTCAATATCATAGTATTGGCATTATTCAAAATCTATTGCCTAAAATTTCCCTTTCTTTTAATAATGGCTCAAATCACTAACGATAATTAAAATATTTCTATACCCCGCTCTCTTTCATTAATTTCACATTCTTGTCCCATAATAGAAATGCATACATATGTTTTTGTAATACATTAGATATTTAATACATTTTATAATATACATTTAAATAATACAAGTAGAAATAAAAGCATATTTAATTAAAGTACACACACACCCTAATGAGATTTGATTTTAACCGTCTGATTATGAAAGCTAATGTACATAATAATAATAATAATAATAATCAAGAAATTAATAGTTTTTATAAAGTTCAAAAGTTTTATCTCACTGGTTTTCAACGGCTATAATTAAAAGTTTGAAGATAAAGGAAAATAATATGATTTTACCTAGATTAAAACACGAATATGCGCAATAGGGAAATGTAGCTTCTACTGATTCTGTTGCTCCAACTGGTTGACGATGATTCCTCGTAGGCTTTTTATTTTTTGGTGATGACATATGAACTATTCTGGACATGGACACTCCACTGATTATCAGATTCAGACAAGCATTTTCCTTCTTCAAACTAACTGAGGTGTTATTGCAGCGAAAGTTCAGGCCGGCCGCATGATTCGCTAGGTTCAGCAATGCATTTTTTTTATTTAACAAGATCAACTTTGACTTATTTTTCAATATAATATAATACTATTATGTGATATAATAATAATATAATACTAATAATTACTTAAACAATGCTAAGCTCTCCCTTTTATATCCAGTGTTTCATTATCTTAGGCTCCATCAAACATTCTACTGCACTCCTATTGGGTTTCTGTTCCTTTTCTTTTAGCGTATGATTCTTTCCTTTAGTCTATATTTTAATTAAATAGTAGTAATTAATCCTTTGTTCGTTACTTATCACTAGCCACTGTAATTATATTTTTCCTTTGTTTTGTTTTTTAGTTTTTAATTCTTTTATTTGCATTAGCTTCAATTGTATTATTTTGAGAAAATTCCTTTCTTTTTAACATTTATTTTTTATATATGCACACATTCCATGACTTTAATATTATAAGACAAGAACAAAGCTATTTATACCATAAATAAATAATACTGTTTATATTATAAATTAATAATAATAAAAAAAAGTTAATCACTTTCCTTTATCTATTCTTTATTTCTGAAATCTTTTCCCCTAATTTCAATCATTTATCTCAATACAACCCCCACTCCTTGTCGTTTTTTTCTTTTCTTTTTCTCAAACTTTTAAATTTCTTCCTTTTTTTTTTTTAGAAATAAATATACATTTTATTTTTTAATTTTAAATGTTGTTTTTTTTTTAAGCAAATCTCTTTCAACAAATTCACGCATGATAAATACCATGTAATGACTGCGTTGGTACAGTATATATATATCTTTAATAGGTATCTGATTACTTATAAAAATGTATAAAGCATATAAAAAGTAAGAATTATTTTCTCATATGACCAATTTGGAAGTAATATTTAAAAAGATTAACTATTTGTATATTATTCTGACAAAAAATAAATTATGGCATAAAAAATGAATGTATGACAATCATAAAAATGACATGCATGCTTGTACTTTGTTGTTAGATACTTTACGTGTATTTAAGGTTATGCATATATAACATGTTATCTGATTATTTTTAAAAATATACAAAGTATCTAAAAACAATTACCTTGTCATATAACCATTAACATAATTTTGGTTCAGGATCTGTGAATGATAAAAAATAAACAAAAAATATAAATATTTAATACGTAAAGTAATGAAAGCAACATAATACATAAGTGTGTGTGTAGAGTTGTACACAGCATAATAAAATTGATTACAGCAATCTTAACATTATGATTAAAAAGTGTGTGTGTGTGTGTGGGGAGTTATCAAGTACTCGGCCCATTTAATTAGTTTTGGTTTTTGCAGCTTCTTCGTCAGCGGGTAAATCGCTTTTATATGCTATATATTATAGGAATAAATATGAATAAATTTTTCATTAATCAAAAAATTAAAAGTATCCAAATGCAATCAATAAAAATTTTATATCCTAAGATCACCTCACAGTTACTATGGTTAGGTGGATAAATGAAATGAATAAAATGTTGATCTTATATTAATGTGAATTGCTGTGGTTAAGCTTAAATTTGTAACATGAAACTTGTTGAATTATATTAAATGAGATAAAGTACTCTCTTCATTATCAGATTTACAAACTTGACATAAAATGATTTATTAGAATAAAAAATGTTTTTTTTAATACCTTGTAGAAAATATATTATATAGTAACAACTAATAAAACTCAACCAAAAAAAAAACTATTTGAGTTAACTTTTATTTTATATGAAATGAAATATATCTAATTATTATTGTGAGCTCTGTATAAAATATCTAATTATATATAAAAGATTCAATGTTTTCTATTGTAATATATAAAAGGAAACTACAACAACAATAATCACATTATTCAAAAAGAAATAATTAAATAAAAGGATAAATTTTAATTATGTTACTTTAAATTAAAATCATTATTATTAAACCCGTCCTGTTTGCATAGTTAGTGTAGATGATAGATTGTCAAACTAAGTTCCCTGGATTGAAACTCAGCTCCATTATTCCAAGTCTCCAAACTTCATGCTTCTTGAATGATCAATTTTTTTTTTTTTTTAAATAATTATAAAGAAAAATATTGGGGGAAAAAAATTAAAAATAAATAATAGATTTTTTTTCATTTTTTAACATTTTCAAATATAAAAGTATTATTATTTCCCAAGCAATACATTCATAAAAGTTATTGTCATTGAAATTACAATAATATATTGATAAAATGACATCCAAGCAAAATTTAAAGATTAAAAAAATGTGAATATTCAAGGTTAATTCAAAAATAGCTAGCTAAAAACTAAGAATCCAAAAATAAAAAAAAATTCACTAAGCCAAGACTTCAATTTTTCCTAGATTGTGACTAATATTTATAGAGATATTATGTTAGCATAAAATAAAATAATGTTAATCACTTCCGGCTTAATATTAAAAACAGAATTTTATAACCAAATTGAAAATAATTTGTATTCATAAAAGTGCAAAATACTCTTGAAATATAAAATCAGTAATTCTTTATAATGATTAAAAAAATAATTTCATCAACAATTCTCAAATAAATATTTTCATTGTACTATACTTAATAAAAGAAGTGGATAAATAATTAATTACATTAAATTCATATAATTTGATAATTATAATACAAAAAATATATTTTAAAATGTGAGGACTATAAAACTATTTGGTAATTCCCTACAAAAGATTCAACAAATAATTTTAATATGGAATCCATTTAGAAATTATATTAGATGTTTAAAAATTATTGAAAAATAATTACTTTTATCATACTAAATAATTTTTAATTCTTATGATTATACATCAATAATAAACTTTATGGTTAGGTTTGGTAATTTGAATATCATAAAAAAATAATTAATTATATACTTTTCAAGTTAGAATGATATTTCCTTGAATCCGCAATGTAAAATTCAATCTGTTTTGGATTGAATTAAATTAATAAAGGATGAAACCATTCATCCCATCTGATGTCAGCAACTCTTAAATTCTCCCAGAAACCCATTATTTAATCAGGTATTGACTAGTCAGCTAAGAATAACTAATTCTATAATCACTAATAGGCAGTGATTTGCTGGGTTGACTGTGATTAATTACTTGAAAAAAAAAATCCGTAACTTTCTTGAAAATCCTTGACTTCCTAAAAAAAATTTATGATTCAGCCAACTTAAACCCTAGATCAGTCAGGAAGACTGCAAATGAATAATTAATGACTATATTATGAGATCCTTCAATTCCATTCTGAATTAATATGTAGTGTATATCCATTAAATGAAAATTCCTATGAATTATATATTCATTCTTAATATTTTTTCTACAAAAACTTAACAACATTTTATATTTTTGATTTCTTAATTCAATTCAATATTTCATACAATCTTATATTTCTCATAACATTATAGTCCATTATAAAAGTACTTTTTAAATTTTTTTCATAAACAAACACTATATTTTCATTTACATTAGAATCAGCATGTACATCCGTATAATTATAAGGTCTGTCAGATCATTTTAAAATAGATACATTTCATTAAAAAAAAAAGAAGACCCAACTACCTTTTTATTATTTACTACAAAAGCTGAAGCCAACAGAGACATAATGTGAAGTACGGGCATGCCATTAAAAGTACCACTTTCTGCTTGCAATAAATATGTATATTATATAATAAGCATGAATAGCTCTTAATAAGCTTTTTCGAATACCCTTATCCCCAAACTGATTTCTAGCTGTTGGCTGTCATATTCAGACATTAGATCTAAAAATATCAGATCGAGCCCAGTATTTATCTAATAGTTAATTATTAAGTAGAAACCTGAAATTTTTAGACATTTATATGTCTTCAAATCCAGCTAACTTAAATAGTCATAGGGGACTGAACTAAGTTCAGATACAACATATATTAACAGTTTTAGCAATATAACATCGCCAAAGCCTCAAGGGTAAAACTATAATTGCAAGGAAATCAAGTCATACATCATGTGACCTAAATTTAATAAGCTTGGTCTACAAATGTATATAATGAGGTGAATAGCTCTTAACAAGCTTTTCTGAAAAACCTTATCCAACAGACCAGTTTCTTTGTTTCAGAAAGGTCAATTATAAAGATTATTTGAGGGTAGGCTACTTTGATAAATTTGTTAAAAGTAATTTATTTAATAGTAATATTTGAAATGATGTAAAGGATAAAGAAAAATATGATTTCATTTCTTTGCCATTTAAATTATCTTCTTACAAAATTGTATGTAAAAATAGTGATTTGTTTGGAAATAAGAAAATTATTTGGAAAAAGGGTATTACTTTAAATAATACAAATGAAATTTTTGATAGGAAGTGTAACGGACCGGAGAAAAGTGGTGTTTGGAGAAGTGTGGGGAGTATGCATCTGACTACTGTCGGACTTTGGGTCTTCAGGTAGGATTCTAGAGATAGCATGATGAAGTACTTAACCTATGATTGCACCCACTTCTTTGCTCTTGACTCTCTTAACAAGGATGTATTTATGCAGACTGACAGCTATTGTACTTCTATATAAGTCATAGCTAAGGAAATGTACTCACTCAAATCCATTCCAATGTTATGATCCTATAATGGTATGTGTGTGTAATATATATATATATATGGTTACTAATTAAATAATGAATGCGGAGTTGGTTTATATAAACTATAGAGGCCAAGTTGAGATTAAAAATTTCAAAAAAAATTTAATAAATAAATAAAAAAAAATATAAATAAATCCAAATAATTTACAATATATGTACACAAAAAGAAAATACAATAGTGTGTGTGTCTATAATGGATTTCCACCTAATCAACATTTCATAAATTCATGTTGATTTACCCAAAATTCCTTTGGTGGAAATTCATATCTAAAAACATTTATATATAAAGTTCCAATAAAGAAAACATGAAAACAAAATTGGTTTAGCACGCATAGATCTGACTATCTAAGTTAGATCTTCTCTATTCCAAAATTCAGGTTGGCATCATAGTTTGAATTCAATTATTAGTGCTTGACCTCTTTGAGAGTCTACCTCTCTAAAAATCTATATATATATATAATACTGATTGCCATAGAATAGACCATTCATACAAAGAATTTAGTCATTTATACAGAATAACAAAAAATGTCAACAATTGTTGGTTAACACATAACAAAAGAACACAAATTCTGTCCTAGTTTATCTGTTGCACTTAATGTATGAAAATCAAAGATCTTACCTTACATTTCATACTATAATGATGATGATGATCGAATGCCAAATTGTTAAGAAAAAAATTATAGAGTTGCCCTAAATTTTATTTACAAAAAAAAAAATATTCAACTGCACTTAACCGTCTTCCCCTCCTCTATCAGTCTTCTCTTAAAATTAACTATTCCAAAAATCCAGATTATAGACATCTATGCTTCTGAATGTGATGAACGAAATAACAATAAAAAAAGATATTTACAAAATTAAAACACATATATATATAAAAAATCAAAATTCATTAAATCAACTTAATTAGAGTTCATTGGTTGGTAATGTCCTTCATGTATTATAGTTCATGCTTTGTAGACAGTTTTCCTTAATCAATATATCCATCATTCATTGACGCTTTTGTGTTGCATACTAAGAACAGTGCCACATTGATCATTCCTTAGTCTTTAGGCAGATCCATGTTCAAGTATTTCATGTTGGAACAAAATCTACTTTTCTATCATGCAATTTATGAATAGGCAAATGAAGTTATTACATTTCCATGGTTAAGTTTTGGGTGGTTTTTCCCACAACATCACTCTTTAGCCGGAATACATTGAGTTTTACTTTATCACATACCTATAAGTTTCTAAAATAATTGTTGTTTATAACTAAATGAATTTTCCATGCAAGACAAGTTATTCCATTATATTTTTTTAGCAATTGGTTATGTATATATATATTTTTCTGTACTCGAATCGCTTTACTTCTTTTTTTCTTTCTTTATAAGCCACAACAATTTTCTGATTTCACTAAACTGCACAAATTCATTCTCATTTTTTTTTTTTACTATTCTCTCTTGAAATTATAGCTGTTTTATATCAATAATTATATCTAGGAAAGCAAATCCCTTTAGAACAGAGCATCCATTTATAACATTCAAAATTTTATTCTAAAGATATTGACATTCTTTAGCAAGAAAATAATTTCAAAGAATAATAAAAAAGTCAAAGTTACCTTCACCTTTATACTCTGCGTGATTTCTGTTATCTGGTTTGTATTAATCCTCTCACCTTTTTTTTCTATTGCCGTAGTTATTCGCAATTATAACAGATTATATTCATAATAAACCATTTTAAAAACAAAAAATATTATTTTTTTAATATTATTTCATTCTCATGTGAGTTGTTTAGCAATCATTATTTGACATAAGTCATCATTGAGGTTAAGCAATTTCAGTTTACGTCCTTATATTGTTTAAATAGTGACATACAAGACAAAAGCAAGAAGTGTACTGATATTTTACATATATATTTGTACTATTTTTCTCTTTAGCATTTAAATCTTGTTTTGTTTCACTAATCGAGAATTTGTTAGTTTGATAAAAAAAAATAGTTTCTCACAATTTTTTTTTTAAAAAAATACATTGTGCATATATATATATATAGTCTTACAGTAAATATAAATGGTGCATATATCTATATTTTAACAAAGCTCAAGAATTAAATTAAATTCATCTTTTTCATTTTTAAAATACTTTAGTAACATAGGTTGTTTCAGGTTAGATTGTGAATCACCCTCACAGAAGACTATTTCTGGAATAGTGTATATTATCCTTTGTTTTTGTAAGAAGGTATATATAGGTGAGAATAGTCTGTGCTTAAATGAAAGAATAAAGGTACATAAAAGTAGGGTTAGAAATAAATATCTTAGTTCAGCTTTGTAGGTCCATGAAAAAGATATAGGTCACAATATTAATTTGGATGAAACTAAGGTTGTCTTCTTTGAGAGAAATGAAATAAAAAGAAGAATTAAAGAATCTTTATTATTAAAAATTTGTGATTCTGAAGCAATTAACTTATTTAAAAGTTCTTTTAATATTAAGGGTGGATGAGAAGTAAATGTAATTGTGGATAATGTTTAATTTAAATATGTTGTTGTTTTGTAGTTCTTTACATTTGAGAAGTCTTGTAGCAGTGAAACCATTGGTAGTGTTTTAGATTTTATTTTCTTGGATAGTCTGGTTAAATTTTGGATTTGGTGTAATTCTAATTACGTAATATGTATAATAAATTATTACATAGATATTTAAAAAAAACCCTTTAAATATTTTTCATTATGCTATATCTTTATGATAATAAACATAATTATAAAAATTGCTAATTTTATAGTTACAACATTTATTTAATGTAGCAGTATATATATATATACAGAAACACTGCAAAACATTTTAAAATCATACAAAGTTAAATAATTTATTTTAAGAGTATGAAAAAGAAGGGTAAAGTGAGTACTATTAACAGTAAATTAATTTTTCTTCTTTGATCTATTGCTTTTTTTTTTCATTCTTAAATAGAAAGGTAACAATTTCTTCATCACACTGTTCAAATTTGAATAATAATTTACAAGATATTAATCAATTATAAAAATTGTTATTGACATTCATTGTGTTAAATATTGTCAGAAGTATGTTTCAAATAATAAGAATAGGCTTTAGAAAATTGTTTCAATAATAACATTCTACAAATACAACTACTTAAAGAAAATACCATAAATATGTCATAGCAATGAAGATTTATAATTTGTGCATAAATTGAGTTGAACAAATATTGTAGAAAGAACTACTAAGTTGGGAATTATAATATATCTTATACACAATAATAATAATACCATAACATTAATAATTAATGCCTTTTTAGTAATCAATCCTAAAAGATTTATTTAACAACAAAAACAAAACAAAATGATAAACACACACACAAAAATTACCTAGAATGTGTATAGAAAGTAAAAGTGGATTCATTGAAAAATAATTTTAATTCTGAAGTTTTTAAAAGTTTTGTTGATCTTTGTAAAAAAATATTATATCAAATTGTTGGATAAAAGAGAATAAATAAATCACTGAATATTTAAATCATTAAAGAATAACTTTAAATCTACATTTTATTTATTTTTTAAAAAAAGTTTATATCTAACTACTAAATAGTAGATAAGAGGAAAAAACAAAATCATTAAATAAAATGACTCATTTTAGAATAACTATAGCTCTAAACCTTTCAATGACTTGTCTGATCTTTGAAAAAACAAAAATTACAATGGATAGTGGAAGAAGTGAAATGAGCATATCACTGAATAAGCTGATCTACCTTTTAACAAAAAAATAAAGAAGAAAATATTAATCAGTATTTTGAATAAGTGCTTTAATAACTATAATATAAAAATGTTTATTAAATTATTAAAACTAAAATGCAATGATACTTTTATTATTTAGATACATTTAATAAAACTGGAAAAATATGTAAAGATTTTGTACTAATAAAAAAAAAAAAAATTACAAATTTTAAAGAGTTTTATATTGTTATTAATAAATGATTTAATACAGTGTACAAAATGTGTTTATATACAAAGTGTAAATATTGATTTTTCCCTTCATTTATATTCAAATTTGCAAATATTTGTTCATTTGCGTGACGAAGTGGTTTCTTTCTTCTTTATAACCTAAATGCACTTTCAGTGAAGTTCACTACAATCAGAACTATGGTTATGATTATGATGAACTTCGCTGAAAGAGAACATAGGTTATAAAATAGCAAAAAATCACTTCATTACACAGGTGGACAAACATTTGCAAGTTTGAATCTGAAACTGTAAATATTATAATTAATATTTATTTTAGTTTTCAGTAGAGTATAGATGTTTTTAAAAATCAGAAGGTTTATAATGAGGAAATAAGAATTATATTAATGAATTATTAATGCATGTTTATTTAATTTTTTAAAAAAAATCATAAATCAGAAAAAGTCCAAAATTCAAAGTGTCTGGATTAACAGTTTTCTATCTGTATTTTATTTTATAAAAATATTTATAATATATAAGACCAGAACAAAAGATTCTATGTACATGAGAGGATATAATTTACATAAATTAACAGTATATTACAAAACATAAGCAATATTTAACAAAATTTTAATAATTTTTTTATAAACTGAAATGCAACCTTAAGAGATAAATAGTTTTCAAGCTCAACATCTATAGATGTATAAAATCTCCTTCTTCTCACTAGTGGTTTAATATTGTATCATATTTTAACTTTTTTTAAATTCGCTACAGTGACCACTTTTTTTTTTAATAATCAACATATCAAACAAAAACTGATTCAATCTTGGAAAGATGTATTTTATCTTCTTACTAAAAACATAGATACCCATTAATTAACCAATGCTGAAAAGTTATTAAATTGGTTATGGATAACTACTTGAAAAAATTCTAAGTTTATCTGGGAATCTATCACTACCTGAAAAATCCTAGATTCCAGTTCTTGAACATAATAGGCTTATACTCTAGCTACTATAGCATAAAGACCTTCTGTACACAAAGACTGCAATATATAAATTAATATTAATATACCATAACCCTCACATCTGAGTTTATAGGCATTGCTTTTATGTGAATATTTTTCTTTATTATATATTACAAAAATATTAAAAATCATGTATATAAAATAAATTTCCAAGGGTTTTGAAAATAATAACAATAAGTGAAAAACTAAAATATATTATAATTTTTTATTTTAAAACAATATTACTATTTTAAACTGGAGGAGGAGGGAATAATAAAAACACTTAAGTTTATCTGCTTTTCCAAGAAAGAGAGGGAATGATTGTTACTACTTCTTGATTGTATCATTTAGTGTTAGTATTCATTCATTTATAGTTAAAATCTTCAAAGCGCATGTGCAACAGCATAATGCTGTGTTAAAATATTACAGTTTACAAACATCGTGCTATAAAAAATGATTTATTTACATACATTGAATAGAAGTCAGTAAAAGTGGTAATGATTATTTAAGGAAATATCATGCATTTTCTGGGATAAAATCCTCCAGAATGCTCCCCCTCATCTTTACAGCATTGTAGCTGAATATGGTCTTGTAAGCAAAGAAATGCCTTAAAATTCATTTTGATCCTGCCAGTCTATCAACTGCTGTTTAAAGCTAAAGAAATTCACAACACTTCAATATAAGAAACTTTCTTCTAATTCACTATAAAAGAGAAATGTACTTCTATAGTCAATTTGTAAATCTGTTTATTTCAATGCTCATAAAAGAACTACAACAAAATCCTCATAGGAAAATACCCTAGATTAAATCAAAAGAAGTGTTAGTATTGCTAGCAGACATTTAAAATTTATGACTTTAATGGCCATATATCCACATGTATGGAGACAGAAATATTCATGAGCTCACAAAGATATCAAGGTAATTAACTGAACTTTCTATTAGCTTTTCTCAGTGAGTTATTACAAAACTACAAAGATTTTTTTCTTTCTCAGGCATGCTCGTCATATAATTTTTAAGTGTAAATGTGCAGATACATTTTTATTATTATTATATAATTCTATTTGTTAATTAAAGTTATTGTTATTTGTTAATAATTTTGTTTTTTGTCATTTCTCATCTGAAGTCCAAGTCAATTGGATAAAAATCAGGAAATATAATTGAATCTGCATAGAAACTTGTTTTTATGTATGTTCAATTTGGTCATTACTTGTGACTATTATGGATTTGTCAATTAAAAATAAGTTGTATATAGACATTCTACCATGTACAAGGTCACTCGTTAATTATCTTTAAATTCCCCTAGATTAAAATTAATTTGTAATATTGTATTTTTCATTATATTGTAAACTTGATTATTATCAATTGTTAGTAGGATAGTGAGTGGTACATTTTGGAACCTTGTTTCAGGATTATCTTGATTAAAACAAACAGGGATTGAATCCAACTTATTTTTAAAAAAAATTTATTATTATTTGGAAGAAGAAAAAAGTCATTAAAATATAAATACTTGGCCAGATGAAAAATATAATAAATTATTTTGTTACAAGCAAAAATTAAAGTACCTTGCAGTTTTAGAATGGTTACATGGTGGAAAGAGGGGTGGACATTTCAGTTGGCAAAGAAGAAAAATTATTAAGAGTTTGTATATACGTTTTAAATTGTTATAGAAAAGTGGTCAGCTAGTTCTAAAGTTATATACTGTATATGATTACCCAAGCTATAGCAAAAATGGAAAGTCAGGTAAAATAAATTAAGATCTCTATGAGAAAAATGATAATCATGGAAAGCATATTCACAGAAATTAAAAAAGAAAATCAAAACTTTTCATAGAGGCAAAACTCTCTATACACTCAGTGCAAGCCAGAGTAATCAATGGATGCAGGAAAGTTTGCCTAGTGCCTATTCATCCAATAACCCCAGACTAGTTTCTAGCTTGTGACTTTCATCAGTAAGGAGCATTGGATCTGAGAGCATGGCACGGCGCCTCACTGATGAAAGCCACAAGCTAGAAACTAATCTGGGGTTATTGGATGAGTAGGCAACAGACAGAGATTTTATGCGCAAACCTTCCTGCATCCATTGATTATTCTGGCTTGCCCTGAGGGACGCTACTGTAAGGAAAGTTTTGCCTCTGCGAAAAACAACTTGTATAAGCATAAAAGAATGGTGATCATGTGATGTTTGATGATTTAAAATCAAAACATGTTTACTAGATGATATGAAAAACCAGAATAAAAAACTGAGAGAACAAATGAAAAATTTGTTTACAGTAAAGAGATAAAATCCAGCTGAAAAAGAAAATTAGGAAAAATGATAAAGAAAATGTTGTGGTATCTGAGCAAATAGAAACAGTAAGTGGTGATATAATGCTAGAATCACAAGAGATAAATATTTAATATAAGTTAGATGAAATAGATAAAGATAATAATAAATGCCTGACTGCATTAATTGAAAATGACCATGATATTGATGGTCTAAATAAGTTTAGAATTAACATACAAGCTTTGGAGGATGATGCTTGTCTTATGGTTGATTGCATATTTGAATGCACACATAATAAAGGTAAAAGTGAAGAAATGTCTGATTTGAAAAATGAATCAGGTTATCTAAATATTAAAAAAATGGATGATCAAGAAGATCACTTTAATAGTCAAATATAAAAGTATTTTGTTTGGTAGGGTGTATAATAAATGTAGTAGGAAACCACCTATATTAAAATTTAGAGAACTAGAAAAGGAAAATCCAGAGCTAAGGCAAGTAATTAAGTTCGATAAATGGTCCAATAAGAAATTAAGTCCAAGAACTCATTATGTGAGAATAAGAATAAAGAATAGAGCTAGAAAGCACAAAATAAAATATTCATTTTTTCTAACGATGAATCAGTTACTATATAATAAATAAAAGGTAGTTCGAGTGAGGGCCTGCATACAAATAAAAAATATTTTGAAAGAGGCAAAGTTTAATCTTTGGGTACATGATGTAGAAGAACGGACAAATAATTTATATAGTACACATTACAAAAGTAGATACTACTGAACATCAGAAAAAATGACTAGTTTTAAAAAAAAAAAAAAAATGGTATTATTCAAATGTTAACCATAGTTGATAAAGAAATCATGGCAAATGAACTGGATATAATAATGACTTTCATTTAATATTGAAAGGTCATTAAAAAAAAAATAGAAGTACTGCCTTTATACTCTAAATGTTCGATAGAAATTTCAGAATTATTTGTGTCATATTTAAATCAGACTAATATGAAAATTTCATA
This sequence comes from Epiperipatus broadwayi, assembly GCA_028023455.1. Taxonomy (NCBI): domain Eukaryota; kingdom Metazoa; phylum Onychophora; class Udeonychophora; order Euonychophora; family Peripatidae; genus Epiperipatus; species Epiperipatus broadwayi. The sequence continues at coordinate 1,339,704 of JAQFVV010000212.1, forward strand.
TTCTATTTTCCAACAATGTCAATAAATGAATAGTTAAAGAAAAACATCAGAGTTCAGAATTTAAATGATATCATTCTATCTTTGCACTGTTGATTAACCATGTAAAAGAAAACATTATATAGTTTGTGCTGCATCCCCAGCTGTGGCTGAGTGAACCGCAAATCTGAATACTTATTTTTAAATAAAAACAACCAACTAATTTACATTAGATCTCTATAATTACAAACAAAACAACAGTTATGAGTTAACATTCCCTCCACCAACCCAATATATATATAAAACCTACATCAACTCCCCCAACCCCTCAGTCTGCAATAATACAAATAAAAAGACACTACCTTGACTGGGTGACAAAAATAAAACCCTCGGCAAAGCCGCTTAGAGCGTTTAAAAATTATATAAAGACCCGTGCGGTCTGTTTCTATGCTAGTCAGCTGGATTCACCTACAGGTGCTGAGAACTTGGGATCACAATCCAAAAAGGGAGCAGCACTTAGGAAAAGCTGTGGGAAAAAAACCTTGAGAGTTATTTTCAGGCTCTTTTATACTCCCACGTTTGAAGTCTCGTTCTCGACTCTTCTTTTCTGGAGTATTAATACATTTTTTCCCATGTGTGCAAAACAGATTCATTTGACTATTAATTCTTTTGATAATCCGGTCTGTTAAAATCGCATCTGTAATTATTTAATTTAGTTAATACAGTTTGATTTAATTACTCTTTATTCCACTTTACTTACTTTGAACCCTACATACCCCCCCCCATTTATATCTCTACTAAATATTTATTACTTAAAGTGTGTGCCTTTACTGGTCTATTTACATACATACACATGGGTCTCTTTTTACGCGGACTTATTTAACACGATTTTGAAGTTATGCGATTCGTGTTTCACCGGAAGTCGAACTCCGATATTGCGCTATTACTTTAAATAATAAAATTCACGCACTCGCGTTATATTGAAAATAATAGCACATTATTGAAATTCGACTTTCAACTTAGTAATTTCAATATTTTTAGTGTTTTATAATAGTAAGATTTTATGCAATAATGAAATTAAAATCATGATTTCCACATTTTATGTATACACACATTAAATTTTACAAGATTATAATGTAAATTTGTTCAAACATTGTGCGTGTTAATTTTGCATTTTAAATCACATTCTGTTTTTGCTTTTTAAAAAAGAACGTTTAATCAATTATTAATCATTTAGTGTCCGCAAGTTTATTTTTAAAAGATGAGTAATAGCAGTGGGCACAATTAAAATTGAAAATTAAAGACAAAAATAAGAATTTAATTTTTAGTTGTTAGATTAATTACTAATAACGTTGTCACCAGAAAACCATTAATTAACACAACATGAGAGTGACACGCTAGTTGTATTTCATCTTGTGAAGAATCTGATTTTTTTATCAGTTTGCAAACGAACCTTTTTACCAGCAAATAGCGATAATAATTAAAACGTGTATAAAAAAATATAAATTACTGTAAATTATGCATAAAAATATATTGTTTTGAATAAAATTAAATATTATAGTTAAAAAAAGTTTGTCTTGTATCAATTTTTTTCAAATTTGAAATTTTTTATTAGTCATATTTTATTTCCTTATTTTTTTTTGCACGAATTTTAAAGTAAATTTTATGTTGGTGCTTTGCTTTTATGCGAGTTTTGAAAAATCACAGTCAGTACCCCCCCTTTTTCAAGGTAAGTTACGTCTATTTTTGCATGATTTCATTTGCGCGTGTTTTCTGAGGAACCTATCTTTCGCGTAAAACGAGACCCAGGTGTATATATATATATATACACCTCCCTTTAGTCCAGAAAATATTATTGCGCAATGGCACTATCTATAGTTTTTTAGTTTGTAAGGCCTCCGGATTTTTTCCATTTAGTCTGGTTGTATTATTTTGTGTTTTGTTTGGCTTTGAGCTCGATGCTGTAACACTATTCATTGGTATTGCATCTGTCTCCACTGGTTGTTGTTTCATTTCTGTGGTTTGCTGCTCCTCCAGCAATAACTCACTTGGAATGTCAGGTAACGTTTGTACCTCTTCTACAACTCACTGACAGTCATGGTTTACATATCTTCTAAAGGTAGTGCCATCTTGAAGCTGAATGATTACTATTTGATGAGATAACAGTTTCATAATTATCCCCTCTACCCATTTCTTTTGCAACATGTCCCAGACTCAAACTTTATCTCCGTTTACGAACATTTTTACATTTTTGTCACTGCTGTCATTTTCGACATGATCTGGAAGCAATAAGCTAATTTAATGGGTTTTCCTGCTTATTAATAGTTCTGCGGGTGATTCCTGGTGGCTGGTGATGGCATTGCGTGTTGACAGAGCATCACATTACCAATTGCTTGTTGTAAATCTCTGTTGCATGATTTCTTTAATACCTTTTTAATTATTTGGAGTGGCTTTTCTGCCAGACTGTTTGACTCTGGGTATTATGATGGTGTATGTATGTGTCTGATGCCGTTATCATGAAAGTAGCTTTCTATCTCTCTAGCGATGAATGCAGTTCCATTATCAGACACGGTGGTTTCTGTTAAACTGTGACATGCAAACACAGCATTTAAAGTCTTGTTTCAGTAGCAGTTAAATCTTTTACAACACGGCACTCTATTTTGAGAATGCATCTATAACCACGAGTAAAAGTTTTCCATTCACCAGTCCAGCATGATCTATGTGGACCTTTGCCATGCTTTCGTTGCTGCCGGCCATGAATAATACACCTTAGTTCTCATATTCATTTCTGTTTGTCGTGATGAACATTTTTTGATATTTTATTTGATGTTGACAGTTATTTTGGCCACAAGACAAAGCTGGGAGCTAGTGTTTTGGCCCGCACAACTCCAGGGTGGCCATTGTAAAATAAGTGCAATACTTGGTGTTGGCCTTCCATTGGTATCACGACCTGATCACCCATTAATATGCATCCTTTACATATAGATAATTTGTTACAGTTTGGCCAGAACCCAGGGTTAATGTAATGAGGCCTTAAAAGTGGCCATCCGTTTCTGATCCATCCCATAAGTATCTGATAGCCCTGATTGGAGCTCGTCCAATTCGCTATGCATTTGCTATTCAATACTTTTGAGTTTAGGATATCAATATAATTTATTTCCACTTTAATCGTTAATTATTCTTATTTGTCTGGCATTCTTGATAACGCATCGGCATGGGCAATCTCTTTGCCTTTTTTATATTCTAATATGTAATCATATACTGACATTATATTCCTCCAGTGCATCATGCATGGGCTTAAATGTTCGGGAATTAAACAATCGTGGCCCAAAATACCCAGTAGTGGCTTGTGGTCCATAATTATGTGGAAAATTCCTTCCGAACAGGAATTGGTAAAATTTTTTAAGACTGAACATTATAGCCAAAGCCTCCTTGTTAATTTGGCTATAATTTTTCTCTGATTTTGAGAGTTCTCGATGCGTAAGCAATAGGGCGTTCCCCTTGTGATGGGTGAGATAGCACTACCCCCACTCTGATACATCTGTTGTTAGGCGTACTTCTAAACTATTATTATAATGTACTAATAGTTTCTCCAATGACAACAAAGTTTTTGTCTGACAGAACACCATGAACTCTAGACCACGCCACTTGATCTTTTTTTAATAATTCATGTAATGGCTTAGCTAAGTGGGCTTTACCTTCCAAGAAAGGCTCGAAAAAGTTTATGAGCCCTAAGAAAGCCTGTAATTGTTTCATATTGATAGGTGTCGATGCATTTTTCACTGCCTTTATTTTCTTGGGGGATGGTCTCTTCCCTTTGTCAGAAATCAAATAGCCTAGAAACATTAATTCTTTTGACATCCATACACTCTTATGGGCATTTAATTTAACCCCATATTTATTTAGTTTGTCGCATATGATAAAGTCTGTTGCGCAACATTGCATGTGACATAGCCGTGATAAATATGTCATTGTAATAGGGAATGACCCCTTCCAAATCCTGTATCAAAACATTGAACCTTGCCTGGAATATATTCGGGGCTGTGGATATGTCAAAAGGTAAACAGTTGCACCTAAATAGATCCCTATGGGTCATTAAAGCCAAGATTTCCGCTGATTTTTCGGTGACCTGAATGTGATGGAAAGCGAAATTAAGGTCTAGCTTCACAAAATAGGAAGCATTTTGCAGATTGGCCAAAATTTCCCTTACATTTGGAACAGGGTAAATTCCCCTGTTTAAAAATTTGTTTACTGTTATTCGGTAATCTCCACATAATCTAATTTCCCCGTTAGGTTTGGTTATTCCCACTAAAGGTGTGGCCCAATCTGATGTTCCAATGGGTGTCAACACTCTTTTATCAACCAATGACTTTAACTTGTCATCAACTTTAATCTTTTGCATGAATGGAATTTTATGCGGTTTACAAATAACCGGTTGTGCATTTCCTGATAATCCTATTTCTACTGGTTTTGATGCAATCAATCCCAGTTTTTCCTTGAACATTTCTGGATATTTATTAACTAGTTCTTGTTCCAAAAAGATTTACATTATATTATTTTGAATTGCGATTTCGCGAAACCATTCCCTCCCTATAATGAGGCCAATTTTATCATTAACAATATATAGAGGTAGATTCGCTTTTTTGTCGTTGTATTTAATTGGCGCTTTAACCTGACCAGTTATTTTGAGCGCGTTACCATTTACGTCTCTCGCTTTAATATTTGTTTTCTCTAAAACAATGTTCACCTTATTATATGATAATTTTTTCCAATCTGTCCATGAGATCTGCTATCAATTTCCATTTCTTTACTGTACATTTTAAGTTTGATCATAAACTGGTGTATAGTTTTAATGTTTAGATTTTTAATCATGTGGGCTGTTGTAAGTTTCCCTCCCCTATCACAAGGCATATGTGCGTAATCTTTTATTTTCCCCTTGTCATCTCGTCTATAGACACATGACAAATGACCTTTTTTGCCACATTTAAAACATGCTTCTTTCTGCCATTTGCATTCATTGAAATATGCCCCACTTTCCCACAACAGAAAGATTATTTTCACGTTACTAGTATTTGTCTTTCTTGGCTAAGGCTTCCTCGGTACATTTTAAACACCCCCATTTTTGTGCCTTCATCTGATTTTAATCTAAAAGCTAATATTAGTTCATACGCTATACCCTTTTTGATGGCCATTTTGACTAGCAATTGTTGTCTGAGCCTATCATTGGACATGCCCCAAAGTAGCTGGTCCATTAAGATTTCATTAATGAAATCACCATAGCCACAATCCTTAGCCAATTCTCTTAAAGCTAGATTGTGTTCATTAATTTTCTCGCTGCTAAATTGTTTCCTATTTCGAAGAGTTAATCTAGCTATGTGGCGAGAGGGATGGGGCCTAAACTGATAATTCTTGATCACTTCCTCATACTTGTCTCGGGCAAGGGCACTTCAAAATTTTTATGGATAATCTCAATTACTCTTTTTCCGCCACAACACATTAGAGCTGCTATATTTCTCTTATTACCATCAATCACATTGAAGGTAAAGAATTTTCGATCTGTGTTCTATATAATTGCCATTCGGATGCGTTGCTGGCATCGACTTCATCTAAGCTGTTCTCCCCTAACCTCGACATAATTTCAGATTGTTTTGAGACTTCGCCACTTATTTGCTATGTCACCAGCTGCGGTTAAGTGAACAGCAAATCTGAATATTTATTTTTTAAATCACAACAACCAACTAATTTACATTAGATCTTTATCAATACATAGTAAATTACAAACAAAACAACAGTTATGAGGAATTGGTTAAGATTCCCTCCACCAACCTAATATATATATAAAATATAGATCCAATTGCATTACAATTTAAACCCCCTCCCTTCAGTCTACAGTAATACAAATAAAAACACAGTACCTTGACTAGGTGGAGATAATAAAACCCTCAGGAAAGCCGCTTAGGGAGATTAAAAATTATACAAAGACCCATGCGGTCTGTTTCTACACTAGTCGGCTGGATTCATCTACAGACGCCAAGAACCTGGGATCACAGTCCAAAAAGGGAGCAGCACTTAGGAAAAGCCACAGGAAAGACCTATGTTATTTTCCGGTTCTTTTATACTCCCATATTTGAAATCCTGCTCTCATCTCTTCTTTTCTGGAGTATTAGTATATTTTTCCCCATGTGTGTAAAACGGATTCATTTGGCTATTAATTCTTTTGATAATCCGGTCTGTTAAAATAACACATCTGAAATTATTTAATTTAGTTAATACAATTTGATTTAGTTACTCTTTAGTCCACTTTACTTACTTTGAACCCTATATATATTCCCCCCACCCCTCCCATTGATATCTCTACTAAATATTTATTACTTAAACTGGATGTGTGCCTTTACTGGCTCTATTTACATATATATATATAACAATTTAGTTTCATGAGTTTATCAATGGTTGATATATTGCTTTCTGTATTGATAATGAATGGAGAGTTTTTCACTGTTTTGAGGTTGCCATGTTTTAATGATACTTCAGAGTTCTTCTCTCAACATTATTCCCCACCATATTATATTTATATTTATCAGCCTCTAAGTTTCAATCAAGAGTGAACTATGCATACTCTTATGTTTGTCAGCTTCTAAGTTTCAAAAATAAGCCAGGCATATTTTTATATTTGTCATCCTCTAAGTCTCGTAGTAGAGAAAAGCTTTATTTAAATGTAGTGTTCATTATATGGTTTGGTTGATATTATATTTGTGCTTGAGAAAGCTCTTTTGGTATTTGTATTGCATGATACACTCATTATCAGTGGGAGATTTCTTTGTTCATCTCAACATTGTAAGCAGATAATCAAGTCCAATAAATAAGTTTATGGCATTAATGAAACATTTTTTTTTATATGGATATCAATGTAATGGATTTGTTAAGTGTTATCTAGACTAAGGATAATATGGTTTGTTATGTTCATACCACCTTGTAAGTCCGTTTCCAAAGAAGTATAGCTAAACATGACATTATTGTAAAATTAAAAGAATTTTTTTTTTTTAAAGTAGAAATAAAAGTGAGCTATGTTTATGGCTAAATCAAGTCTATTTTATTCCTAAATGGAGAGGTGGGGCAAATGTAACTCTCATGTCTGAGTTTACAGTTGTTGCTTTCATGTGAATATTTTTCTTTATTATACATTACAAAATATTAAAAGTCATATATATAAAATAAATTTCAAAGTGTTTTGAAAATAATAACAATAAGTGTAAAACTAAAATGTATTATAATTTTTTTATTTTAAAATAATATTATTGTTTTAAATAAAAAGAATGTTGCTAAAAAAAACGGTAACAAATGACTAAAGGGAACAAATAAAAACACTAATTTCATCTACTTTTCCAAGAAAGAGGGAATGATTGTTACTACTTCTTGCTTGTGTCACTTACTGAATAGAAGTCTGTAAAAATAGTAATGATTATTTAAGGAAATATCATGCATTTTCTGGGGTAAAATCCTCCAGAATGCTTTCCCAAATCTTTACAGCATTGCAGTTGAATATGGATCTGTAAGCAAAGAAATGCATTAAAATTAATTTTGATCCTGCCAGTCTATCAACTACTGATTAAAGCTAAAGCTAAAAAAATCCATGACACTTCCAATATAAAGAAATTGCCTCTAATGCACTATAAAAGAGAAATGTACTTCTATAATTAGTTTGTAAATCTACTTATTTCAATGCTCATAGAAGAACTACAATAAAATCCTCATTGGAGAATAGCCTGGATTAAATCAAAAGAAGTGTTAGTATTGCCAGCAGACATTTAAAATTAATGATTTTAATGGCCATATATCCACATTTACGGAGACAGAAATATATATGAGCTCACAATGATATCGAGATAATTAACTGAAATTTCTATTAGCTTTTCTCAGTGAGTTATTATAAAGCTACAAAGATTTCTTTTCTTCTTAGGCATGCTCATCATATAATTTTTAAGTGTAAATATGTAGATACATTTTTTTATTTTATTATATAATTCTATTTGATAATTAAAGTTATTGTTGTTGTTAATAATTTTGTTATTTGTCATTTCTCATCTGAAGTCCAAGTCGATTATTTATTTGTGTAATTCAATAATAATATTAGGTAGAGGGGGGTAATGATCAGGAAATATAACTGAATCTCACAGAAACTTGTTTTTATCTATGTTCAATATGATAATTACTTGCGACCATTATGAATTTGTCAATTAAAAATAAATTGTATGCAGTCACTCCAGTATGTACACAGTCACCCATGGGATTTTATGCACAAGCCTTCTGGCATCCATTGATTACTCTAGCTTGCTGTATGTGGCAATATGTATAGTGAGTTTTACCTGTTTTAGACTAAAATTAATTTGCAAATATTGTATTTTTAATTTTATTGTTAATTTGATTATTACCAATTGTTAGTAGGGCAGTTACTGGTATAATATATAAATATATCAAATTAAAGATTTCAAAATTAGAAAGAACTATTATTTCATTTGTCTTTAAATACTAACATCTGAGCTAAGTTCTTAGTGCCTTAAGAATAAGAATTCATGCCTACAATTCTATTCTTCAGTTACAAATCATAAAAATAAGTCAAATTATTTCATAATAAGAATTTTATGGAAAGAATTCATATTAAATGAATAACAAATAATAATAAACAGCCACCCAAAAATGATCATTCCAAATCTAAAAAAAATGAGAGAGGAAAAAAAACTATTCCCGAAATGAGTTTTCCAATGGCTTTACAAACCAATCTGTGAAATGTAAATATGTCCACATATAGGATATGCCAGTCCACTTTTCTGTTTACTTGATATTTTATGATACTGTCTTTTAGTTTCCTCAGCAGAAAACTTTTCTTTCTGAAACAATTCAACACCATAAACTAATTATAGTTCTCCAATGAATTCTATTCTCTGGCATATCTCAGTGGAAACAATTGACACTGCACTTCTTTAGAATGTCTTTGAGATAATTCTTACAGTATAAATGGGGTCTACCTCTCCTATGAAACCCATATTCAAATTCACCAATAAAACACTTTTTTAAAAAAAATCTTCCAATGTTCATTCATTTTACAAGTCCAATCCAAAAAAGGTATGATTTTCAATAATGGACTCAATAGTATCACAAGTTGAAAAACACATTGATTGGTTTTACAATCTTGCTATTGTATTTTTAAAATTTTACAGAGCATCCATAAAAAAAAATTTTTAATGCTTTTAAATTGCACTGATAGAGTGTCTAAGTTTTGTTTTAGATAATATAATAATTAAAAGCATCAAAACTCATATATAAAATAACATTACTTTTCTAGATAAAAAGTATAAAGTTCACAACCTTTGAAATTGAATTTAAATCTTAACAGTAAATGTTGTAATTGATATTCTTATACATCTTTGTCCCATGCTTTAAAAAAGGCATCATAAAAAAGCTCATTTTTTTCCTTCATTAACTTCACTGATACTATTTAAACTGAACTGTTTGTTGTAGTGGCAGTAAAAGTAATAATAAATTGATAAGTTTTAAAAATTTATGAAGATTTAAACTATTACTATAATTTACTCAACACAAATTAGTGACACATGAGCTTTTTACATAGGTTATTTTCATGGAATAAAAGAGTATATGAAGCATTTCTAATCCATTATTACTGTTATTAGTAGCTAACTTTTTTTATATAATATTGAATTTCAAAAAACTTTCACATTTCACTTTTCAGCAAAAAACCTTTTAATATTGATTACAGTTTCGACTGTACCATGCAGTCTTCATCAGATCTACAAAGTTTGAATACACATAAAAATACAACAATTAAAAACATTATTTTATATAAAATTATTAAATTCCTATCAAACCTTTTACATTTTTTTTTTTTATAATTTTTTTAATAATATTTCTAAACTTTTCCATTCATATAATATCATTAACATATTAAGTATTCTATTTGATATTCCTTTAAAATTTTTTTTATCTTCTTTCTTTATAACACATACCTATACATATAACTTTAATACATATATTTACATTATAAAATAATTTTAATTACATTACTCCAAAAATTTTTTTAATCACTATCAATATAATCTTACTTTATCTTTTATTCTAACTAAATACTTATTTCCATTCATTTTACCTTCTTAATTATTCCATATAAAATTTTCTTAGCTTAATCTATTCTTTCAATTGTCTCTATCCTCCATTTTTACTCTAGTAATTCAACTTCCTTTTTAACCTCTCTTTCATATTCTATCCTACAGCTCCCTCTATTAACTATTTTTATAACTTAATATTTTTTACTATTTTTATCACACCCAAAAACAAAAAAAAAAAAACTTTCTTTTTTCTTATACTATTATTTCCTTTTATGCTATTATTGTTTTTTACTCCTCCCCCATTTTTATTAAGATTTGGTTTAATTTTTTTTATAAATATTGCTTCCTTTATTTTTCTATCCCTTATTTTATCTGTATTATCACACCCAAAAAAAATTTTCTTTTTCTCTTATACTATTATTTCCTTTTATGCTATTATTGTTTTTACCCCTCCCACATTTTCATTAAGATTTGGTTTAATTTTCTTTATAAATATTGCTTACTTCATTTTTCTATCCCTTATTTTATCTGTATAACTAATCATTCTAATGCTCTCTTTCCCAATATTATGATTAGTTATACAGATAAAATAAGGGATAGAAAAATAAAGGAAGCAATATTTATAAAGAAAATTAAACCAAATCTTAATAAAAATGGGGGAGGGGTAAAAACAATAATAGCATAAAAGGAAATAATAGTATAAGAGAAAAAGAAAGTTTTTTTTGGATGTGATAACACAGATAAAATAAGGGATAGAAAAATAAAGGAAGCAATATTTATAAAAAATTAAACCAAATCTTAATAAAAGTGGGGGAGGGGTAAAAAACAATAATAGCATAAAAGGAAATAATAGTATAAGAAAAAAAAAGAAAGTTTTTTTTTTGTTTTTGGGTGTGATAAAAATAGTAAAAAATATTAATATGTTATAAAAAGTTAATAGAGGGAGCTGTAGGATAGAATATGAAAGAGAGGTTAAAAAGGAAGTTGAATTACTAGAGTAAAAATGGAGGATAGAGACAGTTGAAAGAATAGATTAAGCTAAGAAAATTTTATATGGAATAATTAAGAAGGTAAAATGAATGGAAATAAGTATTTAGTTAGAATAAAAGATAAAGTAAGATTATATTGATAGTGATTAAAAATTTTTTTGGAGTAGTGTAATTAAAATTATTTTATAATGTAAATATTATATGTATTAAAGTTATATGTATAGGTATGTGTTATAAAGAAAGAGGATAAAAAAGATTTTAAAAGAATATAAAATAGGATACTTAATATGTTAATGATATTACTTGAATTGAAAAGGTTAGAAATATTTTTAAAAAAATTATAAAAATTTAAAAGTTTGATAGGAATTTAATAATTTTATATAAAATAATGTATTTCAATGGTTGTATTTTTATGTGTATTCAAATTTTGTAGATCTGATGAAGACTGCATGGTACAGTCGAAACTGTAATCAATATTAAGTTTTTTTGCTAAAAAGTGAAATGTGAAAGTTTTTTGAAATTCAATATTATATATGAAGACAGCAAAAACAGAGGAGGAAGAAAAAAATTTAGAAGAACTATATAATATACTATATACACCTGGGTCTCTTTTCATGCGGACTTATTTAACACGATTTTGAAGTTACGCGATTCGTGTTTCACCGGAAGTCGAACTCTGATATTGCGCTATTACTTTAAATAATAAATTTCGCACACTTACATTATATTGAAAGTAATAGCACATTATTAGAATTCGACTTTCAACTTAGTAATTTCAATATTTTCAGTGCTTTATAATAGTAAGATTTTATGCAATAATGAAATTAAAATCATGATTTCCATATTTTATGTATACACACATTAAATTTTACAAGATTATAATGTAAATTTGTTCAAACATTGTGCGTGTTAATTTTGCATTTTAAATCACATTCTGTTTTTGCTTTTTAAAAAAAGAACGTAATTATTAATCATTTAGTGTCCACAAGTTTATTTTTAAAAGGTCAGTAATAGCAGTGGGCACAATTAAATTTGACAATTAAAAATTAAAATCTGATTTTTAATTGTAATTAACAATTTAAAAATTACTTATGGCGACTTGAAATAATGTGATGTGAAATTTGATTTTTAAACGGAATTGAAAATTAAAGACAAAAATAAGAATTTAATTTTTAGTTGTTAGTTTCATAAACAATTAATAAAATCATCATCTCAAAGATTAATTACTAATTACATTGTCACCAGAAAACCATTGACACAACATGAGTGTGAAGTTGGCGCTAGTTGTTTGCAAACGAACGTGTTTTTCGGCAAATAGCTATAATAATTAAAACGTGTACAAAAAAATGTAAATTACTGTACTGTAAATTATGCATAAAAATATATTATTTTGAATAAAATTAAATATTATAGTTAAAAAAAGTTTGTCTTTATCAAATTTGAAATTTTTTATTAGTCATATTTTATTTCCTTATTTATTTTTTGCGCGAATTTTAAAGTAATTTTACGTTGGTGCTTTGCTTTTACGCAAATTTTGAAAAATCACAGACCGCATCCCCCCTTTTTCAATGTAAGTTACGTCTATTTTTGCGCGTGTTTTCTGAGGAACCTATCTATCGCGTAAAACGAGACCCAGGAGTATGATTAATTTTTTTTGTTTAAATTTTGAATTTTACAGCATATGCATAAGATATTTAGTCACTTTCCAAAATTTAAAATGCTGCTGTAGAAAATAGTTTACATTTCCCCACTTCTTATTTTTTTTATTGGTAGATTTAATGTATTTAAAACTTTTGTATATTTAATTATTACTTCATAAATAAAAATTATATCCATTTTAACGTCAGACCCCCCACCAACATACATGGCTAAGAAGTAATCCATTTTATTATTGTCTTAGACATAATACTGAAACAGTAAGATTCGTATTCGAATCTTAAGTTTCACCTTTTTCTGTCGTCTCTCACGACCGGTCTATCCCGCCCAAATTTAAACTTTTTGATATCGAATTGTGTGTGTAACAATATTAAAAATGTATAAATATATGTAGAATTCAGCATAAACATGCACACATTTCGATCTCAAATTAAAGGCAATAAATAGGGTTAAAATAATATAATTTAGATTTCTTTTAGTTATATAATTTTGTATAATTTTAATCATTTATTTTGGATTATAAAGTTCGTATTTATTGCTTTGTTTAAATTTCATTTAATAATAATTCTAAAAATATCTGATGTAATATGTAATTAAAAGTTAAAATAATCTTATGTTCCCTTTTTGTTTTTGAAATTTAAAAGCATCGGTCAGTGATAGATAATAAATTAATTAAAGAAAAATTCCCCAAAATTAATTAGTAAATGTAAAAAATAGAACGGCAGCTTTCTTTAATTAAAAACCAACTAAATGCATTGATTATCCTCAGGGCAGATTAAGTAGAACCTAAAAATATCTTAACAAAAATGTGAAAGATCAAGATAAGAAAAGAGGCCATCTTAGACTTGCTGGAGACATTCACTTAAACTTTAGCTTTGCTCTCGATCACTGAGAGTCTCCAAAATATAGAAATAATTTGTTCCTGCCAAGGTATGACCGAGTAAAGCACCTAGATTATTCTCCATCGGGAGATGGCCTATCATGCTGAACTTTCATTGCCCGTCATAAATTCACCATGAAGATCTGCTGCCTGAAATGAATGAGAAAGCTGCTGCTGCCATGAAATTAAATGAATATCTAAATACACGAAAGAATTGCCACCCGTGAACTATTTGCTACTTAACCAATGGACTCGGAAAACTTCTTATAAAACAGGTACCTGTCTGTGTCCAAACTCTAGAGTACTCTAATAATATGCTATAGCTATTCTTCATATTACTTATCTAAATTTGTAAAATGTAAAAACTATCATTTGTCTAACTAAAACTGAATAATTAACTTAATGTGTAAATTTCTCTACTAATCTAGCTTACCTCATTCTGTCTTGGGTGCGTATTTCTATAATCTACATTTCTATCTATAGTTATTATTTAATTATTGCATGCTCATAATTATTTCAATTTTCAAAGTTTAAATCTATGATCGCTTAAAACAATGAATGCGTGTCAAATTTTCATTAATATTTACTTTCTTTAATAACTTAACTTTCATATAAATCGACACGCATTCAATGCTTCATTTATTGTAATGCAGGGGTCTACTACTTCGCAAATGGCTGACGTATTAGTTATAATAATTCCCAAGTTATATATGTTTTGTATTTATTAAATAATTCCAGAAAATTACATTTCTTTGAGAGTCACCAACGTTCTTTAGTAAATGTTGATAATGTAGAGCCGAATTAGAAATCTATTTAAATCTCATCATAATCAATTATCAGTATACATGTGTTATGTTTTAGAGACGCGATGACCCATTCCGCCGTGAAATTTCCGGATTCTTCAGGGTTGAAATTAACCCCAGTCGTCCTACACAAGCGGGCATAATGGGTGCTCCCGTAGGATTTGACAATGTCATGCAGCCAGCCGGCCAATTTGTGCCACGTACCGCTTGTCCCTGGTTATGCTTATGTGACACCTTACTTCGTCGGACCGAGGCAGAGACCAGTCTGATATTCTTATAAACCCATTCGCGGCATTGCAGTTTCGATATACTGCCATTCCATATCGCCTTTCTAAAGCGTACATGTTCCTTCACTTAATCTTATTATTCTATATATCACTCCGCCTCTGCATTATCTGCATAATTCACTCTCAAATAAATGTTTGCCCTTAGTTATAAATAAATATTTTAATTAAATAAGTATATGTCCGCCGTTACTCTTTAACCCATACTTTAGACTCTTGCATTGCAAAGGTATAAATCCCTCCAGGCATGCATTAGAAATACTTACTCGAGAATTTTAGGTAGCTAGATTACGCCTTCAAATAAGTGAATTCCTTTTGTAAACATTACAGTATTGGAAATACCGCTACTGAAATCCTCAATATAAAATAATGTCTAAATAAATAAATGTATTCTTTAAAATATAATCATGTCGCAAATCCCGCTACTGAAGCTGTTAGTCCATAAAATATTATTAGATTGTTTTATTAAAATGTATTAATAAATAATTTTAAACTATACGTCTACAGTTACGTTTCATTTATTCGATACCCATTCTATATAATATTTCCTCGATTACGTAAATATGAATGTTTAATTAATATTAGTTTGGTTATTGGCTAACTCGAGAATAAAATCATGAGTCTCTTGCATATTCCTGACCACCGTGCCTAAGGAAATATTTACTAATGTCACATCAGATGCGTTGTTTCGTGTATTGTATTGTGGAACCGATAAACTATGTTCGAACTCAGTACCACGGGTGGCTTCGCTACTCGATGGTGCTGCTGTTCTGTATGGTGGTCGAATTCTGCACTATGTTTACGAGTCACACGTTTTCTGACCGTTACAGTACTACAAACAATAAACATGACATAGAAAAATCTTTTCTCTTAAAATTGCTTTATTCTCAAAATGTTGGAGATTTCCAATGAATAAAAGGGAAAAATTATTTTTCTTAAAAAAAATTAAAAGTAATCTTCCAAGAGCAATTATTGAACCTAATGGAGAGAGAATAAACAGTTAAACTTATTAGGCTGTTTTAGTGCTTTGTAATCATTAATTCTAAAAATTATTTTGATAATATTAGCTGTTATTCAGAGAAGAAATAGATAAAAACAAAAATTAACATTTTTGAATTGAAATTCCAGAATATATTAATGATGCCTATTTTATGTTTTTAAAGCTCAAAATAATTAAAAAAGAGAGGTTTGAGAATAAACACCAGAAATATATATCATCACAATAGCATAAATAAACTCAAGTTGAAATTAACAGAGTCAATTAGGGTTCTAAAAAAAACATCCCCCCCAAAAAAAGTTATTTCATTTAAATAGATTTTTACTTTAAAAAAATAAAATTTTTCACATAGAATATTTTAAATATGTAAAAAAAATTACTACAATTTATCATTATTGTCATTAAATGGTTACCATTTATTTTCAAAATATACTTTATGCTGTGTCTGCAAGTATGCCTGGGTGACCAGCAAATGAATATATACATAAAAAACTCCCAATATTTTAGATAATCAGAATAGTGAATAGTCTGCAACATCACTAACTCAACAGTTCACTAATGTTCAATTCCAATGATGTACTTTCAGGCTGGCTGCTACAAAAACAGTTCACAATGGGCTAGGTTTATGCACACCTTGGCCACAGTCCATTTTAGCTGCACACGAACACATTGTAGTGTAACACTGCGACCGACTATAAGCTCCTTACAGCTTCTGTCTCTGCAACAGTCCACCAGTAATTCCACTTGAAAACCACTGGAAACTCAACTCTTTATTTAGCTGCTATCTGGATGGTTTCCTCAGGCTACAGTCTCCCAATCTCTGTAGGCCTATTCATTTGTGCCCGTGAACTACATTTCCACTAAGTGCTGGACATTAACCGAAGCACTGACACTAGATCTCTCATACACCAGAAATGAACAGGAAAGTCAACTGGAGATGCACTCAAAATGGCTTGATGTACTTGTTACGTACCCTTTTCATAGCTTTCTTATAACTGTTACAATTAATTACCTTCTCCAATAAGGTAAGGTGTCTTATCTAGAAATATTTGCAATCGGCAAATATTTCTTTGAATTTTATCACTCGCCATTATGTTAATTCTTTAATTAAATTTTTATCAGTTATCAGTTTGCGATCTAAAAAAAATCTCTCTAATAAATTCTAGTTTTTCTGGAATGCACAAACTTGTATAAAACTTTTACAAAATACAACACTTTACATTCAGATTTTTTTAAAAAAAAAAACTGACACGCCTTACCCTTGCCCAACAACTTCCACCCTTCAAATCATTCAGGGTACTATAATCTTCTGAAGACCATAGTGTCTTATTAGAAAGTAAAGCAGACTTAGAACAGTTAGTTCCAGGATAATGAGCTCTGAAAATAAATAAATTAAATAATAATAATGCTATTAAATTTTACATTATCAATAATTATAAAAAATTAAGAATTGAACTTCTGTTGAAAAAAAAATATTATTACTTTATTTTTTAAGAATATAATGGAGAATAGCAAGAAAAATAAATAAATGGATATTTTATCAGAATAGAGCCAAACCCTCACTTGATGCACAAATTATTAAGTTGAAATTATTTTAGTTTGGTTATATTATAAAACAATCAAATTTATTTAAAAAGTACATAATGTTCAGAAATATTAGTGAAAGAGGATAAATGTCCTTTTTTGTAACCTACAAGATCAAACAAACAATAAGTCATTCTATGTAAGTAATATACAATGGTGATATCTCATAATGATAATAATAATGCATTATAAATGACCAATTAATATTAGTTCAAAATTTTGAATCTAATAATTCTCAATTTTGCTTTATCATTAATTACAAAATGTCGTTTATCAATTCAATTTTGCTTTACCATTAATTATACCAATGTCATTTATCAAAAAATAAAAGAATGGAAATATTTACATAAACATTATTCTTAAATAATACCATTTAATCTTTTAAAGAATTTGTTTGTATTGATTTTGTAAAAATATCATTTATTATTTTTTTTAGTGTGGAAAAACAAAGCATTAAAAATGTATATAAAAATCAGGTCAAATTTTTTTTTATTTATAAATAGTTTTTATAAATAGGGTAAAAAGCACAATTTTTAAAATCAAAACAATTCTCATTCCTGGTATGTCCATTATTATTGCCGTGAGATCACAATTGTTATGGTTGGTAAAAATTAAAAAGTTAATATATAAAACTTGAAATTTTGAAGACTATTTATGAAAAAATAATCTGATTTTTATAAAAATTCTTATTGCTCTTTTTTTTTTTTCCACTGAAAAAATTTAATAAAGAATGATTTTCAATGGTAAAGCAGATGCATTTCAAAAAAGATTAACAATATTATTAAGAAGTAATATTCATATTATAACGGTGTTACATTATTTTAAAATTAATACTTAAAGGGGAAAAATATCGCAAATAAAAAGTGTTTTATTAAAAACTAAAAGAAAATTAAAAGAATTGTGTTTAACATATATAGATTGC
Source organism: Epiperipatus broadwayi (assembly GCA_028023455.1). Lineage (NCBI taxonomy): Eukaryota > Metazoa > Onychophora > Udeonychophora > Euonychophora > Peripatidae > Epiperipatus > Epiperipatus broadwayi. Next base: position 1,357,913 of record JAQFVV010000212.1, read on the forward strand.
ACAGATGGAAAACTTTAAAACTATTTTAAGAAAAAAAAAGTATTTAAAAGTACTTTTTTGCAAAAAAAAAAAAAAAAAGTAAAGATCTAAAGATAAAGATTAATATTTTTGAAAATAAAAATAAATGTTAATTTTTATCATGTTTAATCTTAGTAAATGGAAATGATTGTCTTAAAGCAAACTAGCCCTTGGGGCACTTAAATAATTCAAAGGTCAGATGGGAGATATAGATAAAAATTAAATATTGTTTGCAGCAACAAGCGCACGGACCAAAATGGAAAACATCCGGACATTAGGATCAGTGACATCATGTTAGATGAATCCGTAGGATTTCTGATAAGAGGCTATAAAAGTATAAAAGACAAAATAATAGCAGTTGTTAAATTAAAAAAAATCTGACTATCTACAATAGCTGTATTGCAGACTCCACAATGTAGGAGTCTGCAATAGATTTAATTTCCTGTTATACACCAGCTGAGGCTGCCTCCAAACTAATGAGTACTGAATGGCAGCAAACAATTGACCGGTCTTCCCAGAATTAAATGAACTTTGGTTGGATGAGTGCAATGCATCATGGACAAGACAGACTTCAGACCTCTCATGGAAAGTATGAACTCTTTTATCTAATAGGAACTTTTACAAACTTGCAATTAGTTAAAACCTCATTAATAAGTATGAACTCTTATTTGACTTAAGGATTTCTAAATCAATTGTTTGCTAATCATTTCCATTTTTCGTTTTTATTTATTTTTGTATTTATTAACTAAATTTTTAAAATGTATTAAATTTAAGTTGGGTGTAGATGACTGCATAGATTCATTGACATTTATGTTAGTTTAAGGGGGTTTACTTTCAGACTATTTGTTTCGTAGTTGAGTCTGTGCTAGTGGAGCGATATATGGGTGTTTATATCAATGTAATATGAAGCGTGTTAGCATACAGGGCAAGTGTGTCCAAATGAATGCATGACCCAAAGATGTAGTCATTGCGTTACAATGGGTATGAATGTATTTTCCCACAGCATTGTTTTCCTTTTCGCTCTGGGTGTTAATAGTAAAACGGCCAAGACCGCAATTCGTCATTACAGAGCATCTTCAATATTAATATATTCTAAATGATTTCTTTCCCAGACAGATGCACATTCCTGTACTGTGCGAGGAGACACCCATTCCTGTCAGCATGGTTTTATGCTAGCATCTTCATATTACATTGGTTGTCTGTATATCAGGAAGAAAGTGTTGGTTTGGCTGCAAACCTTTGGCCTGAGATTGAATGATTGTTTTTGAAAAGTTTTTAACTGAGTAATCTAGCCTATCTATACTCAACATTATAAAACAAACTTTTATAAACTGTCCAGTATAAAATATAACAAGATCAATTTATTCTTCAATTTTAAATATACATATGTGTGTCAATAAATATTTTTTTGTGTGTGTTATTACTGGCAGTGGCTTTTATTTTTTAAATATTAAAATGTTTAAGAATTTATTATAAATCTCAGCTACTCCTTGAGCTAGTGGCGTGGGTTAACGGTCAATAAAATAAAAGTTGGATCTTTCACAATGCGTATCTGCCTACATTATAAATATTGTGATGTGATGTACTGTGGCTTCTCCTTAAACAAAGTCAAAAATATCTCAGCAATTATGCCCAGATAAACTTGTTAGCCACTTTATTTTCCATTCACCACTCTAAATTTTCCCATATTCTGCTCCATCCCATTTCCACAACATAATCTTTGTCAACTCTATAGCCTTTATATGTAAATCTTCCTTATCTTTTCCCAAACCCAGCATAAAAACTAATAATTCACTTTCTGTATAATCACTTTTTTCATATTTATTCTTCCATAACTTCATTATATGTACCCTTTCTGTTTTCAAGCATTTACATTCAATTAATAAATGCCTAATATTTTCTATTCCTTCCTTACATAATTTACAAAATAAATCACCCATATTTTTCCATTTACATGTATATTCTCTTGTACTAAAGATTCTTTTCGAGCCTTAAACTATAAACTACTTTCCTTACTATTTTCATATATTAACTCACACCTAATATTGTTTATTTCTATATATATTTAAACTCTTTTTACTCTCCATACTATTTCTCCATCTCTCTAACTCCCTATTCTTTATTAAAAAATCTATTCTTTTATCCCATTCCTTACTACTATAACACTCAACAATCCTTTTAACACAATCATGCCATCTTGTATAAACATACTGATATAAATTCTTTATCCAAATCTTTTGCATACCACATTACCTTTCTCACCCATCTTGTTACCTGCCCTTTACTCATAACCCAATTAAATACTGTTTTGGCTATTCTTTTATTATCCATAAACTGCAATCTACCAAACATTTTCATTTTACTTTTTGCATCTCTCATATAAAAACTTGACCATCCCATTTCTCCTTGAATTGCCTCCCTTGCTGTCCATATATCTGCATCCAATGCATGTCTTCCTACTTTCCTTTGAACTTTTTCTAAATAATCTAATACCCCTTTACTAACACATAATGCATCATTACCATAAGTTAACCCTGCTACTGCAACTCCCTTCCATATAATTCTAGCTACATCATATTTATTATATGAAAACACTGTTAATTTCTTCATCAATCCCTTTCTTTTCTTTGCTTCATTTATCAATTTTTTCTCCCATTCATCCAAATAATTTTTCTGATTACTTAAACTAATTCCCAAATAACTATATCTATTCACTACACTTAACTTAATATCTCCCAATAAAAATTCTACATCTCTTTCTCCACTATTAACCATCATTATATTTGATTTTTCTTCACTAAATTTAATCCCCATCTCTTTATCCACCCTTGCACATGTTATCAGCGTATCTTTCATATCTTCTCTTCTTTCTGCATACAAAAAAAATCCGCAAAAAAAAAAAAGACCCGACAAAATATATACTCCCTTACCACCTATTAACAGTATCTCTATCCCTCTTCCTAATCTTTCTATTGCTCTTTCCATTTCACTTAAATATAACACAAACAAAATAGGTGACATAGGGCATCCTTGCCTTAGTCCCACGCCATTTTTAACTTTAACTGATTCAATATTCCCTAATTGATATATATATAATAATTATTTTCATATAATTTCTTAATAATATCCACTAAAGCTTCATCCATTCCCAAATTTGCTAAACTTATCCATAATCTATTTCTATTTACTCTATCATATGCCTTCTCTATATCTATAAAACTCATATATAACTGTTTACCTGAATTTCTACACATATCCATAAGTTGTGTAACTACAAATAAACTATCTCCTATATGCCTATCTAATCTAAAACCTCCTTGCATTTCTCCCACTACATTATTCCCTTCCATCCATTTTACAACTCTTCTATCCACCATATATGAGAAAACTTTATATAAAACTGATGTTATCGCTATTGGTCTATAATTATTTAACTTTCTATGATCCTTACCCTTTCCTTTAAATAATAATATTACTCTTGTATTACTCCAATTACTGGGAAAACTTTATTCTGTGCAATCTTATTAAAACAGGATAATAACTTTACTTTTGCCCTATATCCTAAATTCATTACCATCTCTGCTGCCCATTCATCTAAACCTCTTGCCTTTCCACTTTTCAATTTCTTCTCTACCTCATTCAGTTCATTTTTTGTAAACCTAATATTCTCATTACTATATGCTTTCATATTTTCTATCACTCTATCCTTCACATCTAACATCTTTTCTATATCCATTACATATTTATTTAAAATTCTCTCTAAATCTTCTCTAGAGCTACATTCTATTCCCTCATCATCTAGTAATACTATCTCTCCTCTTCATTTCTCCTTTTAATGTAATTCCAAAATTTCTTACTCCCATCTATTCCACTTTTATTAATATCCTCCAACAATTTACTATTCAATTTCATTCTCTCTCTATAATTATCTATTTTAGCCAACTTCTTCTTTTCTAAGTATTTTTCCCATTTAGCATTAATATCTATATCACTTTCCTTGTTCTTAATAGCACACTTATATTCTCTTCATGCTTCTTTCCTCTCTTTTACACTTTTACTAATTATTATTTTTTTATTTCTTTTATTCTTCTGAATATTCTCACATAAAACCCTATTTGCCACTTTTTCTACTTCTTTACACCAGTCCTTATACTCACCCCCAAACAACTCTTCCATGATTTCTTCAACATGTATTTTATACTCCTCCAACTTATTTTTATCATTCACTCTCCATCCACATCTTTCACTATTATTCCTACTTTTATTTCTCTTCTCCATCACATTACTAACCATTTCAATTACAATGAAGTTATGATCACTAGGGCATATTTTTTCTTCATTATCAAACACCTTAATTTTGCATATTTTATTCATTCCCTCTTTCTCTACCAATACATAATCTATTGTGTGAAATATTTTATTTCTAGACCATGTGTATTGTCCCTCATAAATACTTAATAAATTTCCAATACTCAAATTCACTTTCTGACAAAATTTCTTCAAAAACTGTCCATTTTTATTATCTACATCATCAATTTCTTCAATATGTCCATTCATATCCCCTTTAACCATTATTCTCTTCCCCTTTTCTTTAAAACTTTGCATATCCTTAGCTAGACATTCATATATGTTAACTGTTCCACTCCATTATAATTTGACTATCTCCAGTGGCTATATAAACTATAGCCACCATCCATTCTTGTCCACCCAACCTTATTTCAAACCACAGATGTTATAATATAAAATATCTCTATCCTTTTATTTTTTGATTAACTGAAAAAAAAAAAACTTATAGAAAACATCGACATAAATAAAAAAATCAAATATCACTATTGTTTAGGAGTTCATAAGAAATTAGAGAATTGGAAGAGCTGGGCATGATCCACAAGCACCAGAGTCTTAACCCTATCATTATACCAAACCATATACATCATAATTAATGATAATGGAAAAATGGGTATTGCTAGATTGTGAATTTTGATTTTATTTTTTATTATTATCATTATTAGGTTTCACCATTGAATATCAAAAATGATTTGCAATCTATTTGATCTCATATATAACTTAAAAGAATATTAATTAATAATGATAAAATACATCCATCTTATAGTTAAATTTTCTGTTTTTACCAATCTTTCTGAACATTATACATTTTTCTAAGAATTTGATTATCTTGAAAGATTTTTACTATATTTGGTCATATTTGTTATTGGAATAACTGTTAAAAAAAAAAAGTATTTGCAAAATTTATTTAAAAATATGTTTAAGGTAGCAATAGATTTTAAATTTGTTGATTAAATATTGCAATCACAGAACTATGCTATAAATATAATAATCAGCAATTTTTCATGTTTTTTTTTTTAGTTGAAGATTGTTTTCTCTCCATAGTCAATGTTTTCTGATACTACTTTTCCTTAAATATTGTATTTTTAAACTAATTTGTAATTATAATAAAGTCCATTTGAACAAGGTTATCTATAAATAATAAATTTATTTGAAATTGGACAAAATAACATTTGATATTTTAACGTTTTATTTTTTAGCATCATATAACACAATAATATAAAAAATATGCAATGTTTCTATATCAGTTTCAGAAGCCTGCCAAAAAAGGCACTGAATATTATATGAAATAAAAGAAATTACTGAAGCAAATAGTAACTTTACACTTTATAAATATCACAAATGGCACATCTTTATTTTTTTAAATTTCTAAATTTAACTTATTCCTGAAATAAAAATTTTACTTTCTCTATATAGGATTGATGCTATGAAAAAATACTATGGTAAACACCAAAATAATTGAGTTTGATTATGGAATATAATGTATAACAAAACTAAAATATGAAAAATTAAACAAGGAATCTATGGTTTCATTTAACCAGACAATAATGACTTCTAAATATGGCAAAAAGATATAAAATGTTAATATTATTCAATGAATGCCATCATCATTTATATGAGAAAAAACACCCTATATTTATCAAGAGAAAAAGCATAGTACAATTATTTTTATGCAAATTACATAGAAAAATTAAATTTGCATTGAATCTATATAATAGTGGCCTAAAGTAATCAAGTTGTATACATTCAATTCATAGCAACCAAAAAATTGTAATATAAACTGTTTTAGAATTTGAAAATGTGCACTTAGATTTTCTACAACAATGCACAATCTAAAAATAAGTAAATGAAAATTTTATGCTTTTATATTTATTAATGATCATCCAACATGAATAGTTATTATGAAAAACTTTAAAAATATTTACTTATATATATTAAAAAATACACAAAATATCTAAATGGTAAAGATATGCCAAATGATTAAAAAAAAGTACAAGTTATATTTAATTTTTTTTAAAAAAAAAAAAAAGTTTAAAAAAAATATTCAAATTTTCAGACCTACCAATCTTTTATCAATTCTATATAAGATCTTTATTAACATTAAACATTATTACAACTTGCTATACTACTTTAATTAAAACCAACAAGCTGTATTTAAAATTGATTTCAGGACAATAAGTCCTACCCAAATATTAAAAGAAGTAACCAATAAATGTGAGTTGCTGTTTTGCATTGAATTTGTAAATTATAAAAAGATTTTAGACTCTATACTCAATTCTGCAGCAATGAAGCTTAAAAATATGAAGACACCCAAATATTTATCAAAAAACAACATTAATGTGGATGGATGACAAAGTAATTCTATATCTCCAAACATTTTGCATCAGTTTTACAAGAACTATTTTATAAATTAATAAATGGAAATTATTCAAATCATCTAAACTTTGTAGGTCATGTGATTTTTGTTAAAAATAAAGTTTTACAAATACTACAAAAGCTATAAGATAAAAATAAAAAATTTAGGCCTAAAGATATTTGCTAAAAAGATTAAATTAATGCAATGACTTAAAAAAAGAAAAAAATGTTTGATAGTAATAAAATTTAAAAAATTAACAAATATATATATTATAATTAGATTATTTATCCACACACAACACAATAATAAAATAACCATAAAATTAATCTTGATGGAGTACTTTTGGTAGGACTAAATATTTAAAAAAAAAAAAGCCTATGTGTTTAAAATGAAATTTTTTTAATAAATGTGCTTTTAAATATTGCTTATGCATAGATTTGAGACTTGGATGCTTAATAGAAAACAATAAAGACTTCAGATCATATGACAAATTATGTAGAGATGTATGGTAAGAGTAACAAGGACTGAAAACATATTTGTTCTCTCACACATAGTACAGAAAATAAACAGATATTTGTCTGAAGGTTTGTTATGACGGTATATTAGATGTGATAATGTGTTCGACTATTTCCATCATCTATCATTAAATGTTGAATATGTAGAAAATTTTAAACTTTATTTAAACTTCTCAAATACAAACAACTTGTTAGTAATAAAACACAAAAAGACAATATAAGTTAGTAATTACACAACTTTCGAGTAATATTATTCTCCATTCTTCTTCAGGTATTACTGATCTGACCAATGGCAATATTAATATAGGAGTTGAAAATACACTGTTAGATTCTTGAATATCAAATTTAAAGTAATGCTCTAACCAACTGAGCTATTCTGTCAAAGGCAAGAGATAGTAGAAATTTCATATATTTATCTATGAGGGTTGGTTCAAATCTTCATGAGTCCTTCAATTTTTATTTATTTTTTAATACTTTTTTCTAAGAGTGAGATTAATTAGAGGCTTTCATACATTAGTATTGGATTATTTGCCATTGTCATATGAGAAGCTTCCTTGAATTTTCTTCTTTGCATTTTTTCCTCTCTATCCAATATTTTTGTATTTTCCCAATATATGATCACTAGTACATACATGGTTATCTATCAGCTGTTCCAAAGAAAACCTTTAATAAACAACAAAAATAGCCACCTAAAGAAAAAACAATTATTGGTACTGTAGTATATCCATGGCAAACAAATTAAAGAAAATCTGCAATTATTATAACATTAGAACAGCTTTCCAAAGTCATACCAAACCTTCAAGAAATTCTAAATTTTACCCAGCCTAACCTAGAAATCCTGAAAAACAAAAACTGCATCTATAAAATACCATGTGAATGTGGAAGGAAATATATTGGTGAGATCTGTAGCCTTGTTGAATAGCAATTGAAGGAACATAAACTAATGGTAAATAGACAAAAAACAGATGTATCTACAGTAGTAGACCATGTATACTGGTGATTATATGTTCAGTTGGGAAAATACAAAAATATTGGATAGAGAGATAAAGATGCAAAGAAAAAAATTCAAGGAAGTTGCTCATATGACAATGGCAAATAATCCAATAAATCAACCTAGTGTGGCAATACACAATGTATGGAAGCCTCTAATTAACCTCGCTCTTAGAAAAAAGTATTTAAAAAAACATTTTGAAGGACTCAGGAGGATTTGAACCAATCTTCATAGACAAATGTATGAAATTATATCTGTTGCTTTTGACAGAATAACTCAGCTGGTTAGAGTGTTACTATAAAATTCGATATTCAAGAATCTAAGGACGTAAATTCGACTCCTATATTAAAATTGTCACTGGTCCATCCAGTAATAACTGAAGAAGTGAAGAGTAATACTAGTCAAAATGTTGTGTGATTACTAACTTGTGTTGTCTATTTGTGAATAATTTTTAACAAGTTTATTTGTATTTGAGAAGTTTGATAGATGATGGAAATAATCCAACATATCACAACAAACAGATATAATTAACATCATTGAAAAAAATTAAAAGACTGAAATGAAGTTGACATATTGCTAGAAGAAATGATAGTAATAGATAGTTGAAATTTTAAAACAAGATTCCAAGAGTTTGTAAAATCTTGGAAAGAGACCATATATGATAGAGATTAAAAAAATTGCTGAGTAATGCGGAGAAATTACAGATAAGAAAAACTAAATTAAACTTGCAGAGATCTTCATCCTGCAGTAGAATGATAATAACTGAAAATGATGATAATAATAACATAATGTAATTGTGTTTCTATTTATTATATTAACTTTCTTGTTATCTAAGTAAATTTATCTTGCTGAGGCAAAATATGCATAAATATATATATTAAGTCTGATATAGCTTCATTCTACAATGATGCATAAACAGTAAATCCCAATCTATCTGTCAAACATAATGTACTTATTGAGAAAATTTTCAATATTTATGATTATCCCTTATAATCTTGATTTCATTTATATTTTATTTTATATATACACATTTTAATATGTTTACTAAATAAAGAAATTATATTATAATGTATTTTTTACCATTACATTAGTAGAACATAAAGTGGTGTCTATTAAGGAAAAAAAAAGTTAAGCTTTGGTCTACATCGCAAGAATCCAGTTTTTCAAAAATTCTAGATATCAAGAAATGTTATTTATATGAAGTGATATGCAGTTATTTTCAAATCAAGATAATCTACATCAATTTCAAAGTAATAAACATTCAGTTACCTAAAAATCCATAATTATGATCCATAATTTAAACTTTAAAAAATAAATCAGAAAAATTTCTAAACAAACCATATGTTGATTTTCTCTTTGAGTTTATATTTATATTTTACAAGATATTAAAGTTAGTAATATTTAACTTACATATATTTTATGATATTTATGCTATACTTCATTCAATTATATATATCAAAGTTATGCATATATATGTGTGTGTGTGTGAATATGCTTTACAAAATATATGTTTTATAAAATGTATTTTAAAATGAATCAAATAATTAAAGTGACATTCATTATGAAATTATTTAAAATCACTATCACTTTTTGAATCTATACCAAGCAAATACTACCTTCTCAGTTGATTTTCAACATGTGCATTAGAGAGCAGTAATTAATTAGTTCTATTTAAGAACTATCTATTGCACACACGAGCAGCCAATTGTTCAAAATGAAAGTTCCACTTCCAAATACCCAATTTCTTTTCTGGATATTGGCATTACAATGAAGAGAAATGGAATGACATCTTCAAATCCAGCATAAACAATGTTTCCAGTTTTTAGTTGAGTTTCATGCATTTTTGGTGCCAAGCACCATAATCATAGCTATTTTTACTAAACCTAGAGGCAGCTATATAATTGCTAATATTAATTTACAAAATATCATAATTTACATATTCCAATAGTTTGAAAGTTGGATGCTGTTTATTAATGATGATGTTGTTGTTCACAATCAAACATCCCTCTTTTGATTTTTCTTTTTGAGAAAGAAGAATTTTTTCAAATAATATATGCTATCCAATGTAACAACTCAGGATGCAGTGTTATATATTATGGTGAATCCCAAACCAACATTTCAATAAAATAAATCAACACAAATATTCACATAAAAGGACAAAGGAAAATCCAGCACATATCTGTATTCTTGGATTATGAAAGAGAATAAAGTTATGGCTTTGATCCACAAAGGGTAAACCTGATTTGCATGGCCTAAGATGATATGGAAAAAAAAAAAAAATCAAAGAAGCATAGTTTATTGCAAAGAACATCATTAACAAAAGATCAAACAGCATCCAACTTTCAAACTATTGGAATATATAAATCAGGAAGTTTTGCAAATTACTAACAGCAGTTATAGAGCTGCCTCCAGATTTAATAAAAATGATTATGATTGATAGTGCTTGGCACTGTAAATGCATTAAGCTCAGTCAAAAACTAGAAACATTGTTTATTATAAAATATCACAAACTGTGGCAAGCACATTTATCACAGTCATTTCATTTTTGGATGCAAACATTTAATAAATATTAATCTTCAAAAATTCTATAAAAATTTCATAAAATTCCTATGCTTCTTTATTATTAATTTTTTATATTATTCATAATCACATGTTCTTGTTTTATCATATTATCCCCCATCCCTATCTTGCCACCAAGTTTATCAATTTCTTATTGTAACAGAATCTTTACCAATCTTTTATTCTCTATCCTGACTTACTACAATATTACAGCCATTCATTATTATTATACAATTTTTATTCTTCTCTTGTATAACTAGTATTTAAACTTCATCACATCAATTTCATTACCACACTGATAAGTATTTACATTTGAATACATATAAAAATTGTTTGTAAATTACTAGATATCTTCCATAATATCAAAATATATTATACTTATCAAAATTTTGTTAAACAGTAAAGTACAATACTTTTTTAAAATATATATATACTTTATTAATAGTGAGAAAAATAAAAATGGTTACAAATTTTATATTATTTTGAATATAATCAAAACAAAGATGTCATGTACATACATATTAATATATTAATCTGTATAACCATGACTTAAATGTCATATTTTGTAATTACTTAAAAAAAGGTTTTAATTTTTGAGGGGAAAAAACCTTTTTTATTCTTATTCATTATGAATGTGAGTGCTTTCATAGTATTTAGAATCATCACTCTATGATACAAACAGAAAAAGACATCTTACAATTTTAATTATATAACAATTTTTATTTTAAAAAAAAAAAAAAAAACCAGTAGATAACGAAAAGAAAAACATTACCCAATAATACTAACAGCTTGAGCTAATTCTGTATCTTTTAATATATCATTAGCAATCTCCCAGTTATTATCACTTGCTACAATTTTCACATTTTCCAAGCCACTTTTATTTAAATATTTCCGTAATAACTGGAAAAAAAAAAAAAATTAATAATAATACAAAGTAATTATTTATCTTATAAATCCTAGTAAACAATTTCATGAATATACCATATAAATCAAATTAATAATATTTATTTGACTGTTTGAATTTTAATAACTAAAATTTAAAATGCTACAAATTATTACAACAAAAATCATTAAAAGTTTTTAAATTTCTAAATATTTTACAAAAAAAATTTGAATAACAATAAATTGATGATCTAATATTTTGTAATTTTAAAATAAAATATTTTGATTCAAAATAGCTATATTACAGAATGAAGCATATTTATTATTAAAAAAAATTAACATTACATAAAATGTAAATGTGTAAATATGGGATTCCTCTTGCACAAATTTGTTTAACTATGAATATAATGTATAATAATAATTGTATGATTATCAATACATATGTATACATTTTTGATTACTTCATTATAAAATAAATAACTTATACTATACAAAATCTATTGAAACATCTTTATTTTTTACTAATAAGTATGATTATCCAGTCTAAAAAACAATTATATACATTAGTTACATATTGTTTTCCAAGTCAAATGAAGTTTTGTAACATAAATATCAGGAGGTTTTTCTGAAAGCTGAGTATGGACTTTAAATCTGAACTGAGGAACAATTCATATTGCAACTTCCCCAATATAACAGTGACTAACATTCTGATTAGAAAAATTCTGAAATAATATTTGCAATAGTCAACTTCAATGATTGCAATTCATCTTGATGTAAAAGTTCATTTTGTTACAAAAAAATATATTTAATGATAGATCAATGACATGATGATTCACTAAACAAATCATCATCAACCATTATCAATCCACTGCAGAATGAAGGTCTCTCCAAGTTCAATCCATCTTTTCCGATCTTTAGCTTCTCTTCTCCACATCACCCCTGCACACTTTCTTATTTCATAAATCCATCTCACATGTGGTCTCTTTCTGGGTCTTTTAAATCTCTTGGAATCCAGTTTAAAATTTCAATTGTCCATCTATTAGCATCTCTTCTAGCAATATGTCCAGCCCAACTCCACTTCAGTCTTTTTCAATGAGGTCAGTAACACCTGTTTGTTCTCTTACCCATACATTGCATTTTCGATCTCTTCTTGTCACTCCCAACATGCATCTCTTTATACTTCTTTGAGTGGTTTGAAGTCTCTGTATTGCTCTTCTATTAAGTGTCCAAGTCTCAGATCCATAAGTAAGAACTGGCAAAACACATTTATTAAAAACCTTCCTTTTCAAACACATGGGCATATTTCCTTTTAGTATCAAGTTATTTCTACCAAAAGCACTCCAATCAACTTTAATTCTATGATTAATTAATTTCATCCATTATGTTTCCATCTGTATTAATAATCTGACCAAGGTATTTGTAACTGTTAACTTCTTCTAATTCACCATAATCAATCTTTATTTTCATATTTTGAGCAAATCGATTAAACATTACTTTAGTCTTTTTAACATTTATCTTTAGTCCTACTTTCCTCTGATAACTCTGGCAACATTTCCTGTAACTCTAAAGCATTATTTGCAAAAACAACTACATCATCTGCAAAATCTAAATGACTTAAATAATCTCCATTTACTTTCACTCCTTTAGCTTCCCATTTTAATCCACAAAATACTTCTTGCAGCACTGCTGTAAAAAGTTTTGGAGATATGGAGTTCACCCTGTCTTACACCCTTCTCAATGTTGACTTTCCCAGTATCACTATGTAATCTAATTGTTGCTGTTGCATTTTTATAAATATTCTTTAAAATATGACAATATCCTGGATCTATACCTTGATGATCCAATGCTTTAATCACTGAAGAAATGTTTATAGAATCAAATGCCTTTTCATAATCTACAAATCCTAAGCATAATGGCAACTCATATTCATTTGTCCTGTCTATAACTTCTCTCAATACCTGGATATGATCTACTGTATTAAAACCACTTTTAAATCCAGCTTGTTCTCTTGGTTGGTGGAAGTCCAGTCTTCTATATAAACTCCATCAGCTACTGTAATGAAATATCTATTTAATCTTTATTTTTCAATGTAAACTTAAAACTTCCATAATTTTAATGTCATTTAATGTAAAATAAAATTAGTCCTTATGTGTGAATTATTATTTCAGAAATGAACTTTTATTACTGCTTGAAAAAAATTCATTTATTGCAGACCAAATATCTTGAGTCATGTATTAATATGTTAAAATAATATAACACAATGACTTTTTTATATTACATTTAATCTTTGAAAAATGTTATTTAATAATTAATAGTTGAAATAGTAGTTTAAGAACAAGATTTCATAAAATAAAAATTAAAAAATTATAGAATCATTTTATTATTCTTTAAAAAAAATCACTAACAATTTCTTGCAATGGAAAAATATTTCTAATTGTTATTATAATAAACTATTAATAAATTAATTATATACAAAATATTTTCATGTAGTAAGCAATATTGAATAGTCTAAATTATAATATTTTAAAACATTAAAGGTGTAGTAATGATCAATTTTTAACAAAATCTCTGTTACCTATAACAATTAATACTAAAAAAATATGATGAAACAAAATATTGTTCGCTTCTATAATTCTACAACAATATTTCTATCTGTTGTTTAAGGTTAGAAAAATACATACAAATATTTTAAAAAGAAGTAAATTAATGTTTTGGCCACAATACAAGAAACTTCATTCTTAATAACAAGGTCAACATGTATGTGTATTGAAATACATAATAGGTACCCATCAAGTCAGCTATCCACATTTTAATTTTCTCTTTAATTGAGAATTTAAAAACTACTTTAAATGCTGGGATAATTTATCAAAAAATTGTGGATTTCTTTGTGAAAATGTGATTTATACTAATGAAAACACTACTGTGACTAAATTTATAAATTCAATATGTAATCTAAAACTTCTTAATATTACTTTTCATTGACAGGTCTTTTGTTTTTTGGCAAATTTTTATTTCTCTTTTCAATTACTTATTAGGTATATAGAAAAGGGGTGGAGGAATGTGAAAGAAATTGGGGGAAACAAAAAATATGCCTTTTATCGATTTACAAAATGTAATAAATTTCAAATAACCGTTTTCTTATTTGTAAATGAAAAAAAAAAAAATAGTTTTGGAAATTTGGATTCTTCTAGTTTTGTCTTTAAAAATTTATTTCTCCTTTACAAAAATGATGGGGGGGGGGATATGAATGAATAATGGAAGACTTCCTAAAAGAGTATTATATAATGAACTTGAACATAAATTTTGTAGGAGATAGACCCTGTCTACTTTATAAAGATAATTTTAAAAACAGTCTAAAGAAGTACAATGTCAATTATTTACAAGACATAGCAGAGAACAGAATGCATTCAATTTGACATAAAAATGAAGTATTTCAGAAAGAAAAGTTTTCAAATGAAGCAACTAAAAGATATCATAAAATATCAAGTAAATAGAAAAATGAATTAGCATGTTCGGTAAACATATTTATGGTTCATATATTGGATTATATAGACCTTGCAAAACTCACTTCTATAGTACTTTTTTCCCCTCCTCTCTCTATCCTTTCTTGGGATAGGGGTTAAATGATCAAACTCATTTTTGAGTGGCTGTTTATTATTATTATTATGGATTAAAAATAAAGAAAATGTAAGAAGAGACCTTCAAAAATAATAATTTAAATTTTCTTATATTGCTAGCTTATTTTAAAGGACTGAATAAGAATACATTTGCTATCATCTTATTTAGTATAATCAAGGAAAGCCCAGATATAAAGGTACATTTCCAAGAGGATTGGAGATTTAAACTCAATCTTAATCAACTTCCCAGTTCTGATAGAATCTGGTAGCATCCAAATGAATTATTGACAGTTGCCTGAATATGAGATAAACAGTAAAACTTGAAGTATCTCTTTTCGTCAGCATTTCTATGATCTAGTGGTCATATTGAAAATTAGCTTCATTTAGGGGGCTACTTATTAAACTGAAGAATATTTAACTTTTAGCAATTATGTCAAAATTTTAATCTTTTTTGGTTTTTCACCTTTGTATGTTAAGATCAGTTATGCAATTACATTTATAGAATAGACATATAAACAAGATAAGTAATTTATTTTAAAAGAAAATTACTCTATTAAATGTTTTTTTTTTTTTTTAGCTTTAGACTTAGCAAATAATTCATGAAGGTACTATAGTTGAAATAAAGATACTTAGCTTTCAGTTTTTAAATAAAGAAAAAAAACTTTAAGAAAAGGGAGAAAGAGTATTATTAACATTGTGATAAACTGATCTCTTCTTAATTTCTCAGGATTATATTTCTTTAATCAAAATATGTGTATAAAGAATGCTTGTGCTTCTATTGAAATTTTTTTTTTTTTTTAATGAATTATTCTTTTTTCTCTCCCTTAATGATAAGTGTGTTAATTAAATATTTGCTTTGTGATTGTTAATTGATTATATAATTTATGAAAATGTCTAAGACTATATATTTATTATACTAAAACTATTTCTAATCATATATGTACAGAATGGAATATTGTTTAGGGCTGCAATAAATGCAATATTCTCATAATTTATAATAAGTAACAGCTACCTTAATAATCATGAATGGCCATGTGACATCCTGATCTGAAATATTATTTGCAGAATATAGATATTTCATGCAAAATAAGTACATACCATATATATAAATATTTGCCATTCACACATGGAAATTTATCTATATATCTAACACATTCTTTTCTTTGCTTTCATTCCAATTTATTGAAATCAAAATTGTTATTTGTATTCTTGATAGTTGCACTTTATATAAACATCATTATATGATATCTCAATCAGCTAAATACAATTACGTATTTTTTATCCTTTCATAATCACTTCAATATTTATTCATTTATATATAAAACACTGCACTACATTTTTTTGTTTATTTATTGATGTTTGACATTTAAACTTTATTTAAAAGTGCTAAAGGCCACATATGTGGGAAAACCAATCATTTACAACATATTTGCCCACAAAATAAAGTTAGAAAAAGGAAGTTATATGCTGATTTCAAATTGCGAGGAGAAGGACTCAAGGGTAAAATTGAAATAAAAACAATAAACAGTGTAGATAACAAACACATTTGTTTAAATGTACAAATTCTCAGACAAAAAAACCAATATAGAAATTGACCATGGCATAGGTTTGCCCTTAATTTCACTAAAAGATTGGATAAAATTAATAAAGGCGAGAAAGAGCTTTACTATGGAGAAAGCGGAGATTATAGTTATGGATGTAAATGGAAATGGGATTGATATAAGAAGTAAAGTAATGGTATCAGTTAAACTGAAGGCCAAAATAAAATTATTGCCGTGGTATATCATGAAAAGAGACCTTATTCCAATCTTAGAAAGAAGTTAGTTCCAGCTGTTAGGAATTAAAAGAAAGAGAAAGAATATAGATAATTTAAAATGGAATTGCAAATCGCGAGGAGGAATCTGAGCTAGTAAAAGAGACACCAATAGCAAGAGCTTGAACAGAGAGATTGTACAGATAATTATTGATACTGGTAGACTCTTACTCAAAATAGACAGAATACAAAAGTTAAGAATATGAGTATTGAAAATGCAGTGAAGGCTTTAAACGAAAATTTCATGTATCATGGCTACCCCAAAATTATTGCTTTCATAAAAGTCGAAGATACTTACAATTGATTATATTTTTTTATCACTTTTTTAAAACAAATAAGAAATTTAAAAATTTCAAGGACAAATAATACTAGTAACTGTTCCAAACAAGCCTAACAATTAAAAGTAATAAGAGGTTTGAAATTATACATTTGATTTATGTGTGTATATACATGTTAATATAAATAAAGTTTATTAAATTTATGAAATTGCATGCAAACAGCACATTATAATTGTCACCTCTTAATACAATACTCTAGAAAAATTAGCATACAGTTTGAATAATAAATAAAACTAATATATGCAAATGAATCCTTTACTATGCAGGATGAACTGGTATATAAAATAACCTGCCAGACTCCAGTGGGTGAGCTAATTGTAGATACATATTAAATCAGTCAGAAATATTAACAATTGATTAATTTAAAATGATGAGGAAATTGTCATGTTATAATATCTGCATGCAAGAAACTGAAGTAAAATGGTAATGCACAGATATATGGATTCTATAAATTTCACTGTTGTGTGTGAATAATCTATTTTCATGCAACAGTTTATTGAATCACTTTGAAGAGTACAAAGTGAATTCTACTTATCATTTATTCTTTTAATTATCTTTATTGCAAGTAAATGAATTTGTCTTAAATTTTAATTTGAATGTTTATTTAAGAAAAGTATTGCTGCATTTACAACTGATAATATCAATATTACCCCTGTAGATAGCAGATTTGTGCATGTCAACAGTTTATAAGAACCTATGTGTAAATAATAGCAGATGTAACTGTTAACTGTAGCAGAATAAATTGTACAAATAAGCAAAATAGTCAAAACAATAATGATGGCAACTTTGAATAATAGTATCCATGAGTTTGATGTTAATAATGCTTTGGCATGAAATTATATGCGGAACATATTGAGTAATAAAAGCTTATAAATAAAACTGAAGACAAAATTAAAGTAGCTACGCTTTTGTTGTTTTCTGGGAAACATGTTTTACAAGTGACAAAATAATTATGTGATCCAAAATCCCCTAAGACATTTCATATGAAGAGCTAAAAGACAATATGAATGCTCATTTCCATCTGCAACTTTGAAAAGGGTGGCATGTGTGAGATTCATGTTGAGAGAACAATCTCACCTTGTGAGCATTATCTGATTATGATTGAGTATTAAGAACACTCACAAAAGAAGGTCATTTCACCTCTTCTGGATGATGTTAATGAATTAACTATTATTTAGAATGACAGATTACAATTTCAGGAAAATCTTATTAAGTGAGCTGAACTTTACATATAAAACTGCAATGGGAAAGTGTATTGCATAGGAGACAATTTGAAAAATGCTTTGGAATTCCAAGTTACAACATATGTTGTAATCATTTATTTTGAACAGAAAATAAATATAAATACAATCTAGTATCTAAAAAAAATTTTTTTCTCATAATTTAAAAAGATTAACTGGTATTATCTTTATTAACTTAATTCAGTAACTTGATGCTCTATTTTACATATTTAATGCTATATAATTACATTTTTTACTCATTTAAGTATATGTCAATACCAAAGTTTCTATATATTCAATCACTGACTTTGAGAAGGTAAGCATAATTTTCATAAATTTATCTGATGAAAAAATTATTTTTTTTCTTACTTTTGATACTATTCAAGTTAGATAAATTTAATTTCAAATGTTTCAAAAAATATATATATATAATTTTTTGTATATAAAGAAATACTTGAAATTAATTTTCTCTGTATTTATTTAAATGACATGTAAATCTTTTCTGGTGCAAAGGTTCTTAGATTCCTATCAATTGTAATGACCCTCACTCCTTCTGTTAATTGTTTTAATTGGAATTATGTGTTACTCTAAAATGAGTATAAAAGGTGCAGTTTTTGAAACAATCTTCTTCATCATTACTGTTAATTGGTCATGTTATTCTGTTGCTGAATTCCACAACCCAAGTTAATTAAGTTTTGATTGTTTTGGAGAACAAAGCAATATATGCTGCTAGAAGCAAACTTTATCCAAGTAATTAATTTTAAATTATGCCATTTTACCTTAATCTCTCTGAATGTATACAAATGAAAGAAAGGAAGGCATTTTCTGTAGACAGAAGCTGAAACTTCGACGATGCAATCAAAGGTATTCTATGTCTTATAGTCTTACAAATTTTGTCAATTTTACTAAATCTTATTATATTTTCTTTGAAATTAGATTTATCATATCATTTTGTTATGAACTATATTGATCTTACATGATTAATCTATGGTTAAGATGTTTATATATTTACTATATCTTACTTTGATGTCTACATTTGAATATATGCTTTACTGTAATACTTTATTATGGAATATAATTACTTTTGGATATATGTATGAGATTATGATGTGCTTGTTTTATTTACATGCCAGGTCTGATATACATATTTACAACCTACCTACATTACATTATACTGCATTTATTATAGTCTGCCTATGTAAAGTATATAATTCCTTTTATTTGGATGCAATTTTCATATATATATATATATGTTTTTATTGTGGAACATTTTCAATTCGTTTCTTAAATTTAAACAATTACTTTAATCTTTGCGAAGTAATAAAAGCTCCTGCCACTATAAGATAAACATGATTCTAAAAATCTTTCAAAAGGAATCGCTACCCTACAGTATTATTTATCTAACATAAATTCATTATAGAAATTCTTTACTGAAGATATATATAATTATGGAATCGTTATTTATGTGCTCCTAAATAAGTGAAACAAAATATATGGTCATTAAAGTGATCAAATTTACAATTGTGGAAAAGCATTTCATTCCAAAAAGAGGGACCTATTTAAAGATTTTATATATATTTTTAATCTATAACATTAATAAGCCAACAAGCTGATATTTTCTTAAAGACTTTATCTTGGGTTTGAAAAAGTGGGAGTATTCATTTATATAGTGACATCTGCAAAGCGCATGCGTATATCAGCTTGTTGGCTTATTAATGTTATAGATTATAGAACAAAAACATTGCGCTATATAAGAAAATAAATGTCTTGTTTATATATTTTTATTATTATCTTGCCATCTGAAATATTATGTATTTTCAGCATTTTGTTAATCCCATTTTACTTTGTTTTTTATTCGGGGATATTAAGCATATAATCATGTAATTAAAGGTAATGTATATAAATGGTTTTACTAATGTTTATTATTTTGAAAGATCGCAGAGAGGGGGGGGGATTTATATATCCTTTATAGAAATCTATAAGAGTAAAGTCGCTATTTTATATATTGTATGTTTTGCGTTGAATCAATGTATAATTTCTATTATTATTATAATTTTAAAATTAGCTGTTTACTTGTCTCACAACTACATTAGTAATGATCTTTTGATTATGTTTTTGCTATATATATATATATTAGAAAAATGAAATGTGGTTTGAAGTTTGTCATTTAATTATTATCCCAATGCCTTTCTTTTCATTATTAGTATTTCTGCTCTTAACCATGTATTTAATGTAGCAATTATAAAGATGGTTTCTCACTTTGCTTAGACATTATTTGTTAGGCCTTTACTTATGTTTGCAGTAGATACTAACAGAGCACTTGTATATAGCATGGAGCCAATATTGCTCTGCTCACTTTAGTGTAGACTTGTTTTTCTCACCATGGTTGCCTGTAAATATTTATGTACTATAAAAGGCATTTGTGTGATTATATTTCCTACTCTTTATTATACATTTTCAAATGATTGTATGTTGAATAAAGTATTTCATGAACCTCATATCTTAAATTAATGCAACATACTTGATTATATTATATATTGTTAAATTATTAATTATATATTAAGAAATTGGACACTGCTTTCAATGTAAATATACTTTATTACATTACTAGCCACAGTTATATTACCGTCCATCCAGAAGCACTGATTGTGCTTGATACATATCACTGAATGTTAAACTCAAACTGTAGGAGGTTTTTCTTTATTTATTTATTTGTGTAATCTAAACATACCATAGATGTATTATATCTAACTTATGCATTAATTGATGTAAAGATTTTTTTAATTATTTTTTTTTGTTTTTGTAAATAATAGTAAATAAATTAGATTTTTTTTTTTTTTTTGGCAAATTGTAAACTAAAAGAAATATATTTAGTACTTATAATAAATGTTGATTTCATTCTTTAATTATGTTTCTATGTCCATTGCCATATGTCACATCCACATACCAGAAAATCCATTCAAATAGTAAAAGTGTTTAAAGTACATATAAGAGTACATAATATTTTGAAATTGTCACATTGATACAATTCATGCAATCTATTATATATGCAATTAAATTTACATAAGATTAATTTATTGATATCCTTGTTGTTAGATTACTAACAACAAAATTCCCTTTTATCTATTGTATTACTTTAGCTTCCCTATTGTTAGATAGTTATTTTAAATTTTAAGAAAACTTGACTTAGTTTAACTAATGATGTAAGAACCAAAATAAAAGTTAATCTTTGCTAACCAATATTATGTTTAAACCCATCTTTAGATAAATTTGTACTGTTATAAAAGAAGAAAATGTTGATAAGATATTAAAGAAATAAAGAGTTTTATTACTATTATTGCAATTAATTAGTTAAAAAGAACCTAAATTATTTTACTGTCTTAGATTATCACTGCAAAGCTAGTATTCTTTACAACTAAATTATTTAATATTTAATACCCTGAGATTATCATTTATTATTATTGTTTGTGAAATGTGACAATTAAGTATCAATCATTAGTCAAACCACATCTTATAAATAATGTATTAGTTAATGTGTACTTAGTCCATAAGAGAAATTATTGATTTATTGTTTACTTAGTCTTATAAGAGGACTTAGATTATATGCTTATTTGACACCTTAAAGATCTTATATTAATCCAGATCTGTCCATAGATCTATATTTTATTTTATTGTTACTTGGTCATTCTTTGGAAGATTATATTCATGGATTTTGGCTTACCCAATGTGCTGGCTTTTGATAGGCCATAAGGTACTGTGATTGATTGCAGGTTACAGTATATAATAACCTTATACCTATTAATAAAGCACAAGCTGATAGGCTGAGCCATAAAAATCTATAAAGGATGTCTTAATCTGTCATTACTGCAGGGAAAAAGACCATATAAAGAAGTCCTGCAAATTTAGAAAACATTAACATAATGCATGTAAATGAAAAGGACATTTAGCTCATGTCTGTAGAAATAAAGACAAGAGTTTAAAAATTAAGTTAAATTTGGATTTTAAATCATGGGGAGACAATGAAAAAAGAAGAGAAAATAATGTCAAGAAGATTAATGAAACAGATGTCATATTTTATTAGATGTTATCTACAAAAATAAAATTATCATGGAAGAGAATAGCAACACTGGCTTATTACTATTACCACAAAAGAACTGGAATAATATTAGTGGTAACAATAAAAACAAGTTAAAGCTTCAAAGTACATACATATT
The DNA here is from genome assembly GCA_028023455.1 of Epiperipatus broadwayi. Classification (NCBI taxonomy): domain Eukaryota; kingdom Metazoa; phylum Onychophora; class Udeonychophora; order Euonychophora; family Peripatidae; genus Epiperipatus; species Epiperipatus broadwayi. The sequence continues at coordinate 1,380,780 of JAQFVV010000212.1, forward strand.
AGCTACAGATGTGAATGGAAATAAAATTGATGTATGTGAAAAGTAACTGTACCCATAAAAATCAATGCCAAGGTTAAATAAATTTCTATCTTTGAATATAGTCAAGAAGTTGTCATAAAATAATTAAGAGAGTACAGTTTAAGCAGAAGTCAGAAATAAATTCTCCCGTTTGTTTAAGTCAGGATTAGCTGAATTAAAAATATGGTTTGTGAATAATGAATTAATGAGGGATGCCCAGTCTATAGTAGGTAAACCATGTAAGATCCCCATTTGCCTTAAAATCCAAGGTGGAACAGATTACTAAGAATATAATCAATAAAGGTGTTTTCTCTTCAATTCAGATTTATTGTGGACTATATCATTGGTTGTGATTATGAAACTGGACAGGATTTTTCAACTTTGTGGAGATTACCATGTTACACTTAATTGATAATCAACAAAAAAGTTATATCCTGTGCCAAGTATGCTAAAAGTTTTATAATCACATCAGAAAGCATAGTTCTTTGCAAAGATCAATTTAAAATCCACCTTCCATCAAATGCATGTTACAGATAGAAAGGCAGAACTGTTAACTATCAGTACTCATTTGAGACTTTATAAATGCAAAAAGTTACTTTTATGGGATTATGGTGGTTCCTAACAAGTTTCAAGCCAAAATGGATAGTTTATCTAAAGGCATAGAAGGGGTTGTCTGATATTTGAATGATATACTAATAACTGCCAAACAAACAGAAGTGAATTAGAAATCATTGAAAGTTTGTTCAAAATTGGACAAAGTTGGAGCTAGACTTAACATTTTAAAATGTATATGGGTCTACCTTGGATATAAAGTTTCTGGGTCATATTACAAACCAAAAGGAACTATACACTAACCCAAAAAAGGCTAGAGCTATTAAAAATGCCACAAAACCAAGAAAGGTCAAAGATTTACAGGTTTTCTTAGGATTACTGAACTTTTTCCAGTTTTCTTAGAAGAGGAAAATTGTATGTCATTACATCTTTGTATGAGCTACTGTGTAAAAAACAGCAATGGAGATGGACTAAAAATCATGATTTAGCTTTCCAGAAAGCAAAAGGCTTTATAGTAATGACCAGAAGATGATTATAACAACTGATGCTTTGGAATATGGAGTCAAAATTGTCAACACACCCTGCTGTTTTGAAGAATGACCAATAGCATATGTCTCGAGGACCCTGACAGCTGTTGAGAAAAATTATAGGCACCTGTACATGAAGCCCTGGCTATTGTTTTTACTGTTAAAAAATTTCACCAATATGTATGTGGCCTCAAATTTCTTATATATACAGATCATCATCCATTATTAAAAAAATTTTGGTAGTAACAAGAAAACTCCTGAATATACCAGATAGCAATTAATTCATTGTATCAATTTATTAATGGCTTACAATTATGAATTGATTATAAGCCATGAATTTCAATAGAAATTTAAGGAGATAAACTACATACATTTTATGAACTCAAAAACTTTGAACAGCTCTAAGGTTGCCAAAAAGACTAATAATGACCCTGGATATAAAACTTTAAAAAATTAAATTAGGTTTGGATGGTCAAAAAGCTGATCAAACTACCTTGCAAAGTCTATCTGGAATGCATGTGAGTCTATCTACATGCAATGACTGTATTCTTATGACAGACCACATACTCATACCATCAGAGAATTAAAAGTAAGTGCTCAGTTTGCTATATAAAGGACACCCAGATGTAGTATGAATAAAAGCCTTAGCTTGATCTTATATATGGTGGCCTAATTTAAATCAAGAAATAGAGCAAATGGTGAAGAACTGTTTACCAATGCCAATCTATCACTAATTTTGTCTCCAAAGATATTTGAATGTTCATTAAAGATTACAGAGTCATGGACTACAGTACATGTTAACCTTGCAAGTCCAATGAATGAATACATATTTTGAATTGCGATTGATTCTCACTCCAAGTGGGCAGAGTATAAGCTTGTTAAGATTGTTCTATTTGAGCTCTAAAAGTATTCTTTGCAAGCCATGATTCTCTGAAAAGTATTGTGACGAACAATGGAACTACTTTTACCTCCTAGGGGTTCAAAGAGTTTTTATCTGATAAAGGAATATGCCACATTTTGACACTACCATATCATTCTGAATCGAATGGGTTGGTTGAAAAGGCAGTGCAATAGCTGAAAACAATGATGAAATAAACATCAAACAAGCATATCAGAAGAATTAGTAGATGTTATATTTCATCAACATTTCACACCAAGTGAATCAACAATGAAAACATGGTTTAACTGTTATTGCACCAAAAATGTCATATGCACTTATCAAAATTATTACCAGATTAAAAAAAAAATTTACTAATAATAATTTAGACTGTGAGAAATTTAAAGTTGGTGAAATTTTGGGTTAGAGACATTTGTTAAAAAATTGGCTTTCTGGTGTAATTCGAATAATTAAATTGAGTAATGAAAAACTTCTGAAGAGAGATATCAATCATTTAAGATCTCATCAGAATAAAATGTCAGACGCTGATAATAGCCAATTTTCATTAGACAATAAAAAGTAGAACTCCAGTAAAAAAGAAATGTGTTGATACTTTCTCTACCATGGAAAATAATAAAATGCCCACTATTCATCAGGCCAATCAAGAAGATGTTGCTGAACCATGTCTGTAAACAGATAATCATGTTGTACAGTGAGTGGAAGATCTATTATCAATAACACAATCAGATCTAGTTGATATAATGATTTGTCACGAAGGAAAAAGATCATTACCACAGACAAGACTTGTTCGAGATTGTCTGGGACTTAAAAAGTTACAAGTTTATTTTCTGGAGTGTGGGGAGGAGTGGACTGTCAGTGTGTATATACATATGATAATGTAAATAAAGTTTATTAAATTTATGAAACTGCGTACAGACAATATATTATAATTGTCATCTCTTGATACAATAAACCCTTTAGAAAAATTAGCATACATCCTGAATAATGATTGAATAATACATGAAAAAAATTTATGTAAATGAGCACTTTACTATATAGAATGGATTAATATATAAAATAACATGCAAGACTCTAGTGAGTGAGCTAACTGTTGATAAATATTAAATGTCAGAAATAGTAAAGGCAGATTAATTTAAGATAACAAGAAAACAGTCATGTATATAAGTTATAATATCTGTGCAAAAGAAACCAAAATAAATGGTAATGCACATATATATGGACTATATAAATTTCATTGTTGTGTGTGAATAAACTGTTTTCATGTGACAGTTAATTGTAATCACTTTGAAAAATACTAAGTGAATTCTACATATCATTTATTCATTTGCAAATGAATAAACTTGTTAATTTTTAATTTGTATATTATTTATTCAAGAGAATTCTTGATGTGTATAGAGCTGGTAATGTCAATATTATCCCTATATATAGCATCAGTATTATACAGTACTATGAGAAATCTCTTTTCTGAATAAAGAGAATCTTAAATTTATCAATTAGTTATTCCAGTATTGTTTTATGATGTTGTGCACTGTGAACATAAAATAAAATGTTGGTACCCAACTTTATCAGTACAAAATCCTCTACCTCATTGTTAATACATATATAGCATGTAACAAATTCATAATTGATTCTCAAATATAGTCTACTACTAAAAAGAATAAATTAATCACAATAGTATAAAAGTTATAATACTTTATTCATTATATCTCAATCTATATTATTAATTGGAATGCTCAACAAACATATATATATATATATATATGTGTGTGTGTGTGTGTGTGTGTCACTATCTACTAAAGCATACATTTAAATAATACTACTAAATTTCTGACAATGTAAGATAAAACCATAACACACTCTGTTTTAAAGCTATTAAATAATATTATTTTACATTGTCATAAAAATCATTTAAAATGGAAGAAAAATATTTTTCTTAAGCTCCTAATGTAACTGACAGTCATATTTACAAAGATATATATATGATTAATAAAATATTATAAGTATCATCATTAAAATAAATATATAATTAATATTAAGATTTATTATACAAAGCATATATTTGTGATTAAAGATTATATTTTCTTAGAAATATATTTTACATTCACATATTATTCTCAATATCTAAAAATTTCATATACGAAATTTCTTATCTTAATTCATCTCAACTGTTAGACATATTATATTAAAGTTTTGTGCACTTTCAAATTTTTTGCTGATAATACTCTTTTTTCTAATCATTCAGAAAACTTTAAAAGCTAATACATTACTTCAGAATTTAGAGATTTAAGTTAATTTCTAATTTTGTCTTACATATCATTAAACAAAAGGAGACATTCTCGATCACTTCAAAATTCTTAGACATTTGCCATTTCTTCCAAAAATGCTATTGCTACTTACTTGGACTGGCCACAGCAATGTAGAAAGACATCTCTAGCCATATGTAAGTCATAAGGTTGAAGATTTTAATTTTTTTTTCTTAAGGTTTCAACTTATTCAGATTATAGTATACAATACTAAAATTTCTGGTGGTATATTTTGCTTTCCTCTACTCCACAATCTCCAAATCTCATTTTTCAAAGTACATCATAATCAGATAATCTTTTAAGTTCTTATTACTTTTTCTGCTCTTAATCAAATTAAGTTTTTCTGTAACCATCTTTATATTTTAATCTTTTTTTTTTTTTTTGGATTAATCAAAAATTGTTTCTTAGCCAAGAAATATATTGATTTGTGTATTTTTCAAAAAACATAATTCTTTGTTTATTTTCATTAATATTGTATATAAAAATAATAATTTCACTGTTAATAAAATATACATATTTAGTGGAAATGTTATAGTATTGAAGCAAATACTCTATCGTAATGGTAAGAAAAGTAGAGCGGTTTTAACCTAACGTAGCGATATAGGTAGAGGGGGTTCGAACCTTGCCTACTCCAAATTATTACTAAGCAACTTACTCCCCAAACCTCACTAGAGTTAATTCTTTAATGTATGCTTGGTGGTCAGGGAGAGATGAGATCCAAAAAGGAAAATTTAACAGCTAGCAATCAGGTTTATATATAATAACACAGACAAGATTAATATGGTTATAATAATGGTGAATAAATGTTTATTATTTTTATATTCATAAAACAATTTAAAGAATGGATAAAAGTGTTACAAGTTATTTCTCTTGCAACAGCATACATATATAGATAGATCAGCAAGATCCAATAATTTACATAAACAATCAATTATCAATTTGTGACTACAAAAACATAGTACGAGCCAACCACAGGGTGCTTGCTTTTGAAAGAGAGAGACAATAATATATCTATAACTCGATGGTAAAATTGCGAAGTATAAATAATTGGTTAAACTAGTTAAATAAAATTTAGGCCATGTTTAAGTATGGCCCGACTTTAATTTTTAAAACTAATAAGCCCACCGACGGACATTTCTCAGATTTACTCAGTAATATTTCGACCATATGGAGGCAAGGTTTAAAATATAATAAAAAATAAACTATCATGGTTCTTGGTGATTCAATTTGTAAGTTCAAAAACTGAGTCTTGGAGTATAATGGCTTCGTTCAAGGCTAACTTGAGGCTGGATAGCACTGCAGCTCTAAAACGTAGATAGAGAAAAGGAACTCGTTCGCCGTAGCGTGCACAGAGTTCAGGAAAAAAGTATAAGCACTTGTGTTCAATAATAAGTTTAAAGATTTCAAGATTAATAAACTATTAACAATGGCAATACCAAAAGAGCATTAGCTCATGACGAAATGATGACCGGAGCGAGGAATAAGTACCGAGACACCCATGAATCACCAAGTAGCACAACATAATAGAGAATGCGGTCAAAGAACCATGAGACTGAGACAATATCCATTATTACAATAATTATTACTTTTTCTTTTAACTAATACTAAATATACGAAAGATAGGAATATGAATTAATAATTAATCATTATTTAACTAGTACACCCATGGAGTTAATAAGTACTCAAGACTTTAATTTATATACAATGGTACTGTACCATCTCTGACATATAACAAAATTTACTAATGTTTAATTAATCTACGCTCTCTACAAACAGATATATATATATAAGTAAAACCCAGGTTGACTTAGAGAGTGTACAATAATATAAGGCAGGACTGGATCTTTTATTTAAATTACAAAATAAAACATTTAGCAGGTATAATTGCTTATGTTTTACTTCTAATGATAAAATAAAATAAAAGACATTAAATTATTTTCAAAAGACGAATGCACTTTCTGCATTTTTTTTTTTTAAAAAAAACTTTAATAAGACTAATACCTAGGAGAGAATCAGAAGAAGTGATTTTCTTTTTATTCAAAGAAATTTGGTATAAATTTTAAATATTCCTGTATTCATAATAACAGATCAAACAAATAAGGAAACAATTATACTGATTAAAATTTATTATTTCTCCATTCCAATTCCTCCTATAGATTATATATATAGATATACCATAGGCAATAAGAAAGAAATCACTCATTTCTTTCTTAACAAAAGAAAATAAAAGTATATATTCCTAATAAGTATGATGGCGATAGACTAAAATGACACTTTATATGTACAATAGCCAAATTTTAAAAAATCGCCATTATATGTATAAATATGACATAATGAAAATTTTTAAAATATTAGATTATATAAGTCAAAAAACTAAATATTAGATTATATAAGTCAAAAAACTATACATATACAATTAAAAAAAATCTAAAATAAAATAAATTCAATTTGCAAGTTAAACAAAAGTGAAAAGACAAGTGAGAGTTCAAGTTACCGGTAACTAGAGGTGTGTGGCGAGATATAAGTTGATACAGCAAGGTATTGATGATCCATGGTTGGTAAGACTTTCTAAGTTTCCCGGTTCATAGCACATTTTGATGGTAGTTGTTCACAGGTAGCTAGCAGGCATTGGTCAGGTAATACTCCCACATTCTCCAGCTGGCTACATTGTTCTGACTCTGACCCAAGGATGGATGGAAGAGTGGAGATAAAGTGTTCTACTCACACACTTTTATAGCAGCATACATTTTTTAAAAAATTTCAGATAAGTAAAACACCAACAGGCAACGGTTCAAGGTACGGTGTAGCAGTGGCTTCGTGGCAATCTTCAGTAAGATTTTTCGGCAAAGATTTTCCTCAGCAAAAATTTTGTTTTAAACATGTCTTTAACAAGAGTTTCAGCAAGGGTAAGAGAGAGAACAAAAGGAAAGTTCTTTATTTATACTTTTCTTAATTGCTTTTCTACATTGCATTTACTAATTAATAGTGATCAATGCCTATTGTTTAGTTTCCCCTATTATCTTACATTTTAATTAATTTTTCTTTAATTGGTTTTCTAAATTAAATTCCTTCCTTAATGGAATCTATATCTTTGGAATTCACGTTTATCTATTAATACAATCTTTTCGGTTTATATATTAAAATTATAATTTAATCAAAATGTATTTTAACAAAACCAAACAACAGTTTAAACTTCCTATTACTCTTTCATTGCCTTTTAAGCACTTTTAATCTACAACTACTTCCTGTTATATAATTATTTGTGCCTTTGTCATCATTTAGTTTAAAACACATTCACTGTGGTTGGACTTAGGATCTTTAACTAGTCTACAGTGAATGGTGAAGCCAGCATATATATAACTGTATATATATATATATATATGCACAGCTTCACTATTATTGTCATTTTTTTAAAAATTAGAATAGTATTATGGGAAGTTTAATGATTTCTTAGTTAATTTAATTTATTTAAGTATTAAAAAAAAACAGTTAAATGTGTTCATCTCTCATATTTCAGATACCTTAAGCAAATGCTTTGTATTTAACAGATTCATTTTTCTCAATCATGTACCCACTTTTAAATATACATATTTTGTTTATTGGTATTTGAATGAACTAAACATCAATCCTGCAGTATTATTTTATATGTGTATGATTGAAGCAAATACTCTATTATTGTTCTCTTTTTTTAAAATTAGAATAGTGTTGTGGGAAGTTTAGTGCTTTCTTGGCTTAATTTAAGTATAAAAAAAAAACCGATGTGCTCATTCCTCAAATTTCAGATACTTTAAGCAATGCTTTGTATTTTAAAAATCCACTTTTCTCAATCACGCACACAACTTTAAATATACTACATATTTTGTTTGTTGGTATTTGATTGAACTAAATATCAATTATGCCATATATATGTATATGACTATATATATATAAGTAAAATGTGCACACACACACACACATATATATACATTAAAAAAAATAAACATACTTACTTTAATATAAACTGGGCTGTATTTTTTTTCATTCCATATCTATAAATAAAATGCTTATTAATATTTATTTAAAATTAGATTTACTCATATATAGTTGTGATCTACTATTAAACCCAATACATGAGCATCTATTTTGAGTATATGCAGTAACTTCTATATAACAATTTATGCACTTAATTTTGCATAAAGATTTATTAATTAATAAATCTTTATGCAAAATAAAATATAAATATAGAATATATACCACCATAAACAAATATTTAAATATGTATATATTAACATATAAACATAATATAATAATGTCAAACAACTTTATTTATAAACATTTAAAATTAAAATAGAATAGAATATAATCATAATAACCAATACAATTAATAAATATATTTACTTTTGAGATTATAAAGACAAAAAATGGACTAAGAATTCATAGAAGCATAACAATTCTCTCACCAATTAAATGGAGACAGTATCATATTAGGATTGCATTTTTTTTTTTATAGTCAAAGCATCAACACTCATCTGACCAACTTAGATTAATCTTGGATCTTTATTCTTCAGCTAAGAATTACAGAAACTCATTATCAATCAAATATTGAGTGTCTTATATGGTTTTCTAGGGACCGTATATCTAGACAAAAATCCTAAGCTTCCTTAGAAATTCTCGTCTACTTAAAAAAATTGTGTAAGTTCCATTCAGATTTAAAGCTTGGGTCATGAACACAGTAAGCAGATATAGTATAGTCTACCAAAATAATTGTCGTCAAATAAAGCTTATTGCAACCAGTTTTGTTTAAATTTATATGAAAATTTAATTCCAAGCAATTTCACATACAAATTACACAATTATATTTAGCACCAATTTGCTCACTATCAACTTATTAATATTTGTTTTCATTAATAAATTTATAAAAATACTGAATACAGAATGTTTGTAGACGATGCAATCGATTTCTGAAAATTTCCAATACTAATTATTAAATAAATGATCTTCATTCAGGCAGGATATGACAGAGCACCACAATTCATAATACAAATCAAGGCTATATATAATGGTTTTGAATATTATTGTAAAATAATTTTTATAAAGAAAGTAGTTAATTATATGGAAGGAGTATCAAAATCTTATTTAAATGATCAAAAAAATATACAAATCAAATTCTGTATCTATAAATAATTTTAAAAATTTAATAAAAGAAAGATTTATCAAAGCAGTTAAAATGAAAAATAATTAATAAACAAGAGGTAGTTATTTAAATAAGGATAAAATTAATTTAGAAATAATAAAAATAATAATATATTTTATTCCAAGAGATTTTATTTTTTCAAATCCGTAACTAAAGAAATAAAGTTCCTGCTTCTATTTCTGATTTTAAAAAAATTTAAAACAATAACATATAGTAAATAAAAACATCTCATTTAATAATTTATTTTTATTTTTATAAAGTCATACTTATTACAAACTGAAAGGTTGTTTTTTTTTTTTTAAATAGCCGATTTTTATAAATAACTATATTAAAAGAAAATTTCATTAAATTTATATTTTTAATAACTTTTAAAGTTAAAAGTTCCACACTTAACTGAAAAAAAAATCATGTTTTTTTGAATTTCAGATTGTGGTCATAGTTTGCTAACAAGCAATACTATGAGAATGTATCACAGGAAAGGAGATATTCTCAGTCATTATAACGTGGGTTTATTGCATTTTTTAAAAATATTAGATAATTTTCAAAAAATCATTCATATTAATTTAGTTATTCTTTTCATATAAGAATCTTGAGCCATCATAATATCTGCTACTACAGATTCTTGTAGAAATTTGGAATATTGCTTTAGAGTTAAAAAACTTTCAGATAATTAATTTGGAGAGCAAGATTATAGTAAAATATGACCAAATCTTTGATTGAAGTTTTTCCTGCATGAATGAAGGTCAAATAGTAAGAAAGCCAATTCTGGCAGTATTTATGTACAAGCTAGATATATTATTCCAAGAGATAATATATTTTAATTAATCATATAAAACATTTTCTTCATTATGTTTTTTAGAAAGCCAGATATTAATAAAAAAAATTCTATTTCAAAAATTTATAACTAAGAAAAATTGTATGTCTTAAAAAAAAGAACACTTAAAAATTTTCAACATTATTAAATTTTTATTTGCTATTATCATTCAAAATATATATCAGTAATATTTTTTCCAGTTATAATATATTTTTCAGTTATAATTGAAATATTTTTGCTTAAAAACTATCTTGATTTAATTAGGATTGTAATAATAATTTCAAATAATTAATTTATAAGAGATATAAAATTAATTATATAAAAAGTAAAAAGAAGGAGTCACTATAAAAAAGTAAATTAAAATTAAAATTGATCACAGTTGGAAAAACTGAATAATAATAAAAAGGTAAATATTAATATTAGTTAAGTAAGAATTTAAATACATACTGTATACATTTTATAATATAAATAATTTGTAATAATTAGTAATTATTAAATTTAAAGTCTATACATTAATATTTAGATTAATAATAGGAAATTAATAAATAAGTAATAAAAGATTATAAGTTTTATAGGTTGGCTACAATTTTTATTGTTTTTATATGTATGACTATAAGGACTTATTGATTTTCACTATTGTGATATTTTGATATGAATGTAGTATAAATTTTGAATATATTAGGGAATGTATATAATATGTAAAAAATATATCCATGTTAAAAAATTTTAAATATTGATATACCAACATTTCAATTTGATCATACAAGTCATCTACTGGGTGATAAAAGATAGAAAAACAGTTGTAGAGGTGCTACAATCACTGATTTGAAAAAACATTAAAGTTCCACCAATAGAAAAAATGTTAAGAATGTTTTTTAAAAATACCTTTCCAAATAGGAGGAAGTTTGCATGTATCATCTCGCTTATTGATACAATCTGGCCTTTTAAGTATCTCAATAGCTTCTCTAATTTTGCACTGGTAGAGATTATCACATCTGGATATGATCCTGGTACTAGAAAAATCAATTTTATGACCTGAATCTATAGTATGGAGTGAGAGTGCTGCTGATGATGAGTGTTGTTTAACTGCATTAGCATGATCATCTCTCCTAACACTGATGTTACTATTACTCATACCTATGTAAGAAGCTTTACAATTTTCACATGAGATTTGATAAACACGATGAGATTCAAGAGGGATTAAATCCTTAGGCTTGGTTATTACATTGCTGATCTTTTGATGAGTAGAAAATGCTGTATTTATATTATAGCATTTTAATATATGTTCAATACTGTCTGTAGATCCTTTTACGTATAGAGCACAAATCCTAATATCTGATTTATCATCTTTTTGTTTCCTATTTTGTCCATTTTGGGCTTAAAATACGGCTTTCTTAATAAATTTATAATTATATATATATATATAATGTCTAAATGATAAAGATGTACCAGATGATTGGAAGAATGCAGTATTAATATTAATATTTAAAAAGGACAACAAAGAAGATATTAGAAATTACAGACCTATCAGCCTTTTATCAGTTTTATATAAAATTTTTACCAAGATAATTACAACTCGTCTACAGAAAACATTGAATTTCCACCAACCAAGAGAACAAGCTGGATTTAAAAGTGATTTTAGTACAGATCATATAGAAAGTTATAGAAAGGACAAATGAATATGAGTTGCCATTATGCTTAGGATTTGTAGATTATAAAAAGGCATTTGATTCTATAAACATTTCTTCAGTGATTAAAGCATTGGATCATCAAGGTATAGATCCAGGATATGTCATATTTTAAAGAATATTTATAAAAATGCAACAGCAACAATTAAATTACATAATGATACTAGGAAAGTCAACATTGAGAAGGGTATAAGACAGGGTGACTCCATATCTTCAAAACTTTTTACAGCAGTGCTGGTATTTTGTGGATTAAAATGGGAAGCTAAAGGAATGAAAATAAATGGAGATTATTTACGTCATTTAGATTTTGCAGATGATATAGTTGTTTTTGCAAATAATTCTTTAGAACTGCAGGAAATATCAGATGAAAGTAGGACTAAAGATAAATGTTAAAAAGATTAAAGTAATGTTTAATCGATTTGCTCAAAATATGAAAATAAAGATTGATTATGGTGAATTAGAAAAAGTTAACAGTTACAAATACCTTGGTCAGATTATTAATACAGATGGAAACATAATGGATGAAATTAATCATAGAATTAAACTTGGTTGGAGTGCTTTTGGTAGAAATAACTTGATACTAAAAGGAAATATGCCCATGTGTTTGAAAAGGAAGGTTTTTAATAAATGTGTTTTACCAGTTCTTGTTCTGAGACTTGGACACTTAATAGAAGAGCAATACAGAGACTTCAGACCATTCAAAGAAGTGTGGAAAGAGATCAAAAACGCAATATATGGGTAAGAGAACAAACAGGTGTTACTGACCTCAGTTAAAAGACTGAAGTGAAGTTGGGCTGGACATATTGCTAGAAGAGATGATCATAGATGAACAATTGAAATCTTAAACTGGATTCCAAGAAATTGTAAAAGATCCAGAAAGAGACCACATGTGAGATGGATGGATAAAATAAGAAAGTGTGCAGGAGTTATGTGGAGAAGAAAAGCTAAAGATCGGAGAAGATGGATTGAACTTGGAGAGACCTTCATCCTGCAATGGATTGATAATGGTTGATGATGATGATGATATATATATATTGAAATGGGCTTACAGTTTTGCTCCTCTTTTTCAACATATATAATTCTTTATCAGAATGTAAGAAAATTTAAACTGTGGAGTTAATGTGTGTTAGGAATAACAATAAATTATTTTTTAAAATATAATATTCTAAAATAAAAATGGTCAGACTGAGTATCCAGCCATATTTCCTGACCATCATTCCCACCAAACATGTCGAAGTACAATGAGGGTCTACGTCTTGCTACTATAAAAATTGTTTATTATTTTGAACATAACTGCAAATTAGGGTGTCATCTCTAAAAAAAGAAACATCTATGAGGTTCCATTCAAATCCTTCTAGCTTCTTAGATGTTAGCCCCTCTGTTTACCTACTATTAACTCAAAAGAAAACATGGTCATGTATCTCAAGGTGTGCATGTGTGATAGCTATGTTTACTTATACTTAGAATGAGAGAGAAAAATGAACACTTATAATAATAAAAATAAATTAAAACAAAATTTATTTATATTTACACCTATGTAATATCTAGGAATGAATCCAACACATGAATATACAGATATATTCACACATTATGTAATCATATTGGAGAAATTCATTCAATTAATTTGTATTTAACTTATGAGCTCCAATATGCTTACATACAATACAAAACAATTATATAATTACTATTACTTAATTATAATAATATAAATGAAGATTAGAAAAAATATTATTGAATCAATGAATAAATATATGTCAAAGTTATCAAAAATATCAGTTATTAATTGATAACAAAATCAATTTTATATTACACTTGCTTTAGTATTTGTAAGAAAAAAAATTGTTTTAAGAAAAGATAATGAAAAAAAAAATGTATTTAAAAAAAATAACATGTTAAAATTATTAATTGCATATTAATATTAATTTTAATATTTGCTATCAGTATTATTATTAGTATTTTTATTTAAGGCCTTTTAATTTAAATAAAATTTCTCTTACTACAACTTCAGATTCTAATTTAACATTTTATTAAATTATAGGTTTGAACCTTTTTTTTAAAAATGGCTTTACTAGATGTATTCTCCAGATTATGCATTCATGAATAGAGTGGAAGAAGTTACGTGAAAGGTGGCAGATAATAATAATTCTTTATCCTCAATGGTTGATGCAGGTAAAAAGGAGATACTTCTAAAACTGGAATTTGCAGGATACTACATAATTTGAAGTTTAGATTTCTATATTTTGCTAATGAGAATTTCAGCTATTAAGTATATTTCCATCTTAGTTGTATTGATAATTCCTAAGTTAGGTTTGTCATTCTAATTAGCTTAGTTTTATAATGCTATCCCACAGAGTTATTTGTTGATTAAAATAATCCAAAAGTCATTCACAATAAGGATATTAAAGTTCTATTAAAACAAGAAAGCTTTCTTCCAAAGCTTTATTTTTAATCACCAAAATAAAATAAATAAAAATAGTGTCTCTCCCAATTTTTTTTTTACTATTTTTTTTTCTTATGAACACTAAGATTACATGTAATACATTAATTTAAACAAATAAAATATAATTACATTCTTTTCTTTTTTCTTTAAAAAAAATGACTATTTGGTGTATGGTTAGAAAAAAAACTTGTAAGGTTAGATGAGCTTTATTTCTAAAAGATACCAGAACTGGAACAATATCCCAGCAGTCAGAGAAATGAGGTAATGAAATTGTGAGTACATGTTTCCATTTCTCATTGCCACATTTAGGCTTTGTTCTAGGGGCATTCTTCTGGAATGAGGGGAAGAGTGTTATATTTATATAAAAGGGTGAGTAAAAAAGAAATTATACAATATAATTTGAAGTATTGGAAAAAGAAAGTTGGAATTTTAAAATAAAAAGAAAAGCACTCTAGAAAAAAAGATAAGAAATAAGAATTTGGGAGAAAAGAATGATTTAAAAAAAGAAGAAGAAATATATAGTAATATTTGTATAAATAGAAATAATTAGTTACGGGTTTTTTTTTTTGTTTCCAAATGATAAAGAGAAAATATGTAAGAAATGTTTAGTTTAATTAAAGAAAAGAAAGTGAGCTGATTAAATCTTTTAATTAATGAAATAAGAAGTTGAGGAAAAATAACTTGAATTAATAAGACAGGAAATGATTAGGCTGTCTAAATAAATTAAAATACATTAATTGAATCTGTAAATGCAGAACTTAATTAGTGAGAAGAAGAAATTCAGAGATATATAAAGAGTGGAAAAGCAAAAGGACAACAGAATTTCTCCATTTTTACAATTGTGCGGACAAATTTTGTTTCCTCCATCATCAGCCAGTTAGCAGAAAAGATTTATAGAGGAGAGTTGGCACTGCAAGACATCGTGGAGATAACGGTCCCAGGCAGCAGTTACCTGAAGATTAATGAGCTAGTTAAAACTTATATAGATCATTCTGATTTTAATTATTATTTCATATACATCACTCCAAGGATTTACTACCTAATAGTAAAAGTTTTATTTATATAGCGCGATGTTTTAAATTGTAATAATAGATTACTCCACTGCATATGTGCTTTACAGATCGAATTTTAATCAATACTCTCCTTTCCAAACATAAGAGAAAGTCTTTTTAAAAGATAGAATGAATCATAGGCAAATCTGAAGCATTTGGAACTGAGAGCATGAGGTTTAACTAATCACTTTAAATTACTTATAATATGAGTTTTGTTAATGACACCTGTGAAATTTTTACAATTTGCGATACGTCATTATAGCTAAATTGATAGAAATATACTATTTCCGTGGCTGCAGCCAAGCTGATAGCCTTCTTTCTACGATAAAACACAGAGTCCATTTACTCGGCTGCCGGCTACCGCTGTGGCTTCTTTCTATGCTAAAAGCACAGAAAAATGCCTTCATTGGCTGCCGTAGTTGCTGGTGTTACACACTTTATCATTATCGTAATGCTGTGTTATCTATTTTCGCTACAGTATCAAGTGAGGGTGTGTTCACTGCATCGTGTCTAAAGAATTGAACTTTTCAGGTCCAACATCTTTTTTTTTCATGTGAACTGATCTACTGGTACCTTTTAACAGTTTTAACAGTGTTGTCACTGTTCCATCAGGACTGTGTAACCCTCACAAATTGGATTTTAGGGTGCAGCACAGCACTATTTTGAAGATCCTGATGAAAGTAATGTATCTGTGAGAAATCGTCCAAGACAAGTAAGATGGTTGCTTTGAACTCTGAAAATTGGCAATTGCCAGACACCAGAGTCAGTTTTCATTTTAATAGTTTGTTATAATTATTACCTTTAGTGGGTAAATTGCAATCTAATTTACCTTTTCCTCCAAAATGCAGTCTCTGATTAATTACTGTCCAAAAAAGGATAAAATTTACTTTTATTTTTTATTAGAAAAGTACCAAAACTTTTCCTATTCACACACACACCCAAACAAGCCCATCTCTGATTAATTACTGTCCAAAAAATTTTCTGCTATATTTACTATTATTTGTTATTAAAAAAGTAATGTAACTTTTTATATACACCCACACACACACAAAAAAAATGCCAGTCTCTGATTAATTACTGTCTCAAAAAGTCAAAGTCGGCTTTCATTTTAAAAATTTTGTTTGAATTTTTAAATTTTGTGGAAGTTGTAATATAATTGACTTTGATTTCAAAACACAGTGTCTGATTAATTAATGTTCCAAAAAAGCTAAAATTTACTCTTATTTTCTATTAAAAAAGGAATGTAACTTTTTATAGCCACACACCCACACAAAAAGCCAGTCTCTGATTAATTACTGTCCCTAAAAGTCCAAAAAGTCGCTTTCATTTTTATATTTTGTTTGAATTTTTTAATTTTGTGTAAATTGTAATATAATTTACTTTTATTTCCTATTCCAAAATTAAAATCAATAGTTCAATAGAATCGCTGGCTCGGAAACATTATTTCATCAAGTAGCTGACACGATAGAACAGAAAATTGCCACGAAAACTTAAACATATGTAACAAATATTTTATTTATATAGCGCGATGTTTTAAGTTCGATCTGTAAAGCGCAAATAGTAAAGTAGAAACATTTTGTTTGATTGTTATAAATTTATGGGATGTAGCAAATAATAACTATCTCTAGTTAATGATCACTATATTTCATAAAAAAGATACTGGAGATTTCACTTTTAACTTGTGCAGTTTAGAGTTTTGTATCATTGGGGGGGGGGGGGGGCACTGTTTGTTTGTCATATTAATAAAGACTTAATTTTAGCATATTGGATTTGTAAATTTATTGAATACTATTTTATTCTATATTGCTGTGATATTGTAATAATTTGTTTTGCAAATACATAACAAACTCTTTACTAAATGTATTTTGTTGAATTATTCTCTATATTATGTATTCATGAATAGGCAGGAAGAAGCTATGTGAATGACAACAGGTAATAATAATTTATTATTCTCAATGATTGATTAAGATAAAAAGGAGACACTTCCTAAATTAAAATTTGAAAGATACTACATAATTTGAGTTTAACTAATGCACTAATTAAATTTTCACTTTTCACAATGAGATTTTCAGCTATAATGTACTTTTCCATCTTAGCTGTATTGATAATTTCTAAGTTAGAACTATCGTTCTAATCAGCTTACATTTATAATGATATTCCAGAATTATTTGTTGATTAAAATGATCTAAAAGTCCTTCACAATAAGGATATTAAAGTTGTCTTAAAACAAAAAAGCTTTCTTCCAAAGTTTTATTTTTAAAAAGTAGCATTTCTCACAATTTTTTCTTTTCTATTTATTTTTCTTATGAATGCTAAGATTACATGTAATAAATCCAAAAACTTTTATTTATTATTATACATTAGTTTAAACAAACAAAAATCAATCACATTCTTTTCTTTCTTCTTTAAAAAAAAAAAAAAAGACTATTTGGTGTAGTTAGAAAAAAAAACAACTTATAAGAGCAGACCAGCTTTACTTCCAAAAGATGTCTGAACTGGTACTATATATTGCATATAAATGATGCATAACATATATATGCATAGTATTTTTGATGCATATATGTGTATATGAAATAAGATATAAGGAGATATAATATTAAATCGTTTGTTTATATATAAACTATTTGTATTTTCATATATTTATATATATCTAAAGAAAAACTGTTGTTTAATCAAAACTGTTAATATCAGTAATAGGAAACATGGATTTGTTTAATTTGTTTACTTTTTTATAATTTTATCAATTTTTTAAAAGGATATAATATTCGTATATAAATTTATAATATATCCTACAAAGTTCAGGTTATAAAAATAAGATCATTCTATTATTAATTATTAAGCAATTAATGAATTCAAGCAATTTTTCTAAAGAAAAAACAAAAAACACTATCTTCTACAATCTCTACATTAAAGATTACAATCTTAATACTAAAAAGCTTTTATTTTAAAATACAAAGATATTATTTTTTATTATTCTACTATTATTTTCTAGATATCAAATTTCTGCCTGGATATATTTATGAGAACAGATATTTAAAAAAATAATATGACTGAAGGCAAGAGAAAACAAAATTGCAGAATTACAATTTTAGAATAACTTGCTGAGGCAAGAACTATATTTTGAACACACAATAAAACATAAAAATAAACAGATAAGCTAATGTAGTAAGCAGTTTATCAGTTTATTTTAATCTATAGTCTAATAAAAATAATTACTTATTATTGTTGATGTATTTATTTAAATAGTATTTGTCAAATGAATGCATTCAGTAAATGTCAAACTTAAATTTATATTGTAATAATTTACAAATACTATTATAAAAGTGTGTTTGCATAAAAAATAAAACCAAAAACAATGCAATCACATTTTTATAATATTAGAACTACCACACAAATTTCAAGAGTAACATTTGGTGAATGCATCCACTTGATAATGCTATCTTAAGTAAATCTATTAACAATAGTAAATAATCTTTTTTATTACATTATAGTACAGTATATTATTTTTTTAGTACCACATGTACATTTGAAACTTAATTGAAGATTAATATATCAATTAATAAATTCTAGCGTGAATATTATTCATCTAACTCCACTTTTTTATGCACATGAATAATATTTTAGATACACAAAAAACATTCAATCTCATCATACAACTTATAAAATTAAATAATCATCTATAGTGCAATAAAAATGATTATTTACCAAAGATAATGCCATTAAGTAATTGTGATCAGAAAATGACATACTGAAAATTAAATTGTACTAATGTACTATGAATGAGAGCAAGAATCTAGGTCAAATGATGGTGGCTGATTATCAAAAATACATCTTGTAGATCATATGGTTTTTTCATATGTTTTAAGGAAGATTGAAAGGTTTTTAAAATAATAAATGAATTGATCTTTAGGACTCATGATTAATTTACTTTTTTTTTGACTACTTACTCCAATATAATCAAAATCCAAATTATATGTTTTTTTCGCTCCTAATAACCATTTAGTAATATAGAGAGCTGTGTTATTTGGGTAAGCATATGGATCTCCTGTTCCTTGCCCTACCCATCCAGGAAATGCCCAGGGAAGTCCATACAATTTAATATCTGGATTGCGCTAATAAATAAAATTAATAGTTATTAGTAACATTTATATATATATATAAAGAAAATAAAAATAGAAAAAAATACAGACTAATATATTTAAAAGCACACTCAAAGTAGAAATAAGTAATTGAAACCAAAATGTAGTAAATTAAGATGAATAAACCTGAAAAATAAAACAAAATTATAAATTAATTTGAGTAAGTTCAACAATTAAGGCAATAGTGTAGATATAAACTGTATTGTCTGTGATCTTCTAACAAATTTACTTATTTTACTAAACAAATTTACAGGTATAGTCAGTTAATAATAAAGTTTTTTATATTTAATGACTAACAATAACATTTTCATTTTATTGTTAGTTTTCTAGTAAAGTATTAACTTTCACTGGATCCATACAAAGTTTACTATTTTCTTTTACTCTGCTTAACTACATACTAGTATCTGAATTATTTAATCTTAACTTTTCCTTTTTTGCATTGACTTAATTAATTAGTCCGTTTTTTATAACAATTCTTTATTTCTAATACAATGCTTACATATCACCCATCTAACAAGTTTCGATTGCCCCTGCAATCTTCTTCAGAAATATAAAATATATACACATACATATAAATATACAAATTATATAAAATACACATATATATATTCATAAAAATATACAAACATATACTTATATATCCCCTTAAATACATGAATACATATAAAACCACATAACTCCTCAAATATTTTAATCTGTAATCTTTTTCTTTTTCCTTTACTAAAATTCTATTCTTTAATTCTTTTAAAAAATTTTCATACATTTTACATATATATATACTTATTTCTTTATTATTTTTTTATAATTATTTTTTATTTCCCTATATATATATACTTCATTACTGTATTCTTATGCTATCATTTTATATCCTCCAAATATTATACTTATTTTCATTATTCTTCTCTTATTATTTTTATTTTATATCTTCTTTTAATCTCTGTTTATAATCTTATATTTTATAACCATAATTTATAATTAAATATTACATTTATAAGATATTAACCTTTTCTTATTTTTTTACCAATTCTTATTTATTTCATTTATTTTTATTTTTACTTTTTTATTTATAATACTTAATTAAATCTTTTTTTATTTTATTCTTATTTTATATATCCCCTATACATCTCATAAACATAAAATCTAATCTTTAAACTCAATTTTTCTACACTTAACTATTCTGTAAAACCAACTTCTTCCTATAAAACCTTGTTTAATTCCTATTTATTTCCCTAATTTTATTATTATTATAATAATCTCAATTAACTCTAACACTTAATTTTTTACCTTTTTAATGCTCCTTACCTCCTATCATCCATTTTCTTTTTACAGTTAAACTGTTTTTTTTTTTACATTTAAATCTATAGCTTCTATACATTAGCTCCCTCTATTGCTTTTTTTATTAATTAATTTTTTAACTTAACTTTAATCTTACACTTTTATTATAATCCCTTTTATATTAAAATTTTCCTCAAACCTAAATCTTTATTCATTCTTGGTCTAATACTATTTATATTGTGATGATCACACATACTGTGATCACACGTGTATATTTCATATATATCACATAATATTAAATATGAGGGTTTTTTTTATTTGTAAAATAATACTTAGAAAATGTAGAAGAAATGTAGAAAAGAAAGGAAATCTATTTTAAGATTGTGTCTATTCAAATCAAAAATTGTATAGTTGAGGAATGTGATTAAAATCAGAATTAATTGTAGTAATTAAATAAAAGTGAAGAGAGGGAAGCGAACGAGATTCGTATCTTTCACCTTCCAAAGTTAACATTTTGAAATTTAAGAAATAGTAGAGTTAAGAGAATATTAAAACTGGATCATCTAAGTCATTGATCAGGTCTTAAAGGGAAAGCAAATAAAAAAAAGGGGTTAAATGATTTTAGAGTTAACAGTTATAAAATTCGGTTGAAGTTATAAATAAAATAAATAGATTTATAAAAAAGATAAAGATCATCTCTTCAAACTACACATTTGAATGTATGAAATATATGCATAACTATGTAAAGGAAAGAAAGATAGTGTGTAAATAAGAAAATTATTTTATTAAAAGAGAAATGGAAAAGTAACCTAAAACCAATATTATGGAAGTAAATAATAAAAAAAAGATAAACTTTATATATTTTGTGAGAGAAAGTAAAATAAAAGGTGTGAAATGTATCTAATGACATTCCAATAAACAATAAAAGAAGATAAGAAAAGAATTCTGGGGACATTAAGAAGAAGTTGAGAAGGGAGACATTTTTTTTTGGAGAGAGTCTGCTGAGCTGAGATACAGATTAGTTTGAGAACTGTGTTTTTTTTAATATGAACCAAACATACTATAATTGTGAAGCTTCGAGAATGTGAAGGTAAGGGCCACAAACGGACGCCAGTTGATCCATGCCCGCCATGTGTGTAATGTCATCTCACCCATGAAGTAACAGCAGAGATAGCTCCTGCCTGATGGTTCACCTTCCCTGTCATTGAAGCCACAAAGAATATGACAGAAGTACGCCGCATGAAGGAATCGGAGCCAGATCCCAAGAACTACTGTCTCTCCAAAAGAAATGGAATAATCCACATGATGGTTTTAATTAATTATTCGTCAATGTACAGAAGAACCTAGGTAATTAAACTTTAAATATATATCACGTATGTACACACTTTTCTTAATATGGCCAAAAGAAATTAAAATGCAGTTGCAACCGTAAATCTTAGTGAATCAATAATTAGTAGGTTTTCTTTATCAAATAATACGTGGAGAAAAGAACTCTATTTCTAGACTATCTACATATATATTAAGAAAATTATTCTTTAGTGTGAAGGGTTAATTTAAATGTAATTTGTATTATTTATTCTAATGATTTTTTATTTTATGTTTTAAATATTATATCTTAAGTGTGTATTTTAGTGCAATGTATTAAACAGTATTTATTAATGAATAGCTCTTTTATATCTCGTCTTTCTTTCTTCACCATACCAATTAAAATGATATACCCATAGGGTTTATCAAATAATAAATTAGACGTTAATTCTAGTAAAAGGTACACGTGTTAATTTGGGTATAGTAACACTTACTCTCATATAAATTATAAATTTGCACAAGCGCTGTGATTCTAATATAATTACAGCAGCCGAGAGGTAACTGATTGGGAAAAATAACATATTTATACGTTCGATCAGGTATAGATATAACATCGTTTATATTTATATGTTCTCTCGCTTGTAGTAACGGATGTCCAGAATTTAAGTTTTAAATGCACTCAGATTCTTTTATGACACTTTTATGATTTATTTATATTTTATATATTTTTTTAATTTAAAGAAAAGGTGCATCTGTTACATTTTGGGGGCCAGTCTGGGATTAATTTGCAGTCATGTGTCGGGTAAAATTCTGTTGAAAAAAAAAATTTTTTTTTATACAAATTAATTCCAATAAATTAACTTGGTGAGAAGCGAGGACGAGAGAGAGAGTTTTTTCTTTGCTTTATAGTTCGTTATCTATGTTTCAAAGTCATAGGTGTAGAAGAGAAAGGAAGGGGGAAAAATTAACTTTGTGAAAATCTCTTGAAGTTTTTTTTTTATTTATATTTACTGTTTAAGGTAAAGAATTATTTAGATATCTGTATACTTATAATGACCGAATATATAGGTTATCTCTGCGTAATTGCGGTCAAATAAAGAGAAATGTATTGAGATCTAATATAAATTGGGAATAGATTTTTAAAAAATTATCGATAAGTCATAAATACAGTGAGATAAATTATATCAGTGAAATCAAAATAAATTATATACGTGTCTTATTTAAAACAGTTGTAGTGTGATAGAATTATCGATAAATCATAAATATAGTGGGATATAGGTATCGATAAATCCTAAATATAATGGAAGTAAAAATAAATATATATGGGTTATTTATATAGTGGGATAGAAATTATCGATAAATCCTAAATATAGTGAAATAGAATATATTAGTCAAATCAAATAAACTATATACATGTATTATTGTAAAGCATTGTAATAGAATAAAGTTATCGAGAAATTATATACGTAGTAGAGTAGATGGTAATCGTTGGGAAAATAGACATATCAGGGAATGAGAAAAAACAAATCTAAGGCACGTAGGCAAAAGGGTGAACCTGAGCAGGTGTGGTTGGGATTAACTGGCGTACCAAACGCCACTCATAAAAGAAAGGAATTAAATTAGCAAATAAAAATAAAAGGGTAAAGGATGAAAGAGAATCAGTATAGTGGAAATATATAATAAGGATTACTTCATAAACATACATGCGGACAAGGTCACAGACGAGAATGGATACAAAGGTGGATGAAATGAAAGGGATGAAGAAAAATAAGTGAGACAGAGATGGAGCAACAAGATATAAAAAAAAAATAGACTTTAGTAGCTTGATGAGCATGATCATTCAGTTAAGAGAGGAGCAGTGACAAGTTATGAATGAATATAAGGACAGAGAGGAAAGAAGGGAGAGGTCTGAAAAAAGAATGATGGAGGAATTTTGTGAGAAAATGACAGCAGCCAGTAGCTAAAGAATTGAAGATACCATAGAAGAGATGAAGCATAATTCAGAGGAGATGTCAGGTACTAGAGACCTGTGGGATAGACAGGCAAATGTGCATCAACTTGGTGAACAAGAAATTGTGGAGTAATGCGATCAAGCTGAACTGGATATTATAGGGAAAACAAATAGACATTTAGCACGGGCAGATAACAGATTAGAAATAATGCATCAGGATATGAGAAGGAGTCAGTTATATAATAGGGAAATCGAAATGATCAGATTAGAAAATGACAAGCTCTGGAAAAGGTGCGAGTAGATATAAATCAAGTGTTAGAAACAGTATATCGGTTAGAGTCAAAATTAGAAGAGAGTGTAAGGAGACCAGCAAATAGCATCGTAAATATGGAACTAAAATGTAGTGAACCAAGAGGCCCTGTTGGATATATAGACATAAGCAATGGAAATAACATTGGCAAATCCCGCCGGATTTAACCAATTTTTAAAAATAAGAATCTTCTCTGGACAACTAGGAGAGAGCCGTATGAAACATCTGGGGAGTTTAAAAAAATACTTTATATTTAATCAGATGAATGATGAAGCCATGATAGCAGTTGCCTGTAGTCACTTACAAGGGGGAAGCGCAAGCATGGTGGAACTCACTGTTCCACAAGCCAACGACATTTGCAGACTATCGCAAGTCCTTGTTAGCTAGTTATTGGAACGAGGAACTCCAAGAGAATATACTACATGAGATATCACAGCGGAAATGGCAGACAGGAGAGCGATCAACCACATTCTTGCGTCGGCAGGTGGCAAGGTTGAGGACAATCACATCATACCCACTTTTAGAGAATCAGATTATGAGGATAGTCAGATGTAGCTTACGGGAAGACATTGCCCAGATGGTGATATGTAAGGAGTCAATCGAACAGATGGCAGGTCTTAACAGCCTTGGATGATAGGAGGAGAACGGAACCTCCAGCTGCAGAACAAGATGGGAAACAACATCAAATGCAGGTAGCAAACCTAGGGTACAGGGACACAAGCGAAATGTTGAAGATGGCTCCTCAAATATGCCCAAAATTTGCAATGGGGGTGGAAGGAATCAGTGTCAGAGCATTGTTAGATTCAGGAAGTCAAATTTCTGTGATGTCTCAGGAAACATTTGGTAGGTTAAAGGGTGGTTCTCCTGAACTCAAACACTACCATTAAAACCTGGTTTTGGCGAATGGGAAGAGAGTAAGGCTAGCATCACAGCAGGTCTACGTGAGGATAGAGATGGTAGGAGAAGAGTATGACCATGTCTTGGTGATCCTAGAGGGAGTGATTCAAGACATTATCTTGGGTTCAGATTTCATGCACAAGACAGGTTGCATATTGAACTACAAACAGGGCTATGCTGAAATAAATGGCACCATACTGAATTTTACAAAACAATCCCAAGACAATAGGAGGAAGGGTCAGGAAGAGGTTCTTGTACAGAATGCCTTGATGGAGGTAGAATGGAAAAATATAGTGGGAGAATCCACATTAATAGATGATAACCAAAGAGATAGGTTGAGGGGTATTCTAGAGAGATATAGCATGATGTTCTCAGAGGTGCCCGGGATCATTCAAGGTTATGAACATAGAATAGACTCATAGAGGCCCAGCCATATCGGGCTCGAGATGGATCTATCTGATTATGTTTAGATGCACAGCACCTAAATAAAATAAGTTCTGGACATTAACACCCCACCACCGATAAGTGAGTTACTCACAAGATTTAAAGGGAAAAGGGTATTTTCTACATTCGACTTGACGATCAGTTACTGGCAGATCAAGCTGTATCCCAAAGACCGGAAATATATGTCATTTAGATATGAGGGACGTGCATACAACTTCAATAGGATTCCGTTTGAACTAAGAAGTAGTGGAGCAGGGCTTGTCCGATGTTTGGATCAGGTATTAGATGAGAAGATAAAGAACTTCGTTGTGATATATGTGGATATTGTGATTGCGTCGGAGAACATGGGGGAGCATTTTAGACATGTGGAAAGCTTTCTAAAGGAATGTAAAAGAAAAGGCATCAGGATTAATTTGAACAAAAGTCATGTAATGACATCTGAGGTCAAGTTCCTGGGCCATATCATTAGCGAGAAGGGAGTAATACCAAACCCAGAGAAAATCAGAGGCATCCAGGAATTTCATACTCCTTGGAACAGAAAACACATTAAATCTTTCCTGGGATTGTGTAATTTTTACAATCGATTCTATCGAGGATTCTCAATGGACATGGGGCCACTATTACATTTTCTGAGAAAGGAAACACTATGGAGATGGGATGAACATCAGGAATGTAGCTTCCAAAAAGTAAAGGCAAAATCTTTCCTGGGATTGTGTAATTTCTACAATCGATTCTATTGAGGATTCTCAATGGACATGGGGCCACTATTACATTTGCTGAGAAAGGAAATACTATGGATATGGGATGAACATCAGGAATGAAGCTTCCAAAAAGTAAAGGCAGGTTTCTTAGAAACAGTTATGTTGGCCTATTCAGACTTCAGCAAGACGTTTTTCATACAAACTGATAGTAGTGGGTTCGAATTAGGAGCCATGATATTTCAAATACATGAAGATCAACACAGGGTACTTTGTTTTATAAGCCATTTACTGAAAGGCCCAGAACTTAATTATAAGACAACCGAAAAGGAAGCCCTCACTGTGATATGGCATTTAAGAAATTCAGTCAATACTTAGTCGGCTCAGAAATTGTGGTATTGACTGACCATAGAAGCCTCGAGTTCCTTAATCATAGTTTTCTGGCCAATAGTAGGTTGTTGAGATGGAGCTTGTTTCTGCAGGAGTTTAATTATAAAGTTGTGTACTGCCGAGGAACAGAGAACATGGTAGCCGGTACCCAATAGTGAATAGTCAACTCATGAAATGTGAGGGAGCATTCATCGCAGTAACTGAGATGTGCAGAGAACATATGATAGCAAGTGAGATGCATAATTTAAAAAGAACATCAAATGAAGGATAGGGGGTGCGGACAAGTGATAGATCATTTAAGGCATCAACCCTTATCAGAATTAAAAGAGAAACACTCTATGGATTAATCGAAACTACTTCTGCCTAAAGGGAGGGCTCCTAGTGCGGATACTCAAGAGAAAGAAGCAGACACGCATCATACCTCTGCACTGAAAAAGCAGTTAATTCAATATATCCATGAAACATGGGTATTATGGGGCAAACAAAGTGGAAGGGTGGATTAGTCATTAGTTCTACTGGCCAGGAATGCATGCTAACATTGCCAGTGTTATTAGGATATGTGCCACATGTGCCAGAACCAAGCCACCTAATGTGTCAGGAGTAGCCCACTGAAGCCCATATATGCTAATCAGCCGAACTGTATATTAGCCATCGATTTTTACGGACCGCTACTTGCTTTTAATAAGAGATGATACCTCCTGGTCGCATATGACCTCTTCTCAAAATTGGTAGTGGCATATGGACCGCTACCTGCTTTTAATAAGAGAAGATACCTCCTGGTTGCATATGACCTCTTCTCAAAATTGGTAGCGGCATATCCAGTTACTCAAGCCAACGCTAAGCAAATCATTAAGGTATTAGAACAACAGCATTTTAAGACTATGGGAATCCCCACCAAGATCCTACCGGATCACGGGACCCCATTTACATCCAGCGAATGGAGGAAATGGATTGACAAACATGGAATAAAGCACATATTGACATCGATCCACAACCCTCAATCAATCCATGCGAACGAGTCATGAGGGAGCTAGGGCATTTATTTCGTGTATAAATACCTGAGGATCATCACAAGTGGGTGAAGGAAACACCACGTATAGTGAATATGATCAACTGGGCAAAGAATGAGTCCATGGGTTTCGAACCCATTCACCTACATTTTGGAAAAAACATCCCATGCCCATTTGACAGTAGGTTACCCATGGGAGCCAAATCGATAAACAGGAAAAAGGATACGGAGCAAGCACGTAGCCAGCTGAGGAGGATGGGCAAGATGAGAAGACGAAGGCTAAAGGGCACTGATAACCAATTCAGAATAGGTGATGAGGTAATGATGAGGGTGCACCCAGTGAATTACCCAGCGCAAAATATATTTAAAAAGTTTCAACCCATTTATGAAAGACCATACACGATCCGAAAATGATATGGGAATAACGCCTTCGTCATAGCCCAGGGAACAGAAGAAAAGAGAACATACAATGCGCGATCGTTAAAGCTATTTCGGAAGGGGAAGCTACCTCCAGATAAAATCTAGTAACAAATTAATGATCGGACAGATTTAACGATACACTGATTACAAGGACTGGGATGTGAGATTAATGACAATGGACTTATACTAAAAAGAAAGAGGGGGAAAGTCAATGGAGGTAAAGCTTAGAAAACATAGGGGGAGTAATGATATAGTGCAGATAGAGACCAATAAGAATTGAAAGAATGTAGTGATTGAGATAATAGATGGAGGCTAGGGTGTGTTGGATCAGTAATTTCAGCAAGGGTCATAGTAAAACATAGTAAGCCATCTTGGTAATATACAAATGTATGAGTGAGGTCCTGCAATTTTCCAAATGTCATAATACAGAGAAGATATGGTTAAAGAATCTCTTCTCGAAATGAGACTCACTGGATCAAAAATTCCAGTGAAAGAAAATATATGCTACATATCGAGAGTCGAATAATGTAAAAAGGTGTAGGTAAAGAGTCCATTTCATAATGAGACTTACGAGCTCACTGAACTAGCTGGATTAAAAAACCCAGATATAAATATATCTCAACATAGTTATTAAGACGTATCGTCTCAAGGTTAATAAAGGTTAAGGTGTAGGGTATGAACAGATTTAATCGAGTAGCAGAGATCCTGTGGACTTGAACCTGTAGTTACAGCCGTGAGGCAGAATAGGACTCAATTTTCGCTGCTATTATAGACTGAGATTAAATTGGTTTGGTAGATTTGTTGTGGTCAATGAAGTGGGAAAGTAATTGCCTGGTGGCCTCTCTATGGAGCTTCTCATCATCACTTAACTGATAGTTAGGGATAGGCTAGTATGATATCCAAATGATAATCATAATCATGGTAAGAATTGAGTGGCTTTCAATCCATTAAATAATTAAAAAGATGGGGAGGGTGTAATGTGATGATCACATACTGTGATCACACGTGTATATTTCATATATATCACATAATATTAAATATGAGTTTTTTTTAATTTGTAAAATAATACTTAGAAAATGTAGAAACGTAGGAAAGAAAGGAAATCTATTTTAAGATTGTGTCTATTCAAATCAAAAATTGTGTAGTTGAGGAATGTGATTAAAATCAGAATTAATTGTCATCTTCCAAAGTTAACATTTTGAAATTTAAGAAATAGTAGAGTTAAGAGAATATTAAAACTGGATCATCTAAGTTGATGATCAGGTCTTAAAGGAAAAGCAAATAAAAAAAGGGATTAAATGATTTTAGAGTTAACAGTTATAAAATTCATTGAAGTTATAAATAAAATAAATAGATTTATAAAAAAGATAAAGATCGTCTCTTCAATCTACACATTTGAACGTATAAAATATATGTATAGCTATGTAAAGAAAAGAAAGATAGTGTGTAAATAAGAAAATTATTTTATTAAAAGAGAAATGGAAAAGTAACCAAAAACCAATATTATGGAAGTAAATTAAAAAAAAAGAGAAAATTTATATATTTTATTAAAGAAAGTAAAATAAAAGGTGTGAAATGTATCTAAGGACATTCCAATAAACAATAAAAGAAGATAATAAAATAATTCTGGGAAGAGAACATTAAGAAGTTGAGAATGAAGGGAGACTTTTTTTTTGGAGAGTCTGCTGAGCTGAGATACAGATTAGTTTGAGAGCTGTGGGTTTTTTTTAATGTGAACCAAACGTACTATAATTGTGAAGCTTCGAGAATGCAGAGGTAAGGGCCACAAACGGACGCCAGTTGATCCATGCCTGCCATGTGTGTAATGTCATCTCACCCATGAAGTAACAGCAGAGATAACGCCTGCCTGATGGTTCACTTCCCTGTCATTGAAGCCACAAAGAATACGACAGAAGTAAGCCGCATGAAGGAATCGAAGCCGGATCCCAAGAACTACCGTCTCTCCAAAAGAAGTGGAATAATCCACATGATGGTTAACTAATTATTCATCAATGTACAGAAGAACCTAGGTAATTAAAGTTTGAATATATATCACGTGTGTACACACTTAATATGGCCAAAAGAAATTAAAATGCAGTTGCAACCGTAAATCTTAGTGAATCAATAATTAGTAGGTTTTCTTTATCAAATAATATGTGGAGAAAAGAACTCTATTTCTAGACTATCTACATATATATTAAGAAAATTATTCTTTAGTGTGAAGGCTTAATTTAAATGTAATTTGTATTATTTATTCTAATGATTTCTTATTTTATGTTTTAAATATTATATCTTAAGTGTGTATTTTAGTGCAATGTATTAAACAGTATTTATTAATGAATAGCTCTTTATGTCTCGTCTTTCTTTCTTCACCATACCAATTAGAATGATATACCCATAGAGTTTATCAAATAATAAATTAGACGTTAATTCTAGTAAAAGGTACACATGTCAATTTGGGTATAGTAACACTAAATCTCGTATAAATTATAAATTTGCACAAGCGCTGTGATTCTAATATAATTACAGCAGCCGAGAGGTGACTGATCGGGAAAAATAACATATTTATACGTTCGATCAGGTATAGATATAACATCGTTTATATTTATATGTTCTCTCGCTTGTAGTAATGGATGTCCAGAGTTTAAGTTTCAAATGCACTCAGATTCTTTTATGACACTTTTATGATTTATTTATATTTTATATATTTTTTTAATTTAAAGAAAAGGTGCATCCGTTACAATATAAATAGCTTTTTTAATCTTTCATTCTCTCCTACTTTCTGTAAAATGTAACATTTTAATACTCTTTACCAAACTCGTGTCCTGTCTCCAATCTGTGCATATATATTGGTGAATTCCTATCATATTTATGCTGTATTAATCTCCTATAAATTGAATTCTTAGTCTTTCCCACATAATTCATTACCTCTTTATTCTTAATTTTACAATCCTTACAATTAATTTCATAAACTCCATTAATTTTATTATACTCTGTCTTATCTAAACATTTATATTTATTCTCTAATATTCCTATTATATTCTTTCTTTTCCTATTAACTATTTTTACTTTCAATACTTCAGTATACTTTTTATTAATTTTGTTTCTTCATTATATAATTATTTCTTGTCTTTAAACCTATATAAGCTGTTTCTTTTTTAATTATCTCTTTATCCCTATCTCTTATATATACTTCTTGATATTGTTATTCACAAACTTATCTGGATATTCATAACTCATAATTCTTCTTTAATTAACTTTTTTTGCTTAATATTGTACCAGTCGAAAAATCCACCAAAAGAACTGCAAGTCGGATTCAAACTCAGTTTGGTTCAAACTGAATTCAAACCCAACTCAGCAGCTCAGATTAGTAGAAATCTAAATCGACGGCACAGTGCTATGCACCAAAAAACTAGCTCAACGGTTGGTGAAGATCAGAGACCCCTGAACTGACATTAATATCTGATAATAAACTGACTAAAAATAATTTTAAATCAAATCATATGTATATGTTCAGGTTGCCAATACAGACAGCGAGTATTAACATTAAAATAATTATGAAAGAATTAAGAACTAAGAAACCAAGTGTGTTTAGAAAATATTTAATAATAATAATTTGTTTGGTTTGAGATGTGATGCTTAAAGATTAAATTAATTAATTCTAGTCCTTAAACAAAGTTTATAATTATAATACGAGTGGCAGTCCTTATTGTATGCCAATGAATATTATGTAATATTTGAAAGTCTATGTCTATGCCCCCAACAAGAAAATAAAGGCAGATAAAGGTATTCATTAGTAAAGGAAATTATTACTCTAATTTTTTTTTACGAAAGAATGTGATATTTATTTTCACATTCGCAAATCCATTCATGAGGAGCAAGATACGTATTTTAGGGCATAACTTTAATCTTTATTGGAAAACTTATTTAATTAAATATAACTGAGAATTTGTTTGACTTTAATTGAAATCACTTCGTCATGAATTACGAGCATCAGAGCGGGCTTTACTGGAACCGAGAGATAATGGTGCTGATGAATTATGAGCTATAAAATGAAAGATAATCGCTGGTCGGTAGTTTAAGACTCATGGCGGCTTGTCTTTCACAAGTCTTACTGCCCTTTTGAGATGTGGAACACGAGGAAAAACAGGCCGAGTCGTAACTACGAACCCTTGGTGTTCCAATTATAACATGAACAGGGGAGGAAGTGCTTTCTTCCTTGATTATTTGAAATAACGGAAATATTACTACCGACAAGCATAACAGAGCGGAAGATTGCCCTATGTCAGCAACGTTGAAGGTAATGACTTGATAGTCATCGTTTGAATACTAAAACCCATATAGAATGCTCTACGTGATGACTTGATCAAATGAATTAAAGTCAAATGAGCTTTTAACTAACATTATTTCAAAGCATTTATCAAATTATATTAGTTATGCCCCAATCATCATGCCCTTCCTGAATATTAATAGACAGTGAAAACAATCTGAATTAGAATGTATTTAGTTGATTCCTTTATCGACCCTTTTTGCAAAAACATTTTAGATTATACATGAATAAATAAATATTGGTTAATACGAGAGAAAACATTTTAAGATTATATATAAATAAATACCCATTGTTGAATATGAGAAAATAGCTGGGGCATAGATTAGAAACGGAGCTAATAATTTATTATTAGCCAATTATAAAAATAACAAACATTTGATCATTTCTTTCGACTCGATGATTAATAGAACTGTATAAACCTAGTTCTGATGGGCAAGAATTACTATCAGAATTAACATTATATTATTTGCACAAAGCAAAAAGGATAAAGGAGCTCATCGAGTCAGAAGATTATTGGCATATAATTAAATATAAACGACATTAATAAATCACACAAAATATATATATAGTATAGTAAATGAACTGTCATCGTAAGAAAGGAAAGTTAAAGACTAGAAGTTGAGAGAATTACAATATAATTTACAATAGCATAAATAAAGGGTTTTATAAAGATTATTACATTATAAATGAGAAGAGCTCTTAAAGGCAGTGTAAAGTAAAGTTCGGAAACTGGCCAGAAAGCTTAAGGTTCATTATGGAAATATATTACCCATTTCTTCCGGTGCTGGTTCCCTTATTTTATATGTCCGGGTGAGGAAAACGTAGGCACCATTTGGTCAATTACTTGAACAGTATTTTAGTGGCTTTTCATAAATTTTAGCAGTATGATTGGTCCGGAAAAGACTCAGCAGCTCCATTGAAGATTTTCAGGGAACTTCAGAAACCGATAGCCAGATTCCTGACGTTTAGCCCTTCACCATGATCGAAGCACTATTTAAATTTATGATTTTGAAACGCACAGAAATTCACTGCACTTCTCTACAACAAAGATGGCTTTTCTTTCTCCAAACTTTTCAGAGCTATATATCTATCCTCTGATGCCTTCAGGCTAGCACTTCTTTCATTATTAATGTTTTTAGATTTACTGGTTGTTTTTAGAAAATCAGAAAATGATTTTAATTAGGAAATCCTTATCTTTTTTTCTAATTAATAAAACTTTAACTGTTGTTTTTGGAAAGGGAAAATCTGAAAGCTTATTGAAAGAATGTAGCTTTTAATCAATAAACTTTAACAAATTATTTAAAAATAAAATCAAACATTCCCGACGCAATGAAACTTTTAAACAATTATATATATTTAAATATTTACAAATATATATGCACAATCCACGCAGTTATAATATATAAATTCATGAATAATAGAATTGATCAATTTAAATATGAAACTAATTATTTGAATACACATTTATGAAATGTTATTCTTTATGGAAATTAGCGTGGATTGAACGTATAAAGCCCCATATCATCGGAAATTTAAGGTTAGTACTAGGGTTTGAAGTGGGCTTATGGCTAGATGACATGAAGCTAGGATCGAACTCAGATCCGACTGCTTCAATATATTCATCTTCATCTGAACAATAATTTATTGCCCTATAAATTCTAGAATATATCGTAATTCTCTTATACTTTATACCTATATTTAAAAACCAATTAGCAATATTATACATGTTATTCTTCTTATATATTGATGTTTGTATCTTACATTTCCCTTCCTTATAATATTTCTTTAATTCTACATCTAAATATACCAATCTATCATTTTTTTCCTTTTCCACAAAAAATTTAATCCCTTCATCTATTTTATTAACTTCTTCAATAAATAAATCTATTTGCCTCTGTGAAGAAGATTGCAGGGGCAATCGAAACTGTTGTTAGAACGGGTGATATGTAAGCATTATATTAGAAATAAAGAATTGTTATAAAAAATGGACTAATACTATAATCTGACTTTATTTAATCACATTCTATATGGATGATTATAGTACTAAAAGTATTGAATTCAAAGGCTAAAATTACTTGATTTGATTCTGAGATGAAAAAAGTAGATATATATTGTAATGGAATGGGATTTTACCTGGTATGAAAATAGGTTAGCTAGGTCATCACAATGAATAAGTTTATCGTCAATCCTTGCACCTATTTACCTTCATACACTTTAATTTCATTCTTAGAAGAGGAGAGGTTAGCAATAAAATAAATATCAAAATATATACTTAAATTCAATTCATCCATATCTTCTTTCATTTCCATTCTTCCCAAGTTTTAAACTCATGGAGAATCTGCATGATCATCTGGTTCAGGGTATATCAATATCACTTAAAATATGGGTAGGTATAAATATGTGTGTCTAATGGTAAGTGTGAATATATAAAAAGATGTGTAAATGTGCAAAAATATTTATAAGTGTGTGAGAAGATATGATCAATTGAAAAGTGAATTTAGAAAATTACACCAAGAGTTTTTAATTTAACACTTGTATATATTTAACAACTATATTTACAGTAGTCAATATTTTTAATAAAGAAAATGTATAACAAATAACAAAATATTTAATTTGATATCTATGGTTCCTCTGCTTATAATTGATTCCAATTATTATTCCAAACCCTTATCCCCTACAAAGAATAGCCATTTGATGTCCATGACAACATAAATGAAATTTATATTATGTTTATGATTATCTGAATCATCTTTGCTCAATATATTCTTAGTTGGAAATCATAATTCATTTTATTTTTATTAACTTGATATATTAAATTCCTATCTGTCATAGTGGTGATATGGGACCCCCCGCTATATACTGTAGTTATGATACAGACAAGGAAGACCATTTATGATAGAAATAGTTAGTCAAATATACCGAAAATATTTAACACAACTATTATATAAACAAACCAAATATATATTTTAATGGGCTTCAACTTTTACCATGTCTTATTCAACGTTGGTGGTCTTAACTAAATGATATAGATTTCAAGAAGTGGACCAAAGAGCCTAACCGACGACTGGATGGAATTTCTATGGCTGTTTAGTCGTCATAACACCTGTAGGTAATAGTTAATTATTACCCACCAAAGCAAATTCTGATGCGAATTCTTAGGCAAGTATTGTTTACTTGACGCAAATTTTAAATATTGCATAATTAGAATTTAAGACTAATGAATAAAATTTACGGTAGCCTTGGTATCTTGAATAAAATCTAAATATCAAAAAAAAAATGTCTACGGAGAATATATTTATGAGCGTCACTTTATCAATGACCTCAAGCGCCAAACCCACTATTACAATGAGAATTATATTTCCCGATTAATGAAGTGCCCGACCCAAGCTAACTCACTCCCAGGGTGGGGAGGAAAACCTATCGGATGAACGGAGTTAACAATAAAATATATATATAGGTTTGTACTTAACTGAAAATATACTATTATATATCCGCTTACCTCGGACATATTTGAGTTATTGGAATTTATTTAGCGAATGAAGTGATAAAAAAATATGTAAACCATAATTATTAAATAATTCTCACGCAAAGATAAATTTGTATTAAAATTTATTATTACTTTCTCATTGCCATCTATGGAAATAAACTCTTAAGCCTCCCCTCTAAAACATATAGTCAGTTGCCCAAATTATGAATGAAATGATATAACAGTAATAATAATAATGACTGTAAAGAGTTAAATAACTCTTAATTTAAAATAAAATTTTATTATGAAATAAATATTGTAAAAAGATCTAATAAATATTATTATAATTCTGATTTTGAATTTAAAAACAATCTTGTATACATTATCTATGTAAAAATTTCTATTATCATTTTGAAATCTTTTTAATTAATTAAACTGATAAAAATTCCAAAAAGTAGCTTTTAATTAAAAGTAATTTGAAGGGAGTAAAAACATGAATGTAGATAACATCTTTAGTCAAATTCCAAAGGATTAAAGTTAATTGAAATAAACTTTTTCCAATCACACTTTGAAATTAATAATATGCTGATGCATTATGGTGAAACTTTTTTTATGGAATAATTTGTAGGCTTTTTTTTATATATATTATAATTTGCAGACTTAGCACTTTCAGAGCCCATGTTGCTCCATATTCATAGTCTTTTCAGATTATTAATGTTATATGCAAATTGCCTCCTATACTATCCATTTTTTGGAAATGGCAAAACAAGTGCCTCTTTTATTTATTGATTTGGCATCGCTGGTGATGAAACAAGCTTCCTTCATTTTTCCCTTGATATCATTCCTTTCTGTGCATAAAATATCAGCTTTGGAGGGCTCAAATCTGTGGTTGAGCTCTTGCTGATGGTCAGCAAATACAGAGCTGCCTTCTTCTTTGGTTATTGCTCTTGTATATGTATATTTGTGCTGAGCCAATCTATTGCCGACTGTGGCATGGGTTTCTCCATAATAAACCAAATCACATCCCATTTGAGGGCACACAATTCTGTATACCACCTTGGGGGTTTCTTCAATGTTTCTTTTATCTTTGATATTATTAATAAGCCTATTAGTGTTTGGAGGGGTTCTAAATCCTAGTTTAAATTCTTTCTGTAAAATTTTACTAAAGTTTTTTGCTACTGCAGGTATATATGGTACAATCAGATGTTTCTTCTTTTATATTTTGTTGAAGTCTTTTATAAAAGCCTTCAAACCTGTTGGCTATTGTTCTGTGATTAAAGCCCACACTTATTAAATCCCTGATGTAGCTGGTGATGTTGTTTTTCTTGTCCGACTCTAATTTGCATAGATGGTGATTACGAAATAAGACAGATAGTCCTGCGAGTTTGTGTGATTTAGGGAATTGGTGAGAGTGGATGGAGATAACCTCTAATGCACAAGAATTTGATTATAATGGAATAGTTGAGTGCAGCGTTTTCTCTGTTGATTTTTAAATCAAGGTACTTGACTACATTTTGCTCATCCTCATATGTGCAATTAAAAATCGGGCTAGGAAGAGTATGGAGTTCATGTAAGATATCTTTGGTTGTGTTTTCTGGTGCTGCTATAAATAGGTCATTCCACATATCTAATATAAATTGTGCTTAGTGCTGCTCTTTGGAAGCACTTGTTGTTCAAAATGATTTAAAACAATGCTAGAAACAATCCCACTTAGAGGGAGACCCACTGGCCAATTGTTATTCATTCTATACCAGTTATTTTCATATGATGCCAAAATGTTTCCATCTAGCTATTTCATAAAGTCTACAATAAACTGTGTCTTAGAAGCTGGACAGTCTTTCTTACTCAGCTCATGTTCTATTATTCTGATTGATAGTTGTCTGTCAATGGAACCATATAGTTCTGTGATATCTACTGCTGCGATCTTGAATTCTTGAGTAATCGCTGCATTTTTGATTTTGTCATACAAGTTTCAAATGATTTAATTGTAAATGAACCAAAACCTAGATAGTCAATTAGCCATTCGTTAACCAATCTAGATGCTTTAAAGTAGTGGACACTGTCAAAGTCCAACATTAGTCTTAAAAGCACTTCCTGTTTATGCAGCTTTGCATTTGCAAATATTCTTGGTTGTATGGTTGCAGATGAATAAATCCTGCAGTAATCATCTCTGTTGAGGCCTTTGTCCTAGTGTGCGTGCAAAACTGAAGTGATAAATTTATCTCTATTGATTTTATTGTTGAATGATGTGACTGCCTCAAATTTCAATTTTTGAATCTGCGCATTTATTTTATTTTTATAATCCGCAGTACTCATTAAGACAACCCCGCTGCCTTTATCTTCTTTCATGCATTTGATATTGTTGTCGCTGAAAAACTTTTTTGTATTATATATATTTTGTCCCCAGTTGCCTTCACCGCTCTTTAACCGTTTGTTTCTAATAGTTTTAGTTACTGCAGTGATGACATGTTCTCTACGTGGGTTGTTAATTAACCCTACTTCGATGTCCGCTATGAACTCCATTTTTGTCTGCGTCCAAGATCCTCCAACAAATTTAGGTCCAAATGCTAAAGTGGACTCGACCTCCGGAGGCGGTTGAACCCTAGACAAGTTGACATAAGCTTCTCTTTTCCTTGCATTCATTATATTAATATCCTGTTTGCGCGCAAAAAAATTAAATTTCTTCTCAAACTTCACTGTCAGTCTCCTTTCGAATCTATTACATTTATTAATAATCCACAAAAGTTCATTGGTATTGGCTGTTATATTTAAGAGGTGTTTTCTTTCTTAAGGGCATTCTTACAATTTCATATGATCATATCAACAAATTTTATCTGTAGAGATTGCCTGATTCTGTTGCTGTCATAAATTGCTCTATTAATTTTAATTATACAACAATTAGGTATTATATTAAATTGCCTACAATTTTGTAGGAACTGAAGTCTTTGCTGGAACTTATGAGTTGCCACATCAATTCTTAGTACAAAACGGTCATTAATAAAATTATCCATGATACTGTAATAACAATTTTTATTTCACCTTCACTTTATAATTAATAATACGCTGATGCGTTGCGGTGAAACTTTTTTTATGTAATAATTTGTAGGCTTTTTTTTATATATTATAATTTGCCGACTTAGCGCTTTCAGAGCCCTTGTTGCTCCATATTCATAGTCTTTTCAGATTATTGTTATATGCAAATTGCCTCATATACTATCCAATTTTTGGAAATGGCAAAACAAGTGTCTCTTCTATTTATTGATTTGACATCGCTGGTGATGAAATAAGCTTCCTTAATTTTTCTCTTAATATCGTTCCTTTCCATGC
Organism: Epiperipatus broadwayi; assembly: GCA_028023455.1. Lineage (NCBI taxonomy): Eukaryota > Metazoa > Onychophora > Udeonychophora > Euonychophora > Peripatidae > Epiperipatus > Epiperipatus broadwayi. The sequence continues at coordinate 1,420,206 of JAQFVV010000212.1, forward strand.
ATAAATCACACTTTGATAAAAATTTCAAGCTTGTTTTCAAAAGGATTAGACAGATTGAAAATAGACACTATGTTTTTATCACATGACCCAACCAAGATTACAAAAAGACTGATAAAAAAATATCAGTTAGTTTTGACTTATAGCTTTGGTAGTTTTCTATTCTATCGTGTCAACTGCTTGATGGCACTATTTATATGCAAAAGCACATACATATGATGTTTAGGTGACTACTGCCTTCTAGGCCTATATACTTATACCAAAAAGCACAGAAAGAGGCCATTTAATATGCGGCAGCCACAGATGATGGCATTAATGTCTATGCTATAAAACGCAGAAAAGATGCCGGTTAGTGGCAACTGTGTTTTAGTGTTATGCACTTTACCCAATGCTCACAGTTCAATGTTCGCTACAGTATTGTGTGAGGGTATCTGGACTTCAGCCTGCCACAATGCTTCAAATATGTATGTCAAAGAAATTAGCTTGCAAGTCATTTGACATACTATTACCTCCTAACAATTGTCCACCTGTCGCCATGCTTCCCTACTCAATGTGAAACCTTCAAATCAATTCAGAAAGGGTAGGTCCAAGCAAGATTTCAACAAGCTCATGCGAATAGTCATGTTTTTGCGAGAACACGTCAGCAACAAATAAAATGGCTGACAAGTTGAAATCGGGCCAACTACCATCCAAAAAAGTCAGCCTGCTTGGGTAATTTAGTAATTCTACTGGAATAGAATCTTTGCAATAAGGTAGGTCAATTGATAAAGTTTTAATTATTGGGGATATGAAAAAGGGATAGCCCTCTGGTCTACATTGCAGGACTAAGATTTGACTTTCTGGGGTGACTTGGAGTTCAAGCGAGTTTTGAAATTTCTTGGTAGCATCAAATTGTTCTCGACTAAATTACAGAAATTGATGAAGGAAATTAGAATGAATTACGTTAAATCTTCAGACACACAAAAAAAGGATGTATGAGTGTGAAAATTCTCGTAGTTCTATCCACAGAAACCAAAATTATCCAAATACCGAATCCATTGATTAATTAATCTTGAAATAAAAAAAGCCGATCGAGTTGGAAATTATTAATCATTCTTAACAGGTATGCCATTAAGATCCATACACATTTTATATTTCAAAGATAACTATTGTAAGAAATCAATCAATAAATAAAATTAATAAATTGTTTTTTTAAACCTTTTTCAACAATGACCCGAAAAAGTAAAAGACAGTTCAGTAATTAAAGCATTATCAGCATCATTTTTTGGCCAGCACGATGTAGTTGTAAAGTTTGCAGGGAGGGGGATGGGAGAAAGGTTTTGCCACATGGGTAATATTACTAGAATAGAATATTTGCAATGATGTATGTTTACGTAAATTGTTCCAGTAAATGTTATTAAGTAAATTAATGAATTACGTTAATCCGTACGATTTCTATATTCTTTCACAAATAACAAGGTGCCCGGTAACTTATAGGTATATGCTTTTGCTTAGCATCAATGCCATCAAGCAGCTGACATGATAGAATAGAAAAGTACCATAGCTTTTCTAAGAAAGTCATTAGAAAAGCTATGGTATTTTTCTCCACAAGAGTAAGCTTTTAATATTTTGAGTAGGTGAACAAATTGACAGCTGCAAAGTTTGGATAATAATTTTTTTGAAGACAGTTCTTGTCTTAATTTTTTTTTTTTGTCAAGCAGTTATCTAAGAATTAGCTGAAAAGTCTGGCATTAATATTTCTGAATAGCAGTTAGCAGAAGAGCTAGCTGCAGAGCTGGCTGTAAAATTGGCTAAAATATTTTGTGAAGAGTTGATAACTGCAGCAGCGAATGGCAACCGTAAAACTAGCTGCAAAGATGGCTAATAAAATTATAGAGAACTGCCATGAGAATGTAAGAATGCAAGAAAGTGGCTGCTCTTCAGTTCAATAGTGGAGTTTGAATTCATATTGTGCCGGTCAAAACATGTTTATCCATCTAACATGAGCTGGAACTCACAAAATGTACTTCAAACCCAGTCAAGCCCAAGATTTAGGTCAGGGACCAGCTTGAATTCGAACCCACTCTCTAAGCCCCAGATCAAACACCTAATGGATAACATAATAGTGATGGCCCATGACAATTAATCTTAATCCGGCCGACTAGCAGAGCTGAGCAAAACAATGAGACATCTATTAACTATGACTACATTAAAATAATAGATAAGCATGGCTGTAATATGTGGAAGTGGAGGAAAAGGAATTCGAACTACTCAAATAAGTTAGACAATAAAATATAATTTAATATACTGACAAATTATTATACATTTATAAATTAAATACATTAGTATGTGCGTGAATGAGCAAGCGATAGATAATTACATAGTGTCATTCACTCTATTATTTCTCATATGCTCTTTATTAGCTAAATAATATCTTATAAATAAACACACATCTTTGGTGGGTCCAATATTAAAATGCCAATCGAATATTAGAAAGAATTATGATAATACTGCCATTAACACTTTGATTTACGTTTCAGAAACATGGTGACTAACATATATTTAGGGGAGCGTTCTAAGATTCATTATACATATGATATAAACTATTTTCACACCACTGAGGTCGTGAAAATAAACAAAAGACAGTTGAAAAATTATATTTGAAACTATGACAAAATATTTAATGAAATTATTTTAACAATAGAAAGACGAATGCTTTATTTTCCCCAAGGCATATAGATACTCTTAAATATAGATATATAAATTACGAAGGTAGGATTGTATATGATTGAAATAAACTTAATTAATAAATAGAAGTAATTGGCATTATATATATCTTTTAAGCAAAGCTTAATTTTAATATTAGAGCATTAAAACTGGGTCATGAAGCAAAAGGAATAATACTAATACAAATAAGATTGCGGTGCTGACATAATAGCCTAAAAATAACTAAGAGGAAAAGGTCGTGCTTCTGGATGAAAAACGCAATCTCACACCCCCTTCTTGGGTAGTGCTTAGAAAAAAGTGGATAGGCATGGCATGGCCCAGACTTTTGCTGGTATAACCGACACGAGAGGCCTTTTATCTACGAAGTGAATATGCATAGCATGTGCCAAACTTACGGGATCACTGCCAGAGGCATTTTATATGAAATAAATGTGGATCCAGATAGCTCAACTATCTATGGAATGAGGTACGAAAAGAAATCTATGGGTTCAAACATGTCTCAACCCCCAGATTAGAATACTAGAAGCACGTAATATATATATACGAAGATAGGCTAAATGACAGAAATGCAGTACGAATGAATGCCATTAATCACATTGAATAAATTTAACTGCTTTAAATAAATGACCCTTGTTTGAATACTATAATACGCCATGCAATTATAATATATATAGAGAGAGAATATTTCATTTAATAAAATATACGTTAAAATTTTATATAGCAAAAGAAACATTAAGATTTAAATTTCAAATTAATAAAATACATGTTAAGATTTGATTTAGTAAGAGAAACATTAAGATTTTCCCCATCCCTTCTTCTGCTAGTTAAAATAAATCAATCTCACCTTCGTTGATTTTACAATAACTGAAATATTTAAATACAAGATTTGAAATTTTAAGAGTATGGAAAATATAAGAAGACTGGCAGTTATAGAAAATAATTAATGGGTCACTCTTTCAGAATTGAATAAAAACAAAACATTTTAAAAGATTTCAAAGCGTTAATTAGCTTAAGTTCTGGATTTACACAGGGTAGAAAATCCAGAATTAAACATATTTTTATAATAAATAAAATGTTGGCATGTAAAACAATCTGGTGAGTGTATTAATTAATAATGCATTGTTTTAAATGGACGTTTATAACTTGCTTCGTGAAGGTTTACTTAAAAAAAAATAGAAAGGATTTTTAAAAAATTCAATTCGTCAGATTGTTTTAGATTGACATATTAATAAGCAAGCAGATATATAAATCAAATAATAAATATATATAAATAAATGACCGCACCAAAATTAAAAAGTTAAGAGCATATGAGATAGGATTAGATATAAAGAAATTATTTGAGAGCAAAATTACATTTACAGATATATATAAAAGGCAAAGTTAAAGAATACATGAGAAGAGATCTTGATAGATTATTTAGACTAAATTGGCTATTAGGTGGTGGCTTGGAAATTTACCTTGCAATTTTAAGAATCCATTTTAAAGTATGGCACGTGCATGGCGAATTGAAGATCCAAAATGAATTCTTCTTGGTGACAGCAAACTTTTATTAGCATTCTAAAGTACTTTTTAGACCTTTCTTTATTTCAGGGCAGCAGGATAATACGGTAGCGGCAGAGGCCGCTGAAGAGTGGTGGATTTACTGCTACATCATTTTAAGTTTCAAGCAAAATGAAATATGTTTATAATACCTCTCTCTAAAAGTAGCTAATCTCCCCTGTGATTCAAAATTCAGTCATTTTATACTTTTTCTTTTATCAGTTGTTTTTGAAGATGCAATTGTAAGATAATGTCCAAAAATAAATTCAAATCTATTTCCAGATTAGAAATAGATTTGACAACATGTTTTTAACACAAGTAAATCTTTAATCTACTTAATCCCATTTATTTTAAGTAAAACTTTAATTAAAAAAATACCTTCCCCAGATTAAAACAATAGTGCTTCCAACAACACTTTTTAGACTTCCAACAACACTTGCATCTTCCATATTGGATTTTATAAAAAAAAAAAAAAGTTTAATAGAAAAACAAGCAATTTAAAAAGAAAAAGTTAAAAATGACATATAATAAATATTTAAAAATATCAATATTTTGTTAGTAAGTTTTGCTCCTATGTATATATTTGAGCCACATCTATAATACTTTAATAAAAAGAACTAATAATTAATAAAAAGAATTAATAATAATTTTAAAACATGTTATTGAAACATTAAATTTTATAATTTAGGCGCGTATCTCAAATATATACATGAAATATATATACAATAAAAAGGAGCGGGATAGGATATAGAGGTTTGAACACGGGTTAGTAGGTAAAAACATGAAGCACAATCTTAAGCTAAGATTGACTGCTTCAATATGGAGAATGATCCACTTCTTTGTGTTGAAATTCATAACCTTAAAAGTGTTCTGTAAAACAGCTTTCTGATCTGAAGCTTACAAATCCTAATCCAAATGGAACCAACTGCAGAACAATCCTTTCCTGGACTATACCGATGATAAAGCAGCAAGCTCAACAAGAGACTTCCTGAGATCAATGAATAATTAATTACATGTATGCTGCCTCTGCTATGTGCAGAAAAATACTGATAAACATATAAAATGGTGATGGACCTTATATATAACAAAAATTTTAATAATTCATTTTAAAAAGACATTTAAAAAGTGATAGTGATATACATATTGAAACATATTTTAAATAATTCATATATAAAGCAATATTAGTTTAAAATCGTTTATTAAAGAAGTAAAAAAAAGATTAAATCTATATTTTAAAATTAAAAAACGGAACTTTCTAATTAAAGGTCAACCTGTAATCAAGCATTATTTAAAAATTTATATTTTAAAAGAAAAAAGATTTCCAGAAAATCTTTTATTCTAAAGAGACATTTTAAAATGCATTGATAATTAATCAATCAAAACAGTTACTGTTTGAAAACCGATTTTTTTTTTTAAGAAAACAACAAAACTGTAATCATCAAAGAATAAAACTTGTTATCAAAATAACTAATGAACTTTATATACTTTCAATATTGAATCAATTATGAAAATATAATTTTATTATTGTAACAAATTAACACATGTAATGTCAGTGCGCGAATACACACACACACACATATGTAAATTTTTAAACATTTATAGTATATTTTTTTTATACACAATTGGAAAGTTTAATCATGTATTTATTATTTTATATGACGATTGTAATATAAGACAATTGTACTGCATATTTATATGTGCGCATATATGTCAATGCTTATCAAATAGGACATGCATGCAAATTTTAATCATTTTTGTCATTATTAAATGTCAATTGAAATATATTTATGTAATTGTTGTGCCACTACTTTTTTATATCTGAATGATTGTACGCTGAGAATTAAAAATATTGGAAAATCTGTAATCGTTATCACATGAGGGCACCACTAGGAAAAGAACCTAGAACCATAAAATTAGAAAAATCTTATATTCGCGGTTGATAATTTGCATATGTATGACAGCTCAAGCTAAATTCCTCTCCACAATCCCATTTCAATATGGATGGATTTAATACAATAATGATGTTTTATTGTTTAAAGAACAAGCGCAAAAAAAAAAAAATACACTTTCATAACCTTTAACTAATGATACGCTTTATTATAGTTTATTTTTCTTTTATTCAAGACCATTACCAAAACAAATCACTAATAACCCCCCTCTACCTTCCTTTCCTCTTTTTGTCTACTCTTGACATAACTAACGTAATCTCCCTTTCTTTTTTATTAAAAGAAAAAAAACAAAGGCGAAGAGTAATATATATTTAGTTCTCGGAGGAACATGCGCTTTTACTTAAATAAGTGTCCAAACTGATCCAAATCTTGACCAGTATTGGGACTAAGCGACTTACTAATGGGAGTAAGTTATAACACAAAACCCCTACCCTCTCTTTCAATATTTTCTCAACCCTTAATACTTTTCATTTTGCTTTCTAAATCATTTTTAATTCTATTCTGATAACATTCTCTTGGATTCATTTATGGGATTATTATCTTTTCTTAACCTTGCCCAATAGTCCTGAAAATTTAGTCAAAATTTAGCTAAACCATTCATAAAGAAAAATTAAAACATACAAATAATTTACATATTTTAACTAAACAAATTAATTAATGTAGATTAAAACATTATTAATATTTTAAAAAACTCCCCTTCTATTGTCGTAACTCATGGTTCATTAATGGTTAAATGCAATCTTAAATGTATGTTTAAAGTTCACTAATGTTTATAGTTCAATCAATAAACAAAGTTTCTGTTACCCTAATCGATCATTGCACATCCATAAGTGTTTCTTCGTATCTCTTGGGAGTTGATTCTCAGCAACCAATTTTGTTCCATGGCCAGCCCGCTTTCTCCTATATGGTTTGATGTTCCTTGAGGTGGTTTCACGGTTTGATGAAGATCTAGGAATAGGTCAGTGTCCCGGCTGGGGACAGATTCTATTTCGTTTAGCCTTCGATCATTTTTATTTCCATTTTTTTATATAATAATTCTTTTTTTATTAAAAAACTAATAATTAATCACACAGTAGGTTCTTCTATTTATAGTCCTTTTCTTCATTGTCCTTTTTTTTTTTGATCACGTTCCTGGCCAGTGATTGCATTCTTTTAATTTTTTTGTTTTTAACACCTTGCTAACCAGAAGCCACAACAATAGAATTAATTACGTCTTTTTCTCTCTCCCTCCCTTCAGATTAGAAAATTAAAATAATTAATTATGAAATTGTTTAAAAAAACTTTTAAATTTTTTTCTATTACTTTCGATTTAATTTCTCAATCCAATTAAAAAAAATAACTAATCTACCATTGTGTTTTTTTTTCTTTTTTAAAATTCCAATAAAAAAAAAAACTAATAAATAATACCAAAAACTTACTATAAAAAAACTAATAAATAATACCAAAAATAAAAACTTCCTATACACAGCTTTTATTTCTTATTTTCTACCTAATACATATGTGTATATACATATATTTACATACACACAGAGAATAGAACATGAGCCGATCAAAATTATAGGTTCATTGTAAAATGTGCAGCTGTGCACATATATATGAGTTTAATATGTAAACCATCATATAGTAACTTGAATTTTGTATAATAATTACATATATGTAAATCGCAATGAGTTAATTTTTTTTATTATGAATGTTAATCAAAAATTGTAGAGTCATATTCTAAGACCTTAATAGCATTTTTTTTATTGTTATTAATAAACTTGTATAAAAATTGTTTCCATCATCTCTTGGTCACCATAACAGTAATAGAGCTTATGTTCTCTGAGCTAGATGAGTATACGAATCAGGATGTGTATATAGTGCTTTTGGGCATCCAGAGATAATCAATCATCATCCTGGTTGGCACAAAAGGGAATACTCTTTAAAGCCCATGCACTACAATTGATTTTAATTTAGTCTTATTAGAAGTTAAGTTTATAGTTGGTCTGTACTGAAGTGGCCAGAGCATTGATGATGATCAGCATGTTTAATATCCCAGCATTATTGTTTACATTTTCTGATTGCGTATTATAATGGATGAACCCTAGGTTGATACATCCAAGTTATATTTAAATAATTGCCCAAGCTGGCATAGGCTCAATAGTTAGCCTGGTCTACAGAAAACCCATTTCCAATCCAGTCACAAGAGTGACTGATATTGTACTGATTTATTTTAATTGTTGATCATTCATGACAATGAATGTTATGAGTAGTACTCATACTTACTTGAACTGATTTTTACTTTTTAATAATGCTGGTTGATATATGGTTAATTTATGCTTTTAGTTGCTTGTTTGAACTCTCAATCATTTCTCAGAGATTCTCTAATCTTATTCTCTTATAATATATAAAATTGCTTATATATTTTGTGATGTTAAACATTACTTAAACATTTATTTAATAACATTAACTTACTATTTTAAATTTTGTTTACTTGGGAGTGATGATGATTTTCTATCACCCCAGGTATGACCATCTTCATCATTTCTCTTTCTATCTCCCCATCCTGTTACAAATGGTCCCCAACATGGGGCTGATGATGATCACATACTGGTGATCATCACTTCAAAATTATCAACTTGATCTCAAACCACAACTGAGAAGAAAAAAGGATGCATTTTATGCAGAATTAATTTTTAAAATTACTGTGAAATAGGTGACAAGAGTATTGTAATGATTTAAAATTTATAAAATAGTAATTTTCATGTATGTTTAAAGAGGTTTATGTTTGCCGTTAAATAGAAAATTGATAATCTTGGAGATTTGATTGGGTATTTGATTGTTGAAGTTTGTTTACTTGTATTTTTAGTTTTGATGATGGATCGAGATTTTTGTCATTGGCTTAAGGATGCAATGTTTTCATGCAACTCTAAGGGTATTCTATCTCAGCTATTTGCTCCAACCCATTTTCTATACTCATATTGTCATAGATCAGTTAACAGGGTCCTGCCATGATTCCAGCCTCTAAGTCACCAAAGAAAAGAAGCAAGGCATAGATTGTATTTCCCAGCCCAAAAGACTCAAAAGAAGCAGGGCATAGTTTTATATTTTCCAGCCCTTCCACAGGAAAGGCTTTGAAAAAGGGTTTTGCATTTTCCTTATAAGGGTTATAGTAGCTTAAAGTGTCTCATTTGAGGTAGCACTTTTGATGTTCATGATGCATTGTGTACTTACAGTCCAATGGATGATTTCTTTATCTATCTCAAAATTGCAGATCGTTATCCATTTTATTAACTGTCAGATGTCTGTCAGCTCACTAAAAAATTTGATGAGTACATGGTTTTAGGTATGAACTTTGTTTTGATTATACTGGATTATGTAAAATATTGTTAAAAAGGTGTTTCATTTCTATTTTTCTTTTTCCTCAGACAAGGACAATGTTATAAAGCATACAATAATACAGTGTGTGCATATATATATAAAATAAAGGAGAAGTAGAAATAAACAGACATAAATTTTCATAGATATGTTTCTACATTTCCTGGAATAATAATGACTGTAAAGTGTTAAATAACTCTGAATTTAAAATAAAATTTTATTATGAAATAAATATTTAAAAAGGTCTAATAAATATTATTACAATTCTGATTTTGAATTTAAAAACAATACATTATCTATATAAAAATTTCTATTATCTATTTTGAAATCTTTTTAATTAATTAAACTGATAAAAATTCCAAAAAGTAGCTTTTAATTAAAAAGTGATTTGAAGGGAGTAAAACATGTATGGAGATCACACCTTTGGTCAAATTCCAAAGGATTAAAGTTAATTGAAATCAACTTTTTCCAATCACACTTTGATAAAAATTTCAAGCTTGTTTTCAAAAGGATTACAGATTAAAAACAGACACTATGTTTTCATTATCTGACCCAACCAAGATTATAAAAAGTGATAAAAGAAATCAGTTTTGACTTGTAGCTTTTCTAAAAGATGATCAGAAGAGTCAGCTTTTAATATTTTGAGCAGGTGGCCAAATAGTCCAGCTGCAAAGTTTGGATAATAATTTTTTTGAAGACAGTTCTTGTCTTAATTTTTTTTTGTGAAGCAGTTAGCTAAGTGCTAGCTGAAAAGTCTGGCATTAATATTTCTGAATAGCAGTTAGCAGAAGAGCTAGCTGCAGAGCTGGCTGTAAAATTGGCTAAAATATTTTGTGAAGAGTGGTAACTGCAGCAGCAAATGACAACAGTAAAACTAGCTGTAGAGATGGCTAGTAGAATTATAAAGAGAACTACCATGAGGGTGTAAGAATGCAAGAAAATGGCTGCTCTTCAGTTCAGTAGTGGGGTTTGAATTCACATGGAGGAAAATGACCAACTTCTTTGTGTTGAAATTCATAGCCTTAAAGATATTCTGGAAAACACCTTGCTGATCTGAAGCTTACCAAATCCTAGTCTAAATGAAAACAACTGCAGAACAATTCTTTCCTGGACTATACCGATGATAAACCAGCAAGCTCACTACGACTTCCTGAGACAGATGAATAATTACATGTATGCTGTGTCCGCTATGTGCAGAGAAATACAGATAAACATATTTAAAATGATTTTTAAATAATTCATTTTAAAATGACATTTAAAAAGTGATAGTGATATATATATATATCGAACCAGATATTTTAAATAATTCATATATAAAATGATATTAGTTTAAAATCATTTATTAAAGAACAAAAAAAGGTTTAAATCTATATTTTTAAAATTAAAAAATAGAACCTTCTAATTAAAAGTCAACCTATGATCATGCATTATTTTAAAATTTATATTTTAAAAGAAAAAAAATAATTCTAGAAAATCTTTTTAAAATGTGTTGATAATTAATCAATCAAAACAGCTACTGGTTGAAAACTGAATTTTTTTTTTTAAGGAAACAACAAAACTGTAATCATCAAAGAGTAAAACTTGTTATCAAAATAACTAATGAACTTTATATATTTTCAATATTGAATCAATTATGAAATATAATCCTATTATTGTAACAAATTAACATATGTAATGTCAGTGGGCGAATACACACACACATGTATGTATATTTTTAAACAATTATAGTATTTTTTTTTATACACAACTGAAAAGTTTAATCATGTATTTATTATTTCCAATGACAATTGTAATAGAAGTCAATTGTACTGCATATTTATGAGTGCGTATATATATATATATCAATGCTTATCAAATAGGACATGTATGCAAATTTTAATCACTTTTTTTTTCATTATTAAATGTCAATTAAAATATATTCATGTAATTATAAAATGCGTGACTGTGCGCATATATATGAGTGTTATATGTAAACCACCGTGTAGTAACTTGAATTTTGTATAGTAATTACATATATGTAAATCGCAATGTGATAATTTTTTTTTTATTATGTATGTTAATCAAAAATTGTAGAGTCATATTCTAAGACCTTAATATCATTTTTTTATTGTTATCAATTAGACTTGTATAAAAATTGTTTCCAGCATCTCTTGGTCACCATAACAGTAACAGAGCTTATGTTCTCTGAGCTAGATTCGAACACGGGATGAGTATGCGAATCAGGATGTGTATTTTAGTACTTTTTGGGCATTCAGAGATGATCAATCATCATCCTGGTTGGCACAAATACTCTTTAAAGCCCATGCACTACATTTGATTTTAGTTTAGTGTTATTAGAAGTTAAGTTTATAGTTGGCCAGGACATTAATGGTGCATAAGTGGACAGAGCATTGATGATGATCAGCATATTTTAATATCCCAGCATTATTTAGATTTTCTGATTATTGTGTATTCTAATGGATGAACACTAGATTGGTACATCCAAGTTATGTTTAAATTATTGCCCAAGCTGGCAAAGGCTCAATAATTAGCTTGGTCTACAGAAGACCCATTTCCAATCCAATCATAAGATTGACTTGATTTATTGTACTGATTTATTTTAATTGTTGATCATTCATGACAATGAATGCCGTTTTGAGTAGTACTCATACTTACTTAGACTGACTTTTACTTTTTGATAATGCTGGTTGATATATGATTGATGTATAGTTAATTATGCTTTGTTGCTCTTCTGATCTCTCAGAGAATCTCTTAATCTCATTCTCTTATAATATATAAAATTGCTTATATATTTTGTGATGTTAAACATTACTTAAACATTTATTTAATAACATCATTAACTTATTATTTTAAATTTTGTTTACTTGGGAGTGATGATGATTTGCCATCACCCCAGGTATGACCATCTTCATCATTTCTCTTATCTTTCCATCCCATTGCAATATATATATTGAAGAGGTCATATATATACATCATATATATATGCTTCATGTATATATTTTGTTATTAAGTTGAAATATTAAGACATTTAAAAAAAAATTTAATGTATAAAAAAATGTGATTTTATTATTAAAATGGTATGTGTAAAAAAAAGATGGGGTTTCAAATCAGCAAAGAAAGTTTAGTTTTTTAAATTAATTAATTAAAAATCCAATTGAGACCAAAAGAATGTATAAATTAAATTTTAATTTTATAATTATTTAGGGAAAAGGTGTCAAAACATGTAGATTCAGATAAAATCAAAGACACTGGGAATTTAATTAAAAATGCAATTAGTAAATTTTCAAATTAAATTGATTAAGATTATAATAAAGATAAGAATTTTCTTTAAGTTTAAATTAATTGATAATTTAGAGAACAACTGATGGTTTTTTTTTTTTTTAGATATATATAGAGCAAAAAGAAGACAGGATTATTATTATTGTAAACTTCTGGAAAAGTTGTTGTAGACTTCTTGTAGAGTTTATTACAGAAAGTTTTAGCTGTTAAATTACATCACTATATGAGTGAGTAGATCATTGCAATTTCTCTGCCTATTGCCAAGAAGCTGAGCATAGAATTTAGAATGCTAGGCCAATCAAGTCCTTACCTACAATTGACTATCCAAATTGCTGACCTACTATGCCATCACCATCAAAAAAAAGCCATCAGTATATAATACCACAAACCATTGAAAATATCCAGTAAATGATAAAAGCCACTCTAGTGTTCTTGAAAATGCTTTCTCTGCTTCCATAATTTATTTATTAACCATTTTTTAAAGTGTGTTTTTTTCTTTTAGTACTAAAAAATATTCTTATGATGTTAACTGAAATAAATTGAGATACTGCAAGATCTCAAACGCTCGTTATAAAACTTATCTAACAGCCAATCAGATGACATGATAGCCGTCCAAACGAAATCCAAACCTAAACACACAACAAAGATTTTACAAAAAAAGGGTGGCCACCCTTTTCTCTACTTTTCTTTCTATATATCTAAGTCAGTGGTAAATCATAAAATATTATTATTATTAAAATATTATTTACATTCTTTACTGCTTGTTATGTATTCTAAAAACTGCTACGTAGGAAATCATGGGATTTCATGTTGTACGTTTATGATTTAGAACTGGTGAGTTAAATGTGATGATGTTTAAAACTTCAAGCTTTCAAACCTAGATATTTACGACTGGCTTAGAAGGGTGGCCACCCTTTTCTTGTAAAATCTTTGTTGTGTGTTTAGGTTTGGATTTCATTTGAACGACTATCATGCCATCTGATTGGCTTTCAGATAAGTTTTATAACGAGCGCTTGAGACCTTGCAGTATCTCAATTTATTTCAGTTTTCAACTATCTGCGCTTCGCAAATTAAAATATTATTTACTGTGATGATAGCAAATACTGCGACCACACATATATATATTTAACATTAAATAATATTAAATATGGTGTTTTTTTGAATACTAGTAAAAGAATTAAAACCCATAAAGAAAGAAATGTCTTAATTAATAAAGAGAGGGAAATAGAATCGAAAAGATTCTTATCTTTTACCCTCCAAAGTTAAGATTTTGGTAAAATAGAAATATTTAAATGTAGAAATATTGAAATCGTCTATTTGGCTTAAGGTCAAAAAATGAAAGAGGAAGTATGAACGAAATAAGAACTAAAAAAAAAAGATTTATAAGGAAAAGTAAAAGTTCGAAGAGTTTAAATCAGATTAAAAAAGAAATTTAAAACATGACAAAAGATAAGGATCTAATCCATAAAAGTACACATTTTGACGATAAAACGAAATGCGTGTATAGAGTATGTATAAAGTATAGATAAAGACAGCAATATTTAATGCTTGTCAAATGGAAAATCATTTTATTAAAAATTTATTTTATTAAAAGGAAAGAAATAAGAAATAAATGTAAATATTGCTACGAGATTGTGTAAAAGTAAATTTGTATAAATTGCTGAAGGCGTATAAAAAAAGAAAGGTGTGAATGGAAAGCTACTAACATAAGGATCAAGAGAATAAAAGAACGTGGAAAAATTTAATTATTAAAAAATTACTGAAGTTCAAGAGAGTTCTCGTCGAGACATTGGTGAAAACACTGCTCTGATAATAAGCAGATATAATCGAGTGGAAAGCAGACGAATCCTTTAAAGTTTAAAAAAAAAAAAACAGAGAAAAAACAGAAACGTAGTGGAAGATCACGGTATAAACAGGAAAATGATTTCTAACATACGTGACGCTTCAAGAATGTGTGGCTAAGGGCCATCACGATCGCTGGCCAATTCAGACTCACCATGCTTGAACGGTTCCCGTTGCCATGTAACAACTGCCGATGTAGTGCCTGTCGGATGGTTCGCTTGCCATGTCCTTGATATCCTAATACGGAGAAGTCACCACAAACCAAGTCCAACCTAAGAGCGACTGTTCCCTGCTAAAGAAATGGAGGGATTCCACGTGACGGTCAGCAGGATCTTAACTCACTTCAGAGACTAAAGAAAACCTAGGTAAATTATATATCCCACCTTTATAGACATATGTGCACATACTTTTAATTTAAAACAATTGCCAATTCAAGATATTATTGATATAGACAATAATTAAACTCTTTCCTAATATATGGATGACAACTATAAATGTATAATCATTTATAGGATTTTTTTAATATATTTACTCGTAGCATTATATCCAATAATTTGTTTCTATTGTGTGTAAAATATTTCAATTGATTTTTGTTGTTTATTGGTTATATTAAATATTTCTTATTTATTTCATCTGTTTCATCTCGTTCTTCGCCATTCCAGACAGTAATATATCCGTAGGGATTTGGGTGATAATTATTACTCCATTTTGAGTACTAAAATAACACGTGAGGCTAGTGGGCAGTATTCTTGATCCCATTTAATTCTATAAATTATCCAAGCGCTGTAATTCTTTAAATTACAGCAGTCGAGAGACAGTTGACCGGGAAAGATAACCTGGGGCAATATCCGTATAGTCACAGGTTCGGTCAAGTACGGATATAGATTCGTTTATGTCCGTATGTTCTCTCTGTTTGCGGTAGCGGAAGGTGGACGATTTTGAATTTTAAGAAATCCGTATTATATATAAATAAATGGGAAGTTTTGCATTCGATCGTCGTGTTCCCATTACATTACATTCTTTACTGCTTGATATGTATTCTAAAAACTGCTATGTAGGAAATCATGGGATTTCACGTTGTACGTTTATGATTTAGAATCAGTGAGTTAATTGTGACGTTTAAAACTTCAAGCTTTCAAACGTAGATATTTACAACTGACTTAGATATATAGAAAGAAAAGTAGAGAAAAGGGTGGCCGCCCTTTTCTTGTAAAATCTTTGTTGTGTGTTTAGGTTTGGATTTCGTTTGGACGGCTATCATGTCATCTGATTGGCTATCAGATAAGTTTTATAACGAGCACTTGAGATCTTGCAGTATCTCAATTTATTTCAGTTTTCAACTATCTGCACTTCGCAAATTAAAATATTATTTACATTCTTATGATGTTATTAAAATGTTTTCTTATATTATAACGCATGCTTAATTAATTTTATCTAGTAAGGAAGATGGACTATTGTAATGTATATACTCATTCTTTCTTAAATTTTGCTAAACTTATTGTTCAAGAATCAGACGGAGGTATATTTAATAAAATATTTCAATGATAAAAATATTTGACATTATTTAAAGAAAAGCCCAGTAATTAAATAAGAGCAAGATATTTAAAATTCCTCTCTCTGATTCTAACTTAGTTTTTTATTATTTTTAATTTTAAACTTGTCTGTTTAAAATCGGTTCTTTCAAAATAACGTTTAGCCATTAACGCAGTTATAATGGTTTATATAAAACTCAAATTTAAAAAATCAAAAAAAGATCAAGCATTATATTTAAAAAGCAATTTTTATTTTCTGTTTTGGGAAGGGTCAATTACATATGTATACTGCATATATGTGATTTATAAACAACCTGCAGTTTTAAAATAAAATTTAATGTTCGAAGTTAAACGTTTAAAACTTCGTTTCTATTTTCTTTGACAAATATATATATATATGTATACTGATTCTATAGTTCAATTCTATAAAACTTAATACAATTCAGCTTAATATATCATCATTGTAGGCTATCGTATCAATAATTCTTTATATCCGTAAGACCTATGGGGCAGATCTTTAATTAAGCAGGGATTAATTTCTTTACGAGTTTTTTTTTAATATATGATAACTGCGTAGGCCTTGATTAAGCCTATATAATAGATATTCACATATTGTAATCTTATGACATGATCACTTACGTTTCTTTATATAGATTTAAAGTTAAGTCCAAATATTTATTATTTTATATAAAATATAGCATTACTAAATTGTCTAATTTCATGTTTATGTGACTGGGTTTCTTCAGAAGGCGTATATTCCTGCTTCAGAATATAAAATAACTGGGTCCCTTTTGAATATGATCTATGTAAATGCAGGAATATTCCTTTCTATTTCAGACCCAGTGGACCTTCATTGTATCACCAATTTAGCAGTACATCATTCCTGTCTGTTGATGAAATTCATTAATTATTATAGAAAAATGCTTTTTCCTTCCTACCAGTTATCCATTTATTTCTTAGAGACTTGGATATGACCTCAGACAAGCATTTTCCAGTCTATCTCATCACTGGATTTATTTATTACTGTAGCAACCCAGTACTGCCTTCCTTATTTCTCATATATGTTAAAGCTTGATATTTCAACATTTATTGGTCATGATCATGAGAGTTATGCATTTATCTATTTAACAATATTTTTCTAGAGTTAATTAAGCTTACTGTAACTTATTTATTATTATGTATCTGCTTGAGTGAGATCTGCCCCAAAGATCAAATAGATACATCATCCGAGATCCCTTATTTATATATATGTTATACCATTGAAACTTTTACATATGTAATCACCAATTAGTGTAGTTCCACGATCTTATAAGTCTAGCAACCAAATTAAGCGCTAATCATTTCTTTTATTCATTTGTTTGTAATTTTAATACTAATAAAGTGTTTGTATTATATATATACATTGCATTGGGTGTCATGTTTTGCCATAGGGAAGTCATATAGTTGTAATCTAATTTTAAGAGTCTCTACATCTTCCTGATCACTGAGCCTAAAAAAAAAAAAGTAGTATGTAGGTTGGAATGAGTTGTGGTGATTTAAATCATCCTAATGATGGTGGTAAAGTCCCCCTGGTGGTGATTTTTGATAATGTCAGCTCATTCCGACCGTTATAATATATATATATATTTACTACATTATTTTGAGTGAATTAAGAGCAATATTTCCTGTACTATTAGATATCCTCAAATCTAGATACTTCGATCTATGATTCAGAATTATAGAATTTGAATAATATTCTCTTATTCTTCTCCTTTACTTTCTTTGCATTTCTTCATATATATTGCTTATAATAACACTGCTCATATACACTTTAATGCAAAAAAAAAATTTTATTTTCCTGACAGTTTCGACTGTCCAGCAGTCTTCACCAGAGCGTTCTCAATTTCCTTTATCTTTTAAAGTATATATGAGAAGAGTTATTATAAGCAAATTTGAATAATCCAAATTTAATTTTGAAGATTTCCATTTCGAATTCCTCAGTTGGCTAGCTTTAATTCTATATGCTTGTCCTTGCTTTCTCAGATATTTTAATATTATTTCACCTCAAAGGTGGCTGGTGTTTTTATTCAAATTGCAAGTTTGAATTCTCTGCTTAATTTTTGCAGGTTATTCAACAGATGAGAAATTTTATCTCTTTGGAGAAGCTCGTTGTAGAAAAATAACAAGTTCGTGATTATCATTTAGGTCCATAGTTGACATCATTATTAGTGATTATTATTATATATAATGTGTTAATAACAAAATTTTTATTTGTTATTTTTTTACTTTAATATAAATCTTCAGTTCTTGCTTGTGTTTAGTTTATCTAATCATATTTCTCATATATTTGTTGTAGTGTGTTGAATTTACATCACACTTAACAAGATAATAATTACTAAAGGTTAGTTGTCTTCTATGTGTTTTATAATTTAATTGAGTACGTATTTATAGTATGATTAAGTTGAGGCTTAAAAGTGTATCACAATTAATGGTTTATCAATTATAGTGCTTTATTTTTATTAATATAGTGATTAATAAAGAATGCTACTATATTGGGTCTTGGATTTGAATTAGACCACAAGGTATATAATTGATATTGGAGGAATATAAGGAGCATACTTTACAATATATATATATTTCAGTTAGGGCATTTGCATTTGTTGCACTTAACTTGCCACTTGGATCTTGAAGCATCACATGATCAACTATTCATACAATTACTTTTATTACTCAATCTTTATACTGTGGCTTCCAGAATAGAATAAAAATGATACTTTATAAATTTTATTACTATTTAATGTAATAATAGTTTTAATTTTTTCAAAATATTATCTTTAGTATATAATAAATTTAAAATGTATTGTAAATGATTATTTCTTAATGAATAATTAAAGTTAATTCTAGTCTCAAAAATATAAAAAATATACATCTATTAAAAACTATTATTGTAAAACATATTCCAAAACAAATAACAATATTTCAATCATGTAGAACTGCTTCTTTGGATTATGTTAGCTATCATTAAAGACATCAGAACAAATTTAACATTTTTCATGAATTCTTCATATTGTAACGGTCAGATTCATACACTCCACTAACACGATACAGAATTCAAATCCAAGATCCGAAGCTCAACATTCTAGGTGGAGTTACCTCCCAGAAATACCCAACCTCCACAATGTCAGCTATGTGACAATGTCTGATGCTACTAATAATACAGCCCTTTTTTCCTGTCCTGGGCGACAGGGAGAAACAAGAGACTCTAAATTCAGCACAGCCTTAGGTTTGCTAACAGAGGTCTATGGATGGTATAATATTAACCCTAAGGGTTAACACTGCTATAAATTATATGAACGAGCTAACATGGTGGATCGCAGAGATAAAAAATAAAATCAGAGATAAGTTAATAATAGATTTAATGAATATATCTTAATTATATAAGATATATATTATGCACTGTCTGCATTAGCCAGACATTAACTTTGATAATATAAATGATTAAATATTTCCAAAATTTATGCTAAAATAATACATATACAATCTTGCAATTATGGCGTGGTCAAATATACTCTCTATACCTTTGAGGGTAAAACATGACATAGATTATGTTAATGTGCCTACAAATATTTGTGAAAATAATTATTGATTTTATTAGTAAGTTATTAGTAAGTTCATTATTATTATATTGATTACTTTGATTAAATAAAAGCAGTTACTGAAATAAAGAAATACAGATCAAAACTCGTTTACAGGTTAGGGTAGGAACAGATTATGTCATGAACGGTTAACAGAAATATACTGGAAATTAAAACTAAGGGGAAAATCAGTGGTGCTGGTGAAGATTTAACACAGAAGAATGGAGGTACAATCAGTTGAAATCGCGAAGCTTTGTTGAAGAGATTGCAGAATGGCGGATTGCCATACATCTGTGGAGAGTTTGCAACATAATGTCAGCCCAAAACTGGCCTCAACCAGGTAACTTAGTGGCCCCACGACTCAGGTACATATTCCCAGATGAGACTTCAAAGTTCATCCCGTTCTGGGACTGCTGGAAGGGAACGGTCTTGCTGTATTCACCCCGAAAAGATACAAAGCAAAATTTCTCGACACTCAATGCACTGGCAACACACGTATCAATTATAGCAAATTATTTTGAAAACAAAGGGCTTGTTTTTTAAATTAAGCATAGATGCTTATCTATCCCTAATTATCCACTAAATAAAAAAAAATCTGTATATTCCCTATCTCGAATTACATAATTGGCCTAACTATAAACAAACTATATTGAACATTATTATAGCATTTGAACAGGGAGTGGGATGCATGCTAAAAAAATTTCCTAAGCTGAATCTACTATCATGCATCATAGCATATATTCACCATTATAATCTTGCACACCCCTAGCGTTATATTTAATTCAAATAGAACATTAATAAAAAATGGCATAAATAATTCTTTAAACAGCAATAAACATATATATATATATAATTGGGTTTGTTATGTTCACAATAACATTTGATAAAATAGCATTCGAGCGAGCGAATCGGCAATATGTTTAAATATAAGGGCCATTATTATAATTAATCCACATAAATTATAGATAGCCATCCAGGCACATTATCATAATGGAAGAAATAAAGCAAATAATTTAAAAGATTCAGAACTATTAACCCAAGTTTGAAAATATAGATGATAAGACATGCAAGTTAGACTACAGATATAGAGGTTAAGTACACCACAGAAATAACATTAGAAATGTAGAATCTGACTCAATTTATAACCACGTAAGTGAAAATGGCTATTGCTTAGAAGGATGTGCATACATACTTCTCAAAAGCTCTTGAGTTAACGAATTACCTCAGTTGATTTATTGGAGAGTCCGGATACATTTACAATCTATTGATGACTACGAGTGATTTGCAAGAGTCCATTTTCACAGAATATTTGGCTTTCACTTATTATAAAGTCTTTAGGTTGATACTAATGGCAGCAGCATTTATTTGGATGTCCAGTAGCACATTTCTCTTTGATTTTGGCGGCAACATTTCCTTTCCTTATCAGCAGCAGCAGTTCGATGAATGTTATTCTTTGAAGGGCATTCAGGTGGCATAGGACCGCAGGATGGCACAGCATCCTGCTGGCCTCTACTCTGTCATTTTATTTTCCCTTTGCAAAGTCTGGTATTCAAAATTCTCTCTTACAAAATTTAAAACATTGTCCTTGGTATTCAAACTTCTCTCAAAAAAAAAATCTTGTTCTATTTATACCAGTGAAATGTATAATAGAATTTCAATCTCTTTATTCTTCAGCATAATAATCCATTACCAAAATTTTGCTACAGGTAAATGCCTTTGTTATCTATCCGAATACCTAAAGCCAGTAACAAGATATGATAAGAATGTTTACTTTTGTTATTTAGTTTTAGATACTCGGATAACATTTTATTTTATTAAAACAGGCAAAAGGTGATCATGTGATATTTATTAGCATTTTACTTTGTTATAAAACTTTTACTAATTTTAGATTAATATATTTGATCGAACATCTGTTGTTTTTATCTTGCTGGATAAATATTTAAACCATTAGTACATTCCTGCAAAATAAGAATTAATGAGATCTATTGTTTGCCTTCCAACCCTCCTTTACTTTTTGCAAATAAAATTGTGGCATATTATTTTAAATAATAAATAAAATTATTTAAATATTAAATTCAACATTGAAGGTTTAAATAAGACAAAATTAATATTATTTTAAATTACTAGATTTACTATAATTGCCAAATTTAATAAAGGAAAATATTATCTTTGCTTATATGTTTTAAATATTGCAATATGTGTGTATTTATGACATAATTGATTTAAACCTTCATACACACACCCATATATATATACGTGTACATATTTTTATATTAACAATGCCAATTTATAAATTATTACTGCTGGACTATTAATTTATATTTTATTAATATTTAAATATCTATGCCTACTAACTCAATCAAGCTTGGATTTCGGCACATTAGCGCAGTACATGCACACTATAATAGATTTGTTTCAAACTGGGGTATGAGAGTAGGTGAAGAATGAGGAAAGATGAAACTAAGATCTGCATAGCAAATCTTACAGTTTCAATATATCAAAAAAAAATAAGAATGAAATTAGTCATAAAAATATTACCTTTTTAGCTTCTTGTAATAACCACCATTCATAACCTCTATAATAATTTTCATCATCAGCTTCATGCATATGACTAGATTCAGTGCCATCTGCATTAGAAAAAACAAAATATTGTATCTTTTATTTATGAATTATATATCATTATCTTACATACAGGTACTAATTTATTTTTGTTAATGTGTAATATTGTTAGTCTTTCATAAGTATATTTTTTTAAAAAAATAAATCTTTACAAATTAAAAAATGGCATACATTTCATTCATCATTTTTAAAAATCTCAATATTCAAAATTTCAGCACCTTAACTTACTAAAATGATAATACCATTTTACATCAAAAACTGTATTCGACATATTTGATTTAATAACTTATGCTAGATAATGAAGTTCTTGAAAAATATAATAATTATACCAAAATTAATTATACCATTGTTCTTAATTTGCTTTAAATCTATTTTGTAAGGCTTTACATATATACATATATAGGAATATAAATCTTATTAACTAAAGACTCATTAAAATTCATGATATATTCTAAATACTGAAAAAGCTAGAATTTTTTTTTTAAATACTATTACTTGTTCATAGTTATACTATTGTCTAATTCCTTCAAGCAGAAATTTTACATATATATATAGGCTATTTTGTTAAATATCAGTTTTTTAAATATATCAAAATTTTCATATTTCCAAATTTAAAAATATTTAATGTACAACATTTGATAAATTGTTTGACTTTTTTCTGTTACCAGGTTACAAAAATGTTTTCCATTTCAACTGACAGATAAAACAGGAAATGAAAATGTTGATACCACACCAATATTTTTTGTTAATAACCTTACTATAATTTACTCTCACTATGTGCTTGATGTATGATTCTCCACAACTGTAAATTTGTTTTAATTATAAAAAACTTTATATAAATCTAAAAAAATATCATAAAATGGAAATGATTATATAATCCATTATATATTTTGATATTATAAATAAAGACATAATAGCAAAACATTCAATAACAAATACATTATTTTAATACAAAAAACTTCTATTGCTAAGTTTTGTTATCCTCTTCAGTGTGAATATATACAATTAATATATTGTAACGGGCACAGACGTCGTTACATTGTTTTTTTTTATTAATAAACATGAAAAAAAAAATAAAAGTTCGCCAATAAAAACTTCTTTTTTAAGAATTAAAAATAAAAAAATCATCTTAAACTCGCATATATATAAAATCGCACAGATAAATAATTATTAAAATAAAACTTTATTAAAGAAAAACTATTTTAAAACTAAATTTGCAGAAAAGATTTAGAGATAAAAATATATGTTTAAGTTTGAAAACAGATTAATTAATCTTTTGTAAAATGGAAATGATTATTTTAATTAGTAAACTAGCCTTGGGCATCTAAAATAGATAAGCAACGGTCAGATAGGAAAACAATAGGAACAGAATGGCCAATGAAAGAAATCCATCGGGGAAATCGGACATCAACGGAAGGATCATCATTAATGATGACGTAACGTCCATTGGATCCTAAAGTTATGTATAAAAGATAAAATTTGGAAATAAAAAGTGATTTGGTTTTAATTAATTAGAAGGAGGAGATGTGACTATATGTGTTACTGCGGAGTTGAAAGAGAAGGGATTGAAAAGACGCACTCTTCAATCCCTTCAGTTGTTAAAAAAAAAAAAAAAGAAATGAAACATCGCTTTTCTTATACTGAGGACAACAGGATCATTGGAGGATTTAATGTGGATTCCAAACGGCAAGCAACAGATAAAAGGAACGTTTTGAAATCGTAAGAACTTTTTGAACTCTCAGCTTTAAATATAAATAATTTATGAACATTTCTAAACAAAAGAACTCTAAATACTAAACTTTTCAATATTTATAAATATAAGAATTTCCTATCTGACTAAAGTAGTTAAAATGTTATTTGATGTATTTCTTTTGTAAAATCATTTCCATTTATATTTTTTTTTTGTTCTTTAAGTTTTATTATGATTTCTGTTTTCCGATAAATTAAAATATATCAATGATAAACTTAAGTTGGGCGTGAATGGCTGTATAGATTTGTAAAGTTATATTAGGGGAGGGTAATCTTAGGTTATTCGTGTCGTCGTTGAATTGGGTCAATGGATTGGATATATTGATGTAGTTAGTAGATGTAATGCAAGATTCGCTACGGGCAGAATTGCTTGAATACGCCGCACACTTCCTCTTGCCTAGGGAATGCGATCATAAGTCGGCAAAATGACCGCAGTCCATTTCTATGGAGTTTTTTTTATTATTGTTCTTCTCGTTACATCGATGTAATATTCCTATCTGACGAGAGTCAATGTCTTATCTTAACCTATTTTGTGTTGCCGTATTCGTATTACATTGAATACATCGATATATCAGATGGATTGACGCCAGGTTGACTGCGAACTTTTAGCCTAAGGTTAAATGGGGATAGAATGTTTTATTTTCAAATGCAAATCTATGTAGTCTATTCATACTCAACACTAAATAAAAATGCATTAAATTTAAGTTGTTTATAGATGCTTGCATGGATTCGTTACCGGCTAATTATGTTTTTGGTTTTCATATTCGGTCAAAATATATATAGACATTTGGTAAATACTGATACCTTATGGTGAGTATCTAAAATGTATTTATTCGGATGTCTTTTAAGTTATTGGTGCCACTGCGGTATCTTACGATGAATACCAGTGGGTTTCTTGTATTCCCTATGCAATTGATGGTATAAATGATTTTGTATTTTGATCGTTTATGTTTATTTTGAAATGTTTTAGCCGTGTGATCTATGTAACCGATCTATACTCAACATTTATAAATAACTTTTATAAATCCCTCTGTGCGAACTTATAATAGCATAAAAATTAAAATGTAAATTTAAATTCTAAAATAAAAGTAAAAATAATGTTAAATGTTAAAGTAAACATATTAAAATAATAATGTTAAATCTTATATATATATGTGCGTAAATAAATTTTTGTATGTTAATTACTGGCAGTGGCTTATTTTATTTATTTTTTAATATTGAAAAATAATTAGATAAGATATTATATTATTAAATCTCTGCTACTCCCTGAGCTAGTGACATGGGCTAATGACCGGATATCAAAATATATAAATAAAATAAAAAAAAAAAATTTTGAGTTACGTATCTGCCTACTTTATAAATTTTTCTAGGTTCAAATGCCTAGATGGTGCCCTGTAGTGCAGATCACGTTAAGTATGCATTCTCTGGATCGTTACAATATATATATGTTAATAAAAACAAAAAACTGGAATAAACCTCATCAAATTCAGTATCTCAAAAAATAAAAATTCAAATTGAATATATCAAAAATAAAAATATATAAATATTTTTTTTTTTTGGTATAATGAATTTGATAGTTTACCCATCTTTTCATTTTACATATACCTATTGTATGAAGCAGAATCTTATATATATGTAATATCTAGGCTTTGTTTTTTGAATTATTACAAATATATATTTATTAGGAACATTAGTCTCATAACTCACAATATCACTTGTTAATATTTTCAAAAATTATTTTACCTGATAGGAATAACAGTTTGACAAATATGATTGTAACGAAATCTCAAACAGAAACATTTTAAACTTTAAAAATATATATTACTATTTTTGAAAATGAATATATAATCTTTTTAAAAATCTTTTAGGATAATGATTGAAATTGTAGTAATTTATTTTTTCTTTTTCCATGTGTTATAGCATCAGCTGGGAAGCGAACCCACTAACCCAGGACAATTGCTTGTAAGGCAGCTGTGCTGACCACTCGACCATCAACGCTTGAATAGCAATTTATTTTTTGCACATAAAGAAATGTGAAAAGACTTTTTTTTCTCATTATGTTATAATTTAAATATATTTTTTAGTCATGTCAAATTTATAAAACATACTGTTCATTGGTAAATAATTTTAATAAAGAATCAAGTGATTATTTATCAGATTGATAATTCTTGTTAGGTAGAGAATGACTCAGGTTTATTGTTATTAACATCACCTCCCACAATGCTTTGCTTATAACTTTGCTTTTAAAAATGGATGGTATAAAAAATATTGTCAGATTTTAAAAACTATTAGTTATTTATTGTTTTAAATGGTCCAGAGAGAAGTTTAATATATATATATATTGTAGCCCTTATAAAAGTAGCTCCAAATATAGAATCAGGGCAACACTACTACAAGCTAGAAAATATATGAGTTTAATGTGTCAATACCCTCTCATGTAGTTGGAAGGGTATTAATAATTAGTAAAGTATAGCTTTTAGCTATTTTATTTCTATTCTGTAAAAGTAAAAATCTAACTATAATAATTAAATGACAATCAGTTAATAATAAAAGATATTCATATTACATTAAAAAGAAAGCTGAAAGTTGCATATTTTAAAGGAAAAGAAAATAAACCAGAGTAAATAATACTAATTTTAAATAGCATGTTATTTATATTAAAATGATCTGTTTTTAAAAAAATGTATTCAAACATTTTCTTATGGTTAGTCAAAAGGTGAATGTTATCATTAAAAAAAAATGTAATTAAAAGATTTATTAATAAAGAGATATTTTTAGAAGTAGACAACTTGAAATTGGGAAGGACATATATTCGAAAATATTTTTTTGAAAAATAATGATATTATAAAAGGGGCTTAGATGATTATGTGTAGGCAAACACAATAAATTAGAGCAGCAAAGCAGAATAACATTTAGATGATAAACCTATGCAATAAAAAGTCAATTGTTAGAATATAATCATTTCACAATCATCAAACTACAAAATGATCAAACAAATATATGGTTTGTACTTCCTTAACATGAGATGTGTTCACATCTGGCCCTTGACATATCATTATTGTAGAAGAAGAAAAGTTACAAAGTTCAGTATGGGTATAAAAAGAAAATGAATTAATGCCCATTGTCATAAAAAATGTGAATTTCCTTGCCCACAGACTTATCTAACAATTACTGGTATATTTCAGAATTACACAAATATCTGTAGCCAAATAAATAAAAATGATGTGATGTGGCAGCTCCTTTATCGAAGTCAAGAATCTCTCAGCCACTATGCCCAGAAAAAAACTATTAGCCACCATAATTTCCCTTTCCCACCCTAAGTTTTTCTCATAATCTTCTCTATCCTGCTCCATCCCATTTCCATAACATCATCTTTGTCCACTCCATTGGCCTTTATATCTAGATCCCCTTTATCTTTTTCCAAACGCAGCATAAAGACCAAGAACTTACTTTCATATGGTCAGGTGCTGTTATGATATTTCCCATTAGATACATATAATTTTTCTATAGATCACAAATCAAGTATTTCCATTAGATAAATATTTCTTCTTCCTTCCCTTTTCCAATTATTAACCCCTTATAAGTTAGGTTTTAAATTATAAAGATAAAATGGAAAACAATAACTATTATATTTTCCTTTCACTATAACACTCTTATTATAAACTTTTGTTTATTTTAAAGGCCCCAGTGATATTTATCTTTTGATCTTTATTTATCTATTTTCCTAAAATGTTATTATACTAATTATAAAATCATAAATTAATTTTATTTGCTAAATTACAACCAAGAAGAATTTTATGGGATATACTATTAAATCTGAATCCCTATATTTTCCTATAATAATTTTCATTTACAATTTAAATAGACCACCCTTTGCTATATCATAAATAAAATATTTCTTTGCTTTAACTAACTACTTAATTATTACCTTCGTATCACCAATTTATATGTATTTCATTTCTCCTATAATTGTTTGATTCTATAAATTACAAATTAAAACTACTTATAATTCCCTATAATTATATTAAGTTGTCGACTGTAAAACATAAGATCAAATTTAAAATATCGGGTTTTTTTTTTTCAATTTTGCATATTTAAACACAAACCCATTCCCTCTTTATCATATATATATATTGTTAACCACTTTTATCTATTTCATTAACTATGACATTAATCATATTTATTTATTTTAAATCTCTAAGACTATTTGATAAAACATAACTTTTTGAAATAATTAATATAGATAATTCTATTGATCTAATTCCTCCCTCCCCTTATTACAAGAACAACTATATTTAATGTATAAAATTAACATATATACAAATATTACATGCATGTGTTTGTTTTTATATAGATATATAAGTTCTCAAAAAAAAAAAAAACCTAACTTTTACGAGCATATTAATAATTATATACAATGCAGGCTGGTCACAGATCCATATTATGATCACTTTTGCTCCGAAGATTATTACGAGTATAAAATTCATCAGACATGGCATTACTTTCAATGTATAAGCTGTTTATTCTTTCTTTGGTAATCGAAGAGTATTAGTAACTTGCCTTATCACATCCATTTAAAGGCTTACTGCATGAGTAATAATTTAGCATTTAACTGATTGTTGTTTAATTTTGATCACTATTATCATTATTAAGAAAAACATTTACAATTTTCTTTTTAAAAATAAATAATAGAATCTTCTCCATACATTTTGCACTTTCTAAGGTGCTTCTGGTTATTCCCTCTCATTTCACTATTTATTCTCCATGCAGATTTATTTTGGTTAAATATTTTCTGGGTTGGTTTTCTTTCTGATACTTGTTTTATGTGTTTTATTTTTCATTTCCAGATGATGGATATTTCAATTATGTTAACAGACTGCTATTGTTCTATACATATATAGATGCAATCTTCATTGAACATACATATATAATGCAGTATAAAGTGATACTGAAATTAATATTGCTGATTTTCACTCCTTTCTTCACATAAAATTTGATTCACACATGCTTTACTATTTATATTTAAATATGAGGTATGCCTTCTGTGATTATCTATTCCTACTTTAGTTCTAGATATTTTTTAAAAGGCATATTTAGCTTTTTCCAAAGTATATTGATTTTCATTTGTCTTTGGTTGATGATTTAAATATTTCCAATTATTTGGACTACTTTAATGCAGGAATGATTTATGTAGTTTATCAATTAAATCCAGCCTCAATTCAGTACTCTCAATGTTTTCTTTCAGTTAGTGTATTCCATGATCAGATGTACAACTTCTGTCCTGCATTTTATATTATTTTCTCCCTATAATGACTTCAAGAATTTTTCAAGAATTATCAACTGTTGATTGCATGGAGAGACTTGACAATATATTTTTTAAATTATCACATAGTTAAGATTTATTATTTTTTTGTCGAAAAATAACAGTATTTAAAGAAGTTTTGAGCAAACTTTTAAGATAAAAAAAACCAAAACTAGTTACTTTTTTGTTTCAAAAATATATATTTATTAAATATTATGTGTACAAATTAAAAAGGATGTATACAAAGTTAAATGAGGTTATGCTATGTCCTGAGAGTTCTTGCTGAATAGTTTAGTGGGCCGGCATGTTTACCATTCTACTGTTATTAACTCCGGAGGGTGAATAGGGCCCAAGTGTGCTCAAAGGATTTTTTGGAGATGAGCTCATCTCTTTTCATGATCTTCTTTATTGTTTTGCAGAACAACAGTCCTGGATTCAGATGGGGTAGTTCCATTATCAACTTGCAACGTACTATCCAAATTCCATAGAGGATGAAAGTAGAGTCTAATAATTGCGAATGTTCCAGTATGGATCGCTTTTTTAAGCGAGACAATCAGATCCGGTTTGATACTGGAGTTGGCAGAGACTATATCTCTGACCGTTTTAAGGTTTGGACAATGATATATGAAGTGTTCAATGGTCTCTCTTCGTGTGAGCATGTTGGAGTTTCCTCTTTGATGAACTAGGAACCAGTTTTAAGGAAGCGCGCTGAGATTAATTTTGATGATGAAGTCCAGATACTTGAGCTTCAGACACCATCTTTTGAGACTACTTTCGGGAGGTTGTGAATGTGGGTTGATTAGTTTGTACACATCCCATTTGTCGGAGGCTGATAGCCACAGTTTTCCCTCTCCAGAAGAGTTTGGTGCATAGACGATTAATTTTGTTCTGAAACTGGTTAGTTTGATGAAGGGCAGGTAGTATGTAATTTTAGGTAATATTGTCATATTTAGGAGGCCTACCTTTCCATATGGTAAGAGGTAGACACGAGAGAGAGATGAGGTGATACGTTGTTTTTTGGAGGATACCGTCCTGTATTTCTCTAGCCATTACCCCTAGAATCTTTGTGGCTTGGTGGAATATGGAGATGGCATTTGCTTTCCTGACTTTATCTGCCAGATAGTTGATTTATTAGGGTTTATTTGTAAACCGTATTTTGTTCCCCAATCTGCAATAACTTTTTTTTTCTTTCAGCTTTTGTTTCCCTCAATTTTTATTAAAACGACCGCTTGACTCTTCTTGATTGGTTAGTTTCTTCCCCCTCCCCCCTCTCTCTGCTTTCAAAACATTTACTTTAATTACGAATATTTGATTTGTTTTTAAAATGAAAATTGTTTTAAATAAAGATAATATTTTTCTGAAAGAAAATTAGAATAAATGACCAGTAATTTTAAAGTGATTTAAAATAGTTTTAATTTTCCTTTTGTATCAATTAAATTAGATAAGCTTTTATAAAATTTTAATTACAAATGCCCCAAAATAATATTAATCCTTTGTTGTTTTTTTTTAAACATAAATTAAGATTTAACCGGAAATAATAATGGTTTTATAATATTCGATGTGCACAGAGCAATACTTATCTATCTATGTAACAAATTTTGTTTTAGAAAATTAGATTTGAAATTTACTAGTTTTAAATGCTACTGACTGTTTACTTATTAGCATATAATGACTTTATAGATTATTATTTCTCTCTTATAAATATTTTTAGTTAATTATTTTACCCATCATATGCTTTATAAATTTTAAATTAACTAAACACAAATTCAAACCCTATGATAACTAACATGTCATTAACTTTCCTAGTTTAATAAGTAAATATTGGATTTTATAAAATTTAAAATTATGCAACCAAAATTTTATTCCCTCTTTTATTTTAGGATAGAGTATACTAATAAAAAGTGCACAATATATTTATACTTTACTCTTAAATTATACTATTTTTTTTCCTAAATAAAAAATTTTGGAAACCCACTTTTCCTTTTCATCTCTAATAGAGATCACTTATTTCAGATAAATTTGGATAAAAAATTTCAAATTTTAATAATCTAAAATATGGGGTGACAACAAAAAGTTTGCTTGGAATAGCAAACAAGCTCAGGCCAGCCCTGAAGATACATATACACTTTTGTATATGTAAGTGTATTTACTGTATACGTTTAACCTTGTTATTAATGCATTAAATATATTAAAAATAAATATGTAGACAAAATAAAAATAATAATAAGTAATAGCATTTTCAACTCATCTAAAATGCCATAAATCAAAAAATCTTATAAATCCATGTGTATAATAATAGGTTTAAAAAAAATTGTTTAATTTACCAATAAACATTTTTCCAGATTCAATAATGATAAAACCAATTTATGTATAATTATTTTATTATATACTAATTATAGTTTAATAATTATAACAAAAACTGCTATTAAATAATAAATGTACCAGTGCTTTGTGAATCTCCACCGATTTCTACTTTCAAAAGGTGCAAGGAAGCTCCAAAATTTGGCTGAAATAAACAAAATATCTTTTAAATTATATATATATATAAGAAATATTCATACTATAATAATATTACTGATAGGTACATACAATAAAAGAAACAAAGCAGGTGCTTACAGGATAATTCTCACATAAATCATTTTTCTCAGTTGCATTTGAAGCTGAAACATTCTCCATAAAACACTATAGCAGTATTTTTATATAAATATCTCAATGCATTACATCTTATTTTTAAGATGCAAAAACTGTTACTTCAAATTATATAGTATTAAGTAGGCAATATAATATTAAAGAACTATGGTAAGAACATTTAAGCACTATTTAAATATAATATATACATCTTAGTTGCATGGGGGAAAAAATAAAAATACTGCAATTAAACAATTTTATAAAAAAAAAATTTGTAATTTTTTTTTGCATTCTATCAATCATTACTGAAAATTCAGTCATAAGTAATTTGATAAAAATGATTCAATCCCCACGTGAACTGAATGATTAAATGATTCATTCAAATGATTGCTTTTATAAAATACTATAATTTTTCATTATAAATAATTTGACCACTTCTTGCAGTCTCCTTTTGTTGGGTTACACATGAAATTAGCAACTTTAGGATCTCAAGGTCAATGATATTGAAAGCCTTTTAATAAAACTGTCATTAAACTATTTAATTACTAAATTATAAAAAATTATAAAGATATTGTACATTTTATTAATAAAACATTTCTGAACTCTTTTCAAAAAATATAGTTATCATAGCATGATTTAATAGATTTGATTGATTGAATATTTCAAAAATCAAAGGAATTTGTCAAATCTAAAATTTGCTATATCTTGATAATGAAATATTTCTGATATCAATTAATCAGAAACTATGTAGTTACAGAGCATTAATTTATTGCACTTGAGTCTATTAACCAATTTCTTAAATAAAGGTTTTAAAACAAGATATTTTAAAAATATATCACTAATATTCATTTTATTTTTTAATTACTAAAAAATATTGATTTTTTTTTCATGCTATGAAGAATAAATTTTTATCACAAAATTTTTTTTTTTTAAATTTTGGCTTAATATTTCATGTTTCCATCATTAAAAAAAAAAGCAATATTTTATAAATATTGTAATTAGTAACATTGAAAGCAAAATTATAAGCAAACTTTTATTTTAAAAAAATAATTTTTTATAGCAAATGAAGACAAAAATACAAAGAAAAATTTTACTTTCCATAATGCAAAATCTTTATAATGCTGCAAAATAAAAGACATATTTAATAATTTTAAAAATTTTTATCATACTAGTTTTCTGTTACTAAATTGTAAATCTTTCCAGAAAAAATATACAACAGTATTTATGTTAATTCCATTACCGTACATGCATAATTAATATTTGAAAATTTTTTACAACATATCTCTATTTTTTACTGTATTTCTTTTCATTTGGCTTTTTGTGATAAAATAAAGTAAAATTTCATAGTGAAAATAAGTGAACAACTTACCTTAAACAAATAATCTAATATCTCACTGCGATAAGGCTCAATATAATTGATCAATAATTTTGAAGTAGCCTAAAACAGATCAAAATGATATATTATATTATATATATAATTATTACTTTACTTAAAACAGTACAAGTTTAATAGCAAAGATTGATGTAGTGCAAAATTAAATGATCTTTCATCACATGCTTTGTAAATTACGATTATCTTGATTACTAGACTTGCTACTGTTTCAAGTATAATTATTTATTAATAAAGGTAAAATACAAAACATCATCACTTATGGCATATATAAAAGCAATCTTGCTTATTTATATATAAAAATATTTTGCTATGTGAAAATATGCTAAATATAATCAGTAATAAATTTATAATAATTCACACAAATTGTTTTCAAAATCTTTACTAATACTTGTTTGAAATTTATAGTAGTGGAGATATGAGGTTTTTTAAAAAAAGAGAATTTCTATCATTTTGAATATTTTTTTAGCAGTTATTAAGAAATTATCTTCTGAAAATAAAATCTTCAATCTCTATTAAATTTTAAGGACTACTTTTTGCCATTCATTCACTAAACTTTCAAAATCATTCCATTTTTTATTTTATTTGGATTATCATTTTAAAGATAATGGACTTTTTATCTGTTTAAATTATGGTAATAATTTATAAAATATATTCAAAATATAACCACTAAATTTCTGCTAATTAAAAATATATTCATCAAAATTGTATATATATGAGATGCGACAAAAGTCAGGCACCATAGGTAATTTTTTATATAGATTAAACATTTGAATTTGCTACCACCTTTTTTTAAAAGACCTTATTAAAACAAATATGACTTGAATTTAAAAATGCATATACTAAAACCCAATAAAACTTATTTCTTGTAACAAATTTCTCAATAAAGTCATATGGTTATTATTGAGGTTATGTGGTGTTTGATCACTTAAATAAACAGATTTAATTTTTCTACTTTATTTAGCTGAGAATTGATTCAGGAACATTTAGCTAGTCCATTTTTTATTTATTTAGCACAAGATTTTTTTTAAAAATAGCTTACTTTTAACCATTATGATAGAAGAATATATAAATTCCAACCAGCAAATAAATTCATAAAAGCTTTAAGTTCTTCAATTCTGCCACTATAATCATTTATTATATGTTTTGGGCATTATATTTTGACAATAACAAAGAGTGATTCTTAATCATTCATAAGACTGGTAATGTTGGCTCAACGAGAAAAAAAAAACTGCTCATAAAAAGTCAATTTCTTAGCATACTTAAGTTGTTTAAATTGATTCCCGATGAAACTATATTTTAGGATAATGGTAAATTGATCTTTTTTGTTTTTATACATTTTTCTATGAGACAAATATTTTAATATCTAAGAGAAGAATATGTGAAAGAACAAAAATCCACTGGAAGAGAGTGAACTTGCATGCTAGTAATATTTAATTGTATATCTAAATATTTGAAGTTAGTACTTTATCCCCAAATAGTGGCATTATTCTAAAATAGAAAATGTTAATGATAAAAAAAGCTACTTTTTAAAAATATTTTTTATCATCATAACAAAGTAGTGTCAGCCAACTTTACAAGATTGTTTTAAAAATTATTTTAGATAGTCTTTTGATAAATAAGGAACATGTAATATTATGGTCTAAAATAAAATGAATAAGGATATGTTTTGGTCTTTTGATGCAAGTTATAATTATATATTTTTATATAAAAAATTAAGTACTGTACAGGTTTTGTGGAATTATGAAGAAAAATCACCCAACGTTTAAAATCTTAATGAAAAATTTTCTGTTTCTTAGATCTCTTTTGTGAAGTCAAAGCAATATTATTAGCATAAATGAATATTTTGCATCCAGTTTCTGGTGAATCACTAATGGAATATTAAATAGATGACCAACTGAATTTTGTAGGAAATCTTTCTGCAAAATTTTGTAATTGTTGAAAAGCATTTCGTAAATTAAATTAAACTACACTTAAATATTGTATTTAGACTATTTTTTCAAGTAGATGATAAACTGGGATTAGATCAGTGAGGGTAACACCAGTATTTATTTTACTTGGAAAGGTTTTTTTTAATGTTATTTGTTAAAGATAATACCACTGCAACACCGGCTTAGCTAGAATACTGTTTGTATTAAGGGTAAACAATTTTTTACTACTGGCATGAATCATGTTAAGATTATTCTTTCAGAAACTTATACAGAATATGCAATAATGATCAGGTGACCTTTTTTTTTTATCATTGTTAGCTTTTAAGAATCTGGTAGTAATGTTTTTGTAATAAATTTTTCCAAGTTTCTATATGAAATGTTGCTGAATAGTTTTGTCATTCATACTTTGGTCTTATAAATATTTTAGAAAGTCTGGAATTACGTTATCTGTTTCTGAAGTGTTTTATGGTTTAAGATAATCAAGGCAAGTTCACTAATATCTATTGGTTTTATTAGGTTGAGATTAAAGAAACATTGTGAGAGTTTATAGTTCTGCTATAATTTTTCTGGTTCTATCAATCTTGAATGAAAGATGATATGCAAAAAGTTCTTCTGAAGGTGTTTCTACATCACCAAGTTTATGGAAAATCTATCATGCCTTTCATTAGATCTTGTAAAGTTTTATTTTTTCATGCTCACAATATATTTCCAGAAAATCAATATTGTGAGCATGAAAAAAATAAAACTTTACAAGATCTAATGAAAGGCATGATAGATTTTCCATAAACTTGGTGATGTAGAAACACCTTCAGAAGAACTTTTTGCATATCATCTTTCATTCAAGATTGATAGAACCAGAAAAATTATAGAACTATAAACTCTCTCACAATGAACTATACTGAATAATCAATCAAATGTATATATAAACAATCATAGTATAATTGATGTATCAAAATTATAGTGTTTTTAAGTTTACTTATATAGTCATCAGTTTTCAGACTGCTTTTGATGTCAACATTTGTATTTAATATCCATATTATTGTAACTGATATAAGTCAAAGATGTCATGATCTTTCCAACATACTTGGCTTTCGGTAATTTTCCTCCACCATCAAAATCTGGCCAAAAGCCTTTGTAACTATTTATCTAAAAGATGAAAACTTGTAAGCTAGTCATATACTATTTATTGAACCCAAACCGATATGTGAAATTATTAAATCTTAATCAGCTAATAAATCATTACATTTTAATTTAAAAGTGCCAAACTTACTCCAATCACAACTTTGCCATGACCCACTCTAGATAAATACATTAATGATTATCACTAAGCATTTATTCAATTAGAGATTATCCCTAGCTCAAATATGAACTTTAAATTTCTGTTAAGATTAATAAATGTTTTTTAATTAAACACACAAACATGGGCTAATTAAACTTCATTAACTTTTTCTGTGTAATATCTTTTATAGATATACTTAATAATCTCCACACCATCAAACATTCTTGAAACATATGAAGACAAATGAACCCAAGATGCATTTCATGCTGATCCAGCAATCACCAGTTGGCCCAGGTCACAATCTCTCACAGGTATCCCTATCATATGTTCAGTATTTATCAATAGTAAATAG
This sequence comes from Epiperipatus broadwayi, assembly GCA_028023455.1. Taxonomy (NCBI): domain Eukaryota; kingdom Metazoa; phylum Onychophora; class Udeonychophora; order Euonychophora; family Peripatidae; genus Epiperipatus; species Epiperipatus broadwayi. The sequence continues at coordinate 1,457,271 of JAQFVV010000212.1, forward strand.
ATACATTTGGATATTCAAGTATCAAACTTATTCTTCCACAACTTGTGGACACAATTCACTCCAGATATACTAATAATTACTGTTAATTCTTATTTAATTTATACTTGTCAATAATACATAATAAAATTAGGGCAATCACAAGAGTTAATTTATTACCTAAAGTATAGATCAATTAATAAAATAAAGAGGTTGATTCCCCCCCCCCCATGGTTTCTTTAGCCCATTAATAAGAGTTAAACATTATTCAGATACAAAAAAAAAAACATGCTTAAATAAAATTTGTAGTAGGCAAAATGAAATGTGTTTCCCATTCCTAAAATAGAAATTAACAATGGAGTTTGATAAAAATTGTTCAGAAAACTATTCAACATATTTAGATAGAGATGCTTTTATGAAGATGAACTAGATAATCAAATTTAATTTAAAAATTGTGAACTTCATAACCTTATATGGATGTGGCATATGAATATTAGAGCATGGTTAAACCATACATATTCAGAAGTGACTTGAACAAGTAACTGATCTGCTTCTATCAACTTATAATATATGTAGAAATAAATAGAGAATGTAGAACTTTTTTTTTTTGGAATATAGTAAATTTAAATAAGTATGATTTGCGCTAAAGATGCATAAACACACAAAGTTGACTTTTTTAAAATTCTTTATATATTAAAACAATGATGCAAGTGTGACTGAGCTCTTTCAAGGGACACAGCCCTCATAGTCATATTGTAACTAACGAAACTAATAATGCAAAGGAGTTTATGTATTCCATTTCTTGGATATATTGTAGCGCATCTTTTCTGTTAATGGCATGATTGTGCCTAACAATAAAGTAAGCTTCTTTAACTTTTCTTTTTAAGTCATGGCGTTCTCTACAAACAATCACAGGGTCAATCAGTTCGCAATCATGCCCAGATGAAATGCGATGCTGGGCAAAAACTGAGTTACAAATTGGGTCTGTTAGTGCTTTGTTATACGAATATATATGTTGCACTAACAGACCCAACTTGTAACTCAGTTTTCGTCCAGCATCGCATTTCAGCTGGGCACGATTGCGAACTGATTGACCATGTGATTGTTTGTAGAGAACACGACTTAAAAAGAAGCCAGAGACTTACTTTATTGCTAGGCACAATCACGCCATCAAAAGAAAAGACGTGCTACAATATATCCAAGAAAATGGAATACATAAACTCATTTGCATAAATTTGCATTACTAGTTTCGTTAGTTACAATATGGCTATGACTATGAAAGCTGTGTCCCTTGAAAGCGTTCAGCCACACTTGCATCATTGTTTTAATATTCTACCGTCCCCTATTAAACCTTGCGCCGGTTCCCTATTAAACCGTTCCTAAAAGGAATTGTGAGCTCCAAAACAAACATGATACAGCGTAAAGATTTATTTATTTTTTCTTATATCAATAGTTGTTCATTATCAACACAAGAGGGCGCCAGATACGATGATTTGATTTACAATTTAATTTCTCGCATCACCTTACGTCATATCAAAACGATTTTGAAGTCTAATCCCTGCCCATAAGCTCGAACTCCCAGCGTGGACCAATAGGGGTCACTCAGGGTCGCGATGAGATTGCCTTCAAGACTATTATTCTGGCAAATGACACAATATTAACCAATGGATAAGAAGATCGGTTGATTGACAGATCGGTCCCCGCATTGGATGGGATCATTGGTTATTTATAACTAATACGAATGTTCGGTTGAGGCATCATTAGAATAAACAACTTAGACGTTTATAATATCATCCCCCCCTTTATCATACAGTCCAATAAATTTATTTATACTAGCTCTATTGACATTTACTTATATTTATTAATAATAGGCCCTCCCAACTCTTAAATCTATGTTAACTACATAATAAGTAAACATCGTGACTTACGGCACGATGTTTATGAACGAAATTTAAAAAAAAATAAAAACAAAAGAAAAATATAAGGAAGACAAATTTAAAAGTAAAATAATTAATTGTATGAATAAATGCTAACAATAATAATAACTTCAAAAAAAAAAAATATTTAATTATAGAAATGATTTGAGGAATGCTCGACTAGTTTAAATTAAAAAAAAATTTATTGATTATAAAAAATGAAACATTGATTAATAACTTTATTTACACGCACATACGCGCATTCTCGCACTCGCACAGAAAAGAACATATTATGCATAATAAACATGGCTGATAAAATATATTTCCTCTTTTTACATTTTGAAAATAGGTGTGTGTTATAGTTTATCTGCGAAGGAAAATAATAATTAGGATCAAAGTTCATAACTGGAAAAGTCCTAAGATTTAAATATGAGGAATTATGTAGCATCTGATATTTTTATTTTCGAAAGTTGAAATTAAGATAATAAGATTTAAATATGAGGGATTACGGATCATTTTATATTTGATTTACGAAAGTCGAATTTAATTAATTATGAGATTGCCTTTTAAGTTTACGTAAAGAGTGAATGGAAGCATTATAAAAAAAAATGTTTACCTAGGATTTTGCGTAGTCTTCTGCTGCTTCTAATTTGGTGAGGGTTCGAACCTGATAGATGATGTTTCCATAATACGTGGTGATTCATTTCATATAAGTTCAGCGTAGTATGTTTGGACGATTCATGTATATTAAACGGAACAACGTCCTTAGACTGATTGGAGCACTATGTTCAGACGGTACTGTTGTTGATCATTCATAGCTGTGGAGATGTTCTGGCGGCGGAGCGTCGATCAATCACTGAAGGGTTTCCTAGCCCATCCTGATGATCGACGCTCTAAATGTTAATTTCACAGTGATCATATTGGATAAACGGATAGCAAAAAAAAAGAAAAGTTCTAGTTGTAGCTTCCGGAGGGATCTAGGAAAAAACTATAGGCATAAGCATAAATTAAATCATTTTCTTTTCGATTTAGATTCATATTTATATGGGTTGGTTATTATCTGAGGATCGAATCTCCACCCAGAGTTCAATATTCTTTTAGTTGTCATTGGGGTCTGTGTCCTACGTAATGTCCACTCAATCCATATGCTTGAGGCAATCTTAGGTTTAGGCAATCTCATGTTGCAATCTCAGTTAGAAAAATTCATACTTATTCACACCTTTTATGCATACATGTGTGTGTGTTTTAAGAGAACAATTTAAATTACATTAGTTTAAAAGTCGAGCATTTAATCTGTCTCAAAATCACTTCTATAAGCTTTTAACTTTCACTACAGTTATAATTTAAAATAAACCCCTTTTAATTACCCCCGCGGCATATACAAATAGAAATCACTTATTGAGATTTAAAATGGCATATTAGTAATACTTTATATTTTTTTTTAGAGAATATTATTATAGTAGATTATATGAAAGCCTTAAACTATTTAATCAGAAATATTAACATTTTATTTTACAATGTATTTTATAACGCATTGAAAGAAAACTATATCTATTTTTTATCATAAGTTGAAAGTGAAAGAAGAAAAAAAAGATATAGAGTGTTTACATTGCTCGTGTGTGTGCGTATATACCTGTATCGACTTTGTCTCGGTACATATCCCTGCGATCCGTCTAAAATTAAAATGTGAGGCTTGGCATTTTAATTTTCACAATAAAATTCCTTACTTTTGACCCCGCTTCGTGTGATTTTTAATCATTTATTTTAGCCGACTATCCTACAGTTCAACTCCCCCTCATATAAAGAAACGAAGTGGCAGGTCATGTGGTCAGGCTCAGATTGACACTTTACCTTTGCGAACTAAACTCGAAAAAATCCGGGCGTGCCATAATTGGAGATATCTTGCCCAATCTGGTACAGGCACCCCGGGTGGAAGATTGGCATGGGGATGGACCTTTCCGAAGTCCCGCGATGCAAGGTTACGAACATATAGGCATTCTCTTACGGCCTATCTAATGGAAGGCAGGAGGATGGTCATTTCCGAAGTCCCCTCTGCAAAATACGACATTTACGAGGTAGCGAATAATCTGAGTTATAGAACAATAAGCATTCAAAATATCCGAGCTCTGTACCTCCTAGCACAATGGGAAATATTGAGGGAAGGAACAATAATAGCGCACTCTCGCGATCCGGCTTTTCTTTCTTTCTTTAGGCAGCATCCGCTTCCTTTCTCAGCGTGTTTTCGAGCAACATATATTTTAGTCGAAGGCGGGCGACGTTCTTTTTTAATTTAAACTGGCTTTCAGAAATATTAACTTATTTACCTCGAATAGTTTTCTTTAGAAGAGTTATGACATTTATTCCTTTTCTCTCTTTAAATTATATTTTTTCTCGTGTTTAGTTATCTGCGGTCTGCTTTGATTTAAAATAATATTTTATCAACCCCCCTTCCCCCCCTTGTTATTGTATGATGCGATGCGATGTGTAAGTCCTTTCTGGTCCGAGGTCATTTTTCCTTCAGTTACCGTTGTTTATAAAGCGTGCTCCGGTAATCGTATTCCTGTGGCAAATCCATGTTCGTCAACGTGTTTTTAAACTAATTTCTCATCAGTATCGATCTGGTGGTAGCTTTCTTCTATATGGTTCATGTCCCGGCCTCTCTATATGCCTTTCCCGTCCTTCCGCTCGCTCGAACTTGGCTATGGCATCCCCCATCTTGTGGATGCCCCCGTCATCCCTGCTTAGCATCATCTGCCTGATGTCTGTTGGCATGTTGTGTCTAATGGTCGAGATGATTTGCTCCTCCGTCATGTGATACGCCGGTAGCTGCTGGAGGCCGGCCACCTGCCTGTAATAGAACTGCGTTATCGTCTCGTTAGGTTTGAGCCCGTATTTTTCATTGGTGATGTGAAAGTAGATCCCCTCTTGTCTGGTAGCATTCCAAAAGCTTCGTAGGATCTCTTCTCGATATTCTACGAACGCTCTGGGCTTAAACTCGATCGTTCGCCACCAATCTCTAGCTGGCCCTTGCAGGTATGTGCTGGCAATATTGATATTGTCTGGCTCCAGACGTTTGGCCATAATTTCTCTCGGTACGTTCTGTTGTGGCTCGATTCCTTCTACCTTTCTATTTATCGCATCCACCTTTTGTCTTACGTCTTCCAACTCTGCCTTTGCTGTTATCACTTCAGTCTTCGTTTCTTCTATTTCGGCTTTTGCTGCACCAATCTCTATTTTTATTGAGGTAATCTCCGTCTTTACTTCGTCAATCTTTATTTCTTCCTCTTTGCTCTGGTCCTCCTCTGACTCTCCTGTGTTTCCCTTCAATAATTTTCGTATCTCCCTAATGAATTCCCCTCTCTCCTCCTTTCTCTCTTTCCTTCTTTCTTCTTCTCTGTCCTCTTCTCTCTTCCTTCTTCTCTGTCCTCTTCCCTTTTCCTTCTTTCTTCTTCTCTGTACTCTTCTCTCTTCCTTCCTTCTTCCCTATCTTCCCTCATCTCTATCATCATTTGGCTCATCATTTTAAGAAGCATTTTTATTTCTGATTCAGCCTCTTCTTTAACATCTATCTTTTTGAACGTTATAGGGCTCTCCCCTGTCTCCTCCCACGCAGTATCGTTATTGCTGTCCATTTATGATTTAATAAAGAAAAAAAATTTTTTTTTTTCCTTTTTTTTCTTTCTATATTTATACTTAAAATGTTACAACTTTTTGTTGATGCTTAAAGGAACGTGATTTTCTTTTATTTATGATAAGAAGTGATTAATCGACGTCCGCGCCCCCATCTCCCGCTATGTTTTTTTTTTCTATTTATTTCGCTCCGGCTCCAAGTGTTTTATTAAAAGATTTGCGATATTGTGAATCGCTGTGTTTTGTTCCGTTTGTTATTTTCCTTTTCTCCCTTTTCCTTCCCTTTCTATTCGTCCAAACTTTCGTTTACGTGAAAAAAAAGATTTTTTTTTTTTCCTTTTCAGTTTTGCGTCTTTCACGAGGTTCGGCCGCTTTTGGCTAATGTTCTGATTTGCTTCTCTCCGAAACATTATTTGTAACAGCCTCATGTTTGGAAGCGCCATTTATCTACCGTCCCCTATTAAACCTTGCACCGGTTCCCTATTAAACCGTTCCTAAAAGAAATTGTGAGCTCCAAAACAAACATGATACAGCGTAAAGATTTATTTATTTTTTCTTATATCAATAGTTGTTCATTATCAACACAAGAGGGCGCCAGATACGATGATTTGATTTACAATTTAATTTCTCGCATCACCTTACGTCATATCAAAACGATTTTGAAGTCTAATCCCTGCCCATAAGCTCGAACTCCCAGCTTGGACCAATAGGGGTCACTCAGGGTCGCGATGAAATTGCCTTCAAGACTATTATTCTGGCAAATGACACAATATTAACCAATGGATAAGAAGATCGGTTGATTGACAGATCGGTCCCCGCATTGGACGGGATCATTGGTTATGTATAACTAATACGAATGTTCGATTGAGGCATCATTAGAATAAACAACTTAGACGTTTATAATATCATCCCCCCCTTTATCATACAGTCCAATAAATTTATTTATACTAGCTCTATTGATATTTACTTATATTTATTAATAATAGGCCCTCCCAACTCTTAAATCTATGTTAACTACATAATAAGTAAACATCGTGACTTACGGCACAATGTTTATGAATGAAATTTAAAAAAAAATAAAAACAAAAGAAAAATATAAGGAAGACAAATTTAAAAGTAAAATAATTAATTGTATGAATAAATGCTAACAATAATAATAACTTCAAAAAAAAAATATATTTAATTATAGAAATGATTTGAGGAATGCTCGACTAGTTTAAATTAAAAAAAAATTTATTGATTATAAAAAAATGAAACATTGATTAATAACTTTATTTACACGCACATACCCGCATTCTCGCACTCGCACAGAAAAGAACATATTATGCATAATAAACATGGCTGATAAAATATATTTCCTCTTTTTACATTTTGAAAATAGGTGTGTGTTATAGTTTATCTGCGAAGGAAAATAATAATTAGGATCAAAGTTCATAACTGGAAAAGTCCTAAGATTTAAATATGAGGAATTATGTAGCATCTGATATTTTTATTTACGAAAGTTGAAATTAAGATAATAAGATTTAAATATGAGGGATTATGGATCATTTTATATTTGATTTACGAAAGTCGAATTTAATTAATTATGAGATTGCCTTTTAAGTTTACGTAAAGAGTGAATGGAAGCATTATAAAAAAAAAATGTTTACCTAGGATTTTGCGTAGTCTTCTGCTGCTTCTAATTTGGTGAGGGTTCGAACCTGATAGATGATGTTTCCATAATACGTGGTGATTCATTTCATATAAGTTCAGCGTAGTATGTTTGGACGATTCATGTATATTAAACGGAACGTCCTTAGACTGATTGGAGCACTATGTTCGGACGGTACTGTTGTTGATCATTCATAGCTATGGAGATGTTCTGGCGGCGGAGCGTCGATCAATCACTGAAGGGTTTCCTAGCCCATCCTGACGATCGACGCTCTAAATGTTAATTTCACAGTGATCATATTGGATAAACGGATAGCAAAAAAAAAGAAAAGTTCTAGTTGTAGCTTCCGGAGGGATCTAGGAAAAAACTATAAGCATAAGCATAAATTAAATCATTTTCTTTTCGATTTAGATTCATATTTATATGGGTTGGTTATTATCTGAGGATCGAATCTCCACCCAGAGTTCAATATTCTTTTAGTTGTCGTTGGGGTCCATACCCTACGTAATGTCCACTCAATCCATATGCTTGAGGCAATCTTAGGTTTAGGCAATCTCATGTTGCAATCTCAGTTAGAAAAATTCATACTTATTCACACCTTTTATGCATACATGTGTGCGTGTTTTAAGAGAACAATTTAAATTACATTAGTTTAAAAGTCGAGCATTTAATCTGTCTCAAAATCACTTCTATAAGCTTTTAACTTTCACTAGTTATAATTTAAAATAAACCCCTTTTAATTACCCCCGCGGCATATACAAATAGAAATCACTTATTGAGATTTAAAATGGCATATTAGTAATACTTTATATTTTATTTTTTTTTAGAGAATATTATTATAGTAGATTATGTGAAAGCCTTAAACTATTTAATCAGAAATATTAACATTTTATTTTACAATGTATTTTATAACGCATTGAAAGAAAACTATATCTATTTTTTATCATAAGTTGAAAGTGAAAGAAGAAAAAAAAAATATAGAGTGTTTACATTGCTCGTGTGTGTGCGTATATACCTGTACCGACTTTGTCTCGGTACAATATATAAAGAATTTTTAAAAAGTCAGTTTTGTGTGGTTATGCGTCTTTAGCAAATCATACTTATATAATAATTAGCCACAAAGTTTAAACTGTTTTTTAGCTTGGTGAATAATCAAATAAATTAAAAATGAAATTATAGAGAAAAAAAATGTGAAGAATAATATATAATTTTTTAAAAGATGGATATATTGAATAATGGGTATTTTTATTATACTTAATATAGCCACAAACTTTTTTACAAGTTTCTGAGGAAACTTCAGCTTTTAGAACAGAGTAAAACTCTTAGAAAACTATTTTTTAAAAAAAGCAAAAAAAAAAAATTAACAAAAAACAACAACATTGTATTAATTGACATCTTTCAGTATTTAATTATTATTAAAAAAAATATTATAAACAAGTAAGGTAAAAATAATTTTATTGCAAAAATCCAGACGGAAATCTTTACTATATAAATAAAGCAAAGAAGCTGCTTAAAGATCCCCAAGTAATGTTCTAAAAAATATTTTTTATTTACATAAAAATTGAGAATTATTACATATATGCAAAATTAGTTTATAGGAAGAAATAAAATGCAAATATAACATTTCAATTAATTTCAGTAAATTTAATTGATTTTTAACATTCAATATTGTAAGTGAAATAAAATAAAATAAATTATATCACAATCCAACTTTGATCTTTTTAAAATTATATCTAAAGTCTCTATAATGCATATCTCACAAATGCAGGATTGAAATTAGCAATGTGCTATTTGGAAAACTGTCTGGATTAGTGTCATCTAGATAAATCATACACACTGTTAAAAAATAAGGCTTTTGAAAAGTTTTTGCTGAAAAAAGATTAAAAGATGATTTTAATGTTTTGCTAAATTTTGTCTTAAAGAAATAAAGTACTTCTTAGATTATTAAAAAATGAGCAGAAATCCATATTAAAAGTATCATAAATGAAATTAATTCCTATATTAATAAGATTTTAAAGATTGTAGAATGATTTACACTCCAAATTTTATGAAGTATTTGTAAGATATACCATTTGTGTTTCAGATGTCAAGTTCAGCTATAATGTTAGCGGAGACCATTGCCCATAAAAAAATGATTTTTGGAAGATTCTGTATTAAAATATCATGCACATTTAGAATCATCACTCTATATTGTTTGCACGAAGGTTTGTGATTTATGATATTTTAGTTGTACTTATATGTTGGACTATTTTCATCATCTAACATTAAATATTGAATGACTTCAGAAAAATTTCTAAACTTTATTTAATTTTTCCAATAACATTCAATTGTTCATAATAATACAGATTAGTATATTCACAACCTGACTGGTGACAGTACTAACATAAGAATCTAACTTGGACCTTTAGATTCTTGAATATTAAAATTTAAAGTACTAATCTAACCAACTGTGGTAAGGTAACTGTTAGTAGAAATTTCATATACTTATCTCACTTTTTCCTAAGAACAAAGTTAATTAGTGGCTTTTGCCATTGTCATGTGAGCAGTTTCTTTGAATTTTTTTCTTTATCTCATATTTTTCCAATCAAACTTATGATCATTGGTACATATATGGTCTGCTATTATTAGCCACGTTTTTTCTAACTATCAGTCTCCAATGGCTTTTTAATGGGGTGATTGGTCTCACTAATATACACCTTTCCACATTGGCATAGTACTTTAAAAATTGCATCTATGAAATACCATGCAAATGTGGAAATTGTATATTGATGAAACCAATCTTCCTATTGAAAAGTGAGTGAAAGAGCATAAACCAATGATTAAAAAAAAGAAAACAGATATATTTAAAATAGCAGACCATGTGTGTACGAATGAACATAAGTTAGATTGGGTAAATACAAAAATATTGGACAGAGAAGAAAAAATACAAAGAAAATTCTGATTGGAAAGAGTTCTTAGAATTCTAAAAATAAAAGATTATGTCTGTCATAGATATCTACGTGGCTTTACCACTGTAAATGTAATTTGCTATTAAGCATCATGAAGAATAAAATAATATGCCTATAATAATCTTTGTAGTAAAGTAAAATAAATAAGGATTGAATGAGACTAACGGTTTGATATTATATTATTTACCAAAGAGACTTTGTGAAAGAAGTACATATCAGGTTTAGAAATTTTGTGGATAAAACCAAAAATAGAGATAAAGAGTTTACTTGTAGAGAACTTGTTAAAAAATAGGTAAGCTAATAGTTATGAAGAATTTATTGACGATTGTTTCTATCAAAAATAAATTTGCATTATAGCTCATGATAATTATGGCCTCATCAACATATTCCAAAGCAATTCTTCTTAATTCGATTATGAAATCCATTTTCAGATTTCTCTTAAATACGCAAATATAAATTGTAAATCATAAGGATGATAAAGTCCTTTAGTCAGAGAAATTCTTAGAAAGTTTTTTTTGTTGAAGTTATTTATATAGACTGCACTAGGTTCAACATCTAAAAGTTTAATATTTATATAAGTATTTGGAAGTTTACAATATCAAATACAGTTTGAAAATCCAATTGAATAGCAATCACACATGTTCATTTATCTGTTATATGTTGAGTGATATCCATTAGAATAGAAAAACGAAATGGATAGATAAGTTTATTGGCTACAAATTAAATGGGACTTTTAAAGGATTATGTGGATGAATAATTTCACGTGAATATCTTTTATGGATATAAGCCAAAGTTCAGAGAGATGTGGATATTAGTTATCATTATGCTCTTTTATTAAAAAAATAATTATTAAATTTGACATGATGAAATAATATTGAGACTTTTATACACATTCACCAAATAAGGTGATAGAATATACAATTTTTATTCTTCTGAATCTCAATAATATTGAGTATGCTATATTCAGTTTATTGATTGAATTTCCACATCAAACAAAGTAAAATTAATATTCAAATAATCAAAAATTATATAACAAAACCTTCAATGCCCGAAAGCATCTTTAACAATAAAATACATAATTATAAAAGATTGTATTTTCCTTGTAGAATGCAGATAATCAAGACTAAGTTGTGTTTCAAAACCCATTATTCATTCAATATAAGCCTTAAAATGCTTAAGTAATGTAATAAAAATCCATTAAATGTCACTTTTTATATCTCAGGCATTTATTTATTCAATTACCTTACAATTTTAATTAAGATTATATGTTTCATTAAATTAGACAATTTCGTAAAATATTTTGTATCAAATTACATTTTAGTAGACTTGAACAAGGAGTTTTATAAATATTAATTTGGAGAATGGAAATAATAAATTTAAATAAGGCTAGTAATACATTATTGACTAATTATTGAATAAGAGTATTGATAGAGAAAATAAGATAGATGAGAAATTGGACATGTCCTTGGAAATAAAAGGGCAATGAATATGTTGAAAAGAGTTGGATTAAAAAATGAGTATTTAAAAATTAAAGGAGGAAAAATAAAATATTCTTTACCATCTACTACACTTTATAATCTAATGCTTTTTCTGAGTATATCATATTATAAGTAGTATAAAATATAAAGGAAATCAACTATATTTCAAAACATTTTTACAATGATGTTTGAAGTGCAACAATTAGACATTAATTAATAAAACATGAGAATTCAAAAATATGTTATATATTCTAAATATAATAATTATCAAAATATAAAAATAAAATATATTAACTTGAAGATATTTTCAAATGTTCTTCAGTTTGCTGTATTTGTAAAGGCATGTCATTGGATTGAGCACACAGATTTTCTTCAAGGAAGATACAGATTCCATTTACATTATAAAGATTATTTCAAAGATACTCATAAGCAATATTGTCTTCATCAAGAAAATAGGGATAATAGAAAACAACAGAACTACAATTGGACACATGTCAACGCTTTCCAAAAGTAAATTTTCTTGCAGAAGTTAAAAATTATATTTGATAGACTAAAAGATCATGTGTGTTTCAAAGATTTCTTTGTAATCATTGCAAGATCATCTTTAACTTTTCATTCTTTGTCTTTTTTTATTATTGTGGAGTTGAATGACTGCAGTGAAACATAATAGGATACTTTAGTATTAGATCTGCTATGATGAAACTCAACTTAAACCTAATCCAGTATGGCTGTGATATTTCACAGATCTAATACTGAAGTACCGATAATAGTCAAATCAAATTATTTATTTCAACATCAAATTATATTCAAATATTTATCCAGAAACAAGCAAAATGATAAGTATGTATCTTTATGATGTAAATGACATTTAACTTCACGATATAAGTTTAAAATGGAGATCTAGAAACATTAAGGTAATGGCAAGCAATCATAATTATCAAGTGTTATTGCTTGATCACATATACTTCATTTTCAAACTGGGATCATATATCCTCCCAAAGGGTAAATTTTCTAAATGATAGGGTACTTCCTATGAGATAACACTCATTCATTATCCAACAATTGTTGATCTATCATAACTTTTATTTTATATACTGTACACACAATATATAGAAAATATTGTATATGCAAATATTCTTTTACATAATGGAAAATCAAAAATTTACAATAAATAAATAACAGCTATCTAAAAATTTTAATTGCTAAATCATAGAATTTTTCGTACAATATTAATATGGATGCAATAATTAATTTTTTGACTTTGTTCTTTGCTTAAAGGAAAGTCGAAATAATTTACTATCATTTTTTTGATCTGCACATATTACTATAACTACACATTTTATTTTTAATTAATAGATCACAATCTGATCCAACTTATATACAATGTGTGCATTTAAGACAGTTTTTTCAACTCTTTATATTAAGTATGTATTTAATTTTTGGTCATATTTGATTTACTTGTTAGAAAAATAACAAAAGTAATCGTTTTCTAACTTAAATAATAATTTTAATTTTGAAATTAGGCGCATAAAAAAAATGACTCAATATTAGTTATCATTATTGCTATGTATTACTAAACCAATTATAAATATTTCTCCACCTTCTTTAACTTAATTTAGCATTTTTTAAAATTAATCAAGGATAGATTCAGTGGTCGTTTTTCTCGTGCCTTCATTCATCCATCTGTATGATTACGAACGGTGGCAATGAGATAGTGCAAATACATTTCCATTTTTTAAATAATTATATGCATAGCAATTCTAGGTCTAATCTTTTTTAAGTTAATTTCGTTGTTTTCTATCTATTTATTTTTCCTGATCATACTTCTACGGATGGGCAATAAGTATACTACAGTCAAGCAATAACGTTCGAAATTGATTTGCTATTGCTCGCCACCCTTCTACTGAACAATTTTGAAGTGTGATACACATAGATATTGTTATAAAATATTAATTTCATATATAACGAAGTTACTTTACAAATCTGAAGTTAATATGTTTTATATAATTGTATGATAAATAAAATCCTTATATTAATTCCAATATATAAAAATAAAATTAACAATATCTTAGTAGTTTTTATTAAGTTATAGCTGCATAATAAATTAAATCCTTTTAAAACCAAGCAAGAAAATGTTAGCATATTCAAAATTCCCACTATAATACTGTATAAACCTAATACACCTCTATATACAATTATAAATTTTGTCCAAATGTTATTATTTTTTTTAAAAGCTTATTAAAAAAATAATAAATGTAGGCTCGTTATATATATCAATTTGCACCATTTATTTATTTTTAAAATCATACTGTTTAGAGGTTTAAAATCATACTTCCGAATATTAACGTAATTAAATTTATTCGTGTCAAAAAAAAATGTTTTGTAAATCTTACCCCTCCACCACTTAGACCACCAATTCCATCAAATACTCTTCCTAAATGGCCTGAATTATCTAGAAAATAATCGTAGGCCCCAACGAAACAAAACATAAAATAAATAAATAATTTCGACATTTTAAACAAGAAACAAAAATTGTCACGAGTCAATGCATTTTTTATTTGAAAGAGATAAAATCAAGTTTTAACTAGTCTACGCTTTATCAAAGTAAAATCGATTAGAAAATAGGAAGTTGGAACTTTTATTTCAAAAAGTTAGTATCTTCAAACATGTTTTTTAAAATATAAAATCATTATATTTAAACAATTATATAGCTAGTATCGTTTATCCACCGGTTTAATTAATTTCCGGTATTCCTAACAGTAAATTAGATTATTTATAGATCGAACAAATAAAAGTAAATAAATCTGTAAAAACAATTATATAATAAAAAAATTTCCAAATTACATATTAGTTTAAATATTAATTCTACTCTACATTATAAATGAAAATGACTTCTTTATTATTTCATTAAAAATCGATTGTAATTTTTTTTTGTTCTTTACAAAAAAATGATCTATAGTAATAATTCGCAATTTACAAATGATTACACAAACGTTTACTTTCTCGAATACCTACAAATGTACATACAATTTTATTTCATATTTATTTTACAATCCACTAGGGGTACAATTATCGTTCTACACGGACCTCACTGAAAATGCCAACTGTAAAAAATCTCTAAAGTGATTGGTTTAACTTTTACTTACATTTTATTGGCTCATTTTCAGCACAATAAACCAATTAAATTTATTCATTTTAGGCGGGTGTCGAATTAAGTATGTTGAATCCGTTTGGGGAGTATAAATTGCAAGGTCTGATCAGGAAAGCTACAACAATTCATTTTTGTCTGTTTGCGTCAAGTGATCTTTTTATTATAATCGTGCAAAATGTCTGGACGTGGAAAAGGAGGTAAAGTTCGTGCTAAGGCTAAGAGTCGTTCCAGCCGTGCTGGTTTACAATTTCCAGTTGGTCGTATTCATCGTTTATTGAGAAAAGGAAACTACGCTGAACGTGTTGGTGCTGGTGCTCCTGTTTATTTAGCTGCTGTTATGGAATATCTAACCGCTGAAATTTTGGAGTTAGCCGGTAACGCTGCTCGTGATAACAAGAAAACCAGAATTATTCCTAGACATCTTCAGTTGGCTATTCGTAATGATGAGGAATTGAATAAACTGTTACAGGGTGTTACTATTGCTCAGGGTGGTGTTTTGCCGAATATCCAAGCTGTTCTTTTACCTAAAAAAACTGAAAAGAAGTAAAGGAAATAACTACTCAGCAAGAAGAAAAACGGCTCTTTTTAGAGCCACCAAATAATCTGTAAAGAGTTTGTCAATGTCGTTTATTTATCGAACATTTTTATATACACAATCACAATTTCTTTGTATCGTGGGAGGAAAGGCTGTAATTTTTTTTTCTGTAATAAAATATAAATGCGTAGTCTTAAGTTTAATCATTCAAATATAAAATAATGCTTGTAGAAATGCATAATAAAATGTGCTTCAGTAGATTACTATAAAATTTAAATATGGAATTAAAAATTCGTTTAAAAATATTTTTTTCTGATTAAATATATCGTTCCTCGCGTATACAAGTAGTCTGTATATTTAGAAGCTAGTTCTATCATTTTGCCGAGTCTGCTCTAAATTTAGAACTGTAGTAGTAGGCCATTTTCATTGATTATTCATCTAATGTGATTTGATTACTATTTCAAGATTATTAGTTGACCCTATTAAGGGTAGCAGACTCCGATTGAAGAATCTCTTCGGGTTGGTCAGTTGATTGTGATGTTAGAATCTTTTTGACCTGTTTGGCGTTATACGTAAATTTATGGTGTATAAAATCAAATTTGCTTAGATGAAATTTATCTGTAAAAGTTTTGAAACTAATCGATTATGGGCATTTACATTATATAATACCATAAATGATACTATCTATGTGACTTCATGTATGGGTGATAATTGACAATATCGGGCGATTTGAAAAAATGGATGGTAATAATTAGAAGATAATTCAATTGTCCACCTAGTTAATCTGAGCTTGGTGTTTTGATGTAAATGCGTTGATCTTGAAAGCACAATTGTAATTTTACTGCTGGAGTTCATTATTTGATCTATTTACATATTAATAAAATTTATTTTGCATTTCTATAAACCCAAAGTTTTAAATTTAGACTACCTTGAAAATTGACTAATCTTTGTGTAGATATTTTATGTAATATGTTAGGTTCGCGCGTCTAGAAAAAAAAATTACAATATAAATGAAATTAATATGGGGAGGGGGGTAATTTTCTACCTAAAAAAAAATCGTAAAATTGATTAGCCAAAGTACAAACTGCAAGCCATGGAAAGACTATTTTTGATGTCATTAGATTGCTAACTTCCATGTATTAATGATTAATACATTTGCTTATTAACTGCCCCACTTGAAATTCAGATAACCAGCCCCCATCTGGCCATTGTTTTAGTTCACTGGTAGGGTGGCAAACTGGAGCTCATGATTGTGAATTGGTCGTTTTTTTGGTACTTGAAACTTATTTACAAGTAAGATTATTTAGTGTGAGCCTATTTGCAATATTTCTTATTAGCAGGCAGTTCACAATATGTATGTAGTTGGTTAAAGTAATAGATAATACTAGAGCATTGCTATTAAGATTAGTTTCCACGCTTGTAATTTTATTATAATCACTTTCGTTTAAAAGTATTTTCCCTCTAATTACCTTTGTTAGGTGGAAAGATATTCTAGAAATCAATTGGGGAAACAAAAAATAAGCTGGACTATATTTTTCATAAATATTGATCCTAGATATTTAAACAAAAATGTTAAAATCTTCATATGTATTCTACTCAAAATTATTTACAATTTGCTCAAAAACTTATAAATGTAAAATATTTCTTGCTACTAAAAAAATTCTACTTTTCACCTATGACCAGACTTATTTGAGATAGATATTTTTTTTTAGTTGTTTCATAATTTGATACCCTTACCTATTAATTTTCTAAATCTGATTTAATCAAACACATTTTTAGACCAAAGTTTATTTTTTAATTGAACAAATTATTTATTATCTTGCCATTTCTATTTAACACTATTTTTATAGATATGCATCATTATCATAAAAATATACCTATTCATTCATGCACATACTTCTATCGATAAAGCAAGTCATATATAGGGTGAAATATTAAGTTTTGTGCAACTGTAGACAGAGATCTATACAGATTGAATTTTTTACTGAACTATTCACATATACTAATTTTCTATGCTTTACATTGTATTCAATATTTTTTTTATTGCTAAAATCTGTATGTACTAATAAAAAATTATTGTAAACCAAAAATAAATCACTGGAATTCAATTTACAATTGAATTCTGATTAGAAGCAATTGAAAAAAATATATATACATAGATAAGTGGGAATGATATTTTAAGTTAACCTGTCAATTGATTCCAATATAATTCTTTGAATTAATACATTGTACAGGCTTAAACCTGCATTTATATATGCGGGATTCGAACACGACCGACCACTCGGTGCCATCTCACATTGCTGACCCACCTGATCACACATTGAAAAGATAATCACCAATACATGTATTTCATGCTAAACCAGCAATCATCAATTGGTCTAGATTACTATTCTCACACATATATACAATCAGTGCTCAGCTTTATATTAAGATAGCTAATCTTCATACTTTAATGGACAGGCTTCAAACTATTTACAACCTTGGCACTAACAAGGGCTTTGAATGTTCCATCATCAGATTTTCAATGAAATGGAAGGCTGAAGAATTGGAATAGTTTGAAGCCTGTCCATTAATGTATGAAGATTGCCTATCCTAATATAAAGCTGAGCACTGATTGTATATATGTGTGAGGATAGTAATCTATACCAACTGATGATTGCTGGTTTAGCATGAAATACTTATATTGGTGATTATTTTTATCTTCAACATGTGTGTGATCAGGTGGGTTAGTTCGTGTGAAAGTCAGTCTTAGAATAACTCTTTGAAGTAATTTTTTTCAAAGTAAAAGTAATAAAATTATTAAAGCTGATTTAAATTTACTTTTAAATAATTTATTATCATTACCCATTATATCAGAGGACCCCAACCCTATGCCCGCGGGCACCATGGCGCTCGCAGACCATTTTACGTGTGCCCGCCACTATCCGAACACGATAAAAAATTATCTGATACAAATAAATTTAATTTTTAAAATTTCTTATAAATTATTGTATTATATTATAATCAAATTGTAGGGCATACTATACTTTTACAGCGTAAAAATATAAACGTTAATTATATGTTAAAATTCTATTTTTGAAATAAATATTTATTAACAATATCCAACTATAAATTTACATTGAAAAAATAAATGGTGCCCACCACCTGTCCGGTATTATAGAATGTGCTCTTAAGTGCAAAAAGGTTGGGGACCCCTCCATTATGTAATATGATTAGTGAAAATTAAAAAAAAAATTGTTGAGCACTAGAAAATTTCAAAATTGGTGAGCTGATGAGTATGGAATGATTAACAAAGGCGATATGTGTTTTATGTTCCAGAAGTTGTAAAGACCAATCATAAATTGCAAGTAAAGTAAAAGTAATAAAATTATTAAAGCTGATTTAAATTTACTTTTAAATAATTTATTATCATTACCCATTATATAATATGATTAGTGAAAATTAAAAAAAAAATTGTTGGAACACTAGAAAATTTCAAAATTGGTGGAATGATTAACAAAGGCGATATGTGTTTTATGTTCCAGAAGTTGTAAAGACCAATCATAAATTGCTCTGCAAAAAAAGTAAAGATGAACAAAAATATTGCCCATAACTGCTGCTAGTTTTTTTATTTCAAATGTAATTGCCAAATATGGGAAACCTTTTAATAATGGAAAATATATGAAAGAAACTTGGATGAAATGTGCACCAGTTCTTTTTGAAGATTTTGAAAACAAAGCAAAAATTATTTAGATCAGAGTTATCATTAGCTAGAAATACAGTTAAAGAAAGATTCCTGCAAATGGCTAATAAAATAACTTGCCAACAAAAACGAGATATAAAATCTAGCTTAATTTCTGCATTGATGAAAGTACAGACAAAAATGGATCAGCCTGCTGGCTATTTTTATTCGCTATTGTGTTGGAAATAATATCGAAGAATTGATCTATTAAGCTCATTAGTAACAACAACGAAAGGAATAGATATTTGTAATGAAAGGGTACTTGCTGAAAAAGAAATAGATATTGCCAACATTGTATCAGTAACTACAGATGGTGCTCGAAGTATGACTGGAAAAGAAAATGGTTTTCTCAGTTTTATTTACCCAAAATGGTTTTCTCAGTTTATTTACCCAACCATATTGGATATTCAATTTTGGGTTTTTATTGCATTATACATTAGCAGGTTTTATGCACAAGGTGAATTTTAAGCCACTGGATGATGATATGAACTGTTGTGACTAAGTTAGCCAATTTATTTTATAAATTTATTGAGTGAGGTGAACTCAGCATGCAATGGTATACTTATGTACGATGGTTAAGTTAAAGAAAAGTTCTTCAAAGATTCATTGAGTGTTTAGATGAAATTAGACTGTTTTTACAATGAGAAAATCATTGAAAAATATAATGAATTAATGGATGTTGAATGGCTTTTGAAATTAATGTATTTATTGATATGTGTTCACATCTAAATGAATTAAAAGTGAAACTGCAAAGTTATAATAAGATAATAGTTGCCATGTTTGATTTGATCAAAGCAGTCATCATCAATAGTAGTCTGTCCAATAGACAGGTCCAGAGAGTAGTCACTACATCAGTTCATCCATTCTTCCATTCCATTCTCTTCCTTGCCCACTTCCTCAATTCCACATAACCCCTTCCATCTCGTATATCATCCAATAATGTCAATCTCTTCCGTCCTATCTTTTTATTTCCACTCACCATACCTTCCAAAACATCTTTCATTAAACTATAATCTTTTCTTAGTATATGTCCAATCCAGTTTCTCTTTCTCTCTTTGATACTTTCAATCAATCTTCTTTCCTCATTAACTCTTTTCAAAACTTCATTTGTTATTTTATTCACCCAACTGATTTTTTCCATTTTTCTCCATATCCACATCTCAAAAGCTTCCAGTCGTTTTTTAATTCTATTACTCAATGTCCATGTCTCACAACCATACATTAATACACTCCACACATAACATTTAATTAATCTTTTCCTTAATTCTCTTTCCATAGGTCCACAGAATATCTTCTTTCTTTTTACAAATGTCACCTTTGCCAATGCTATTCTTCTTTTAACTTCATCTTCACTTCTTCCATCCTCACTCAACCAACAACCCAAATATCTAAATCCCTTCACCTGCTGCACCATGTCATCATGGATTCCAATTTGCAGTCTTTTTGCATCTCTCCCTATCCATAAACACTTAGTCTTTTCAATATTAATCTTCATTCCATATGCCATACATCCTTCTTCCAAATTATTCAACATATTCTGAAGATCCTTTTCTTCCTCAGCAATAAGAGCCATATCATCTGCAAATCTTATACACTTTATTACTCTCCCTCCAACATTTGCTCCTCCACAGTCCAAATAATTATTTATCATATCTTCTAAATAAATATTAAACAAAACAGGTGACATACTACATCCTTGCCTAACTCCACTTTCTATATTCACTTCATCCGTCTCATTACATCCAAATCTAACTCTTATTCTTTGCCCATTATACATATTCCATATCAATCGTCTTTCTTTCCAGAATACTCCTTTATCTCTTAAGATAGACATCAGTTTATTCCAGCTTACTCTATCAAATGCCTTTTCTAAATCTACAAAACATATACCAATTCCTTTATCTCTTTCCATATATCTTTCTGCAATTGTCCTAACAATACCAATAGCATCTCTCGTGCTTTTCCCTTTCCGAAAACCAAACTGTTCTTCAGCAATATAATAGTCAACCTTCCCATAAATCCTTTGAGTTAAAATCCTCAATAACACCTTAGAAACATGAGACAATACACTTATTGTCCTATACTCTTCACATTTAACAGCTTTCTTCTTTTTAGCAATTGGAATCACTATAGTTCTTAAAAAATCTTCCGGCCAAACTCCACTATTATATATTAAATTGCAAAGTCCAACTATTTCCTTCATAGTAAATTCTCCCATTTCTCTCAAAAATTCTATAGGTACTGCATCAAATCCAATAGCCTTACCATTCTTCATTTGTGCGATTGCCTTTCTTACTTCATCTGGCAGTAGAAGTTTAAATTCAAATATTAAACCTTTATGCTATTTCTTACACCTTCAAATATTTTCCAAATCTAAAAAAGTTCTTGAGTGATTTAGAATCTCATCAAGAAGCCAGATCATGTAAAGTTGATGCAAGACTTTTGTGCTGTAAATCAATTGATAATTGATGAATTTTCTTTTAAGATTTACACAGTTCAGCCAATTTTCAAAAACATCAAATTTATTTTATACCCAGACACAATATCAATGGAGTCTCAAGTTAGAAAATTTTGAATGGCTTAATTAGGAAAATATGGAAATGCAATCAGTCAATTTTCCATCCAGTTCTATATGGAAACAAATTTGTTGATTTGAGGAATGAGTTAGAAACAATGGAAAATGATTGATTATTGGACATATGTAAAAAGAATGCTGAAGAGGAGCTATTGACTACCTGGAATGCTATTACTGAAACATTTGATTGTTTAAAAAAATTAGCGACCGCTATATTATCAATTTTCTCTTCTACATATGCATATGAATCATTGTTTTCAGAAATGAATTTAATTAAAGACAGTTTGAGAAACAGAATGACAGATGACTCTAGTTCAGCATCTACATTATTAAAATTGACAAAATGTGAACCAGATATTTGGCATCCAATATACAACAAAAATCTCAAATAATGTTTATTTAAATGGATTTTATGTTTATTTCCAAAATTTTGTTTTAATTACTATTATTTTTTTACTATTACATTTTATTCAACATGTGCTCTTCAAAGTAAATATTGTTCACTTTTATTTAGCTTTTTTAGAATTTTTGTTTTATTATTATTATTATTATTATTTTGTTTTATAAACTTTTAAAAAACTAAAAATTAAGTTGTTTATATTTTGATTTAATAACTGTATGGCATGCCAGGTACACATAAAAAGGTTTGCCACCACCGATCTAGATCATGGGTCTGGAATAGATTACTCTTAAATGCATGCATTTCAATGTAAGGTTACAACAAATAGATGACAAAAAAGATCTGAAACCAATTAATTTGTTGTAGTAGATCTCGTTGTATTTGAGTATTATTAATAAATTACTATAGCCATATAATGAATAAAAATAGTAAATTGATTTTTTTATCAAACTTAATGTATATACTTGGTGGGTAGTCTTATATGGTATGTAGTGTTGATCTTAGCATTCAGTCATACTATCACTGAAACATTTGTCCATCATTTCTATATACATATATGATGATCTAGTTAAAATAAATATTGAAATGAGCAATTTTAAAAACAATTTATGTAATTAAATTCAATGAAATAATAAAAATAGTTACTAGTGAGAAGCTTCTGGAAAAACAGCTTACATGTATATTAAACAAGTTATTTATTTAATAGTTATAATATTTGAATGCAAGTATTGGGTATATATTTAAACTAGATGTAATTAAAGGGAATTTGAACACGGACTTTCAAGCTTCCTTCAATCATCCATTCCCTTTTATATAACCACATACATATGAAAAAGATAAATGATCTCCAACATATGTATTTTGTGCTGAACCAGCATTCATCATGTTCCACACACACATAATCAGTGCTCAATTTATATTAAAATAGCAAATCTACAAAATTTTACTGGACAGACTTCAATACTCTCCAACTCTTCAGCCATCCATATCATTGAAAATCTGATGATAAAATACTTAAAGCCCTTGTCGATGACCTTAAGTCATAATAATTGCACCAACAAGGGCTTTGAGCATTTCATCATCAGATTTTCAATGATATGGATGGCTGAAGAATGGGAGGATCGAAACCTATCCATTAAAGTTTGTAGACTTGCTATTTTAATATAAACCGAGCACTGGTAATATATAAGTGTGGGAGATGATTCGACTCAACTGATAGTTCAGCATGAAATACGTATATTGGAAATCATTTATCTTTTCCCATGTATGTGGTCATGTGTGTATAGGTTATATATAAGAGAGAGTGGATGACTAAAGGGAGCTTGAAAGTCTGTGTTCAAATTCCCCTTAATTAACAGTTATAAATAATTCCCTTGAAACGATAGTCCTCATCAATTATAAGATATAAAAATGTATTGGAACAAAATTCTACAATAACCTCAAGATCTAATCAATTATTCATATAAAAATTGCAAAAGATATATATATATATGTACTAGTGTCTTCATATAATAGCATTTAATTAATCTTAAATAACAACATAATATATATATAACAAAATATATGAGTTACTTTCAAGTGAAGGAAGATTGCAAGAATTACTGTCTTATATTAAATGGGACATTATTGGACTTTGTGAAGTTAGAAGAAAAGGAGAAGAAACAATTGATTTAAAAAGTGGACATATACTCTATTATAAAGGCACACATATTGGAAATACAAGTGGAGTAGGATTCATTATAAATAAAAAGTGGAAGAACAATATTGTGGAGATTGATGGTGTATCAGACAGAGTGGCAAGATTAGTTATACAACTTAATAGCAGATACCAAATGCAGATAATTCAGGTTTATGCCCCAACAAGTTCTCATAGTGATGAAGTAGTAGAAGATTTTTATATGGATGTACAAAAGGCTTTTGATCAGAGTAAACAACATTTTAAAATCATTATGGGAGACTTTAATGCTAGAATTGGTAAACAAATGAAAGATGAAAGTGCTGTAGGTAATTTTGGTTATGGTAATAGAAATGAGAGATGACATAGACTTGTGGAGTTTGCAGAAAAAGAAAAACTTTATATTATAAATTCATTTTTTTGAGAAAAATGTTAAAAGGAAATGGACATGGAAGCATCCAAATGAAGGTACAGCAGAATTGGATTATATTTTGACTAACAGAAAATACATATTTCAAGATTGTAATGTTCTTAATAAATTTAACACAGGAAGTGATCATCGATTAGTAAGGTGTAAGTTACATGTTAATGTAAAACTAGAGAGACAAAAATTATTAAGAAAAACAATATTTACAGTTGATATTCCTAATCTTCAGAAACATTCTAATGAATTTAAATTAGAACTTACAAATAGGTTTCAAGTGTTAGGAGATTTTGAACATGATACAGATTTGAATGAAATTAATATGAAAATAACTGATACACTTTTAAAAACTGCAACAAACATAGCTGGTAGAAAAAAGCAGCAATTGACTAATAAAATTTCTACTGAGACTAGAGAATTTATGAAGAAAAGAAGGAATATGAAGATATACAAAAATGATGTATTAAAAAGAATTGAATATCTCGAATTTTGTAAAATGGTACGGAAAAGAGTTGAAAATGATATAAGAAAGTATAACTGTGAAATAGCAAGGAAAGTTGTAGAAGAATATAAAAGTCTCAAAAATGTTAAACAACATTTTGGTATTGGTAGGAAATTTATATCTGCAATAAGAAAAAAAGATGGAATTATTACTAAAAGGAGAGATGACATCATGAAGTTGGTAGAAGATTTTTATCAAGAATTATATAGTAATAAAGAACAAGTACCTCCTATATCTATTACATCTTCCGAATTACCCAGAATTTTAAATGAAGAAGTGAGACATGCAATTAAGTATATGAAGAAAGGAAAGGCTCCAGGAAATGATGGAATTATAATTGATATATTAAAAGAAGCAGGTGAAGAAATGGAAACAATTTTAGCAAAGTTATATACCAAATGTCTAAATGATAAAGATGTACCAGAAGATTGGAAGAATGCAGTAATAATATTAATATTTAAAAAAGGTGATAAAGAAGATATTAGAAATTACAGACCTTTTATCAGTTTTATATAAAATTTTTACCAAGATAATTACAACTCGTCTACAGAGAACTTTGGATTTCCACCAACCAAGAGAACAATCTGGATTTAAAAGTGGTTTTAGTACAATAGATCATATCCAGGTATTGAGAGAAGTCATAGAAAGGACAAACGAATATGAGTTGTCATTATGTTTTGGATTTGTAGATTATGAAAAGGCATTCGATTCTATACACATTTCTTCAGTGATTAAAGCATTGGATCATCAAGTATAGATCCAGGATATTGTCATATTTTAAAGAATATTTATAAAAATGCAACAGCAACAATTAGATTACATAATGATACTGGAAAAATCAACATTGAGAAAGGTGTAAGACAAGGTGACTCCATATCTCCAAAACTCTTTACAGCAGTGCTGCAAGAAGTATTTTGTGGATTAAAATGGGAAACTAAAGGAGTGAAAGTAAATGGAGAGTATTTAAGTCATTTAGATTTCGCAGATGATGTAGTTGTTTTTGCAAATAATGCTTCAGAGCTGCAGGAAATGTTGCAGGAGTTAGCAGATGGAAGTAGAAAAGTAGGACTAAAGATAAATGTTAAAAAGACTAAAATAATGTTTAATCGATTTGCTCAAAATATGAAAATAAAGATTGATTATGAAGAATTAGAAGAAGTTAACAGTTACAAATACCTTGGTCAGATTATTAATACAGATGGCAACATAATGGAGGAAATTAATCATAGAATTAAACTTGGTTGGAGTGCTTTTGGTAGAAATAACTTGATACTAAAAGGCAATATGCCTATGTGTTTGAAAAGGATGGTTTTAACAAATGTGTTTTACCAGTTCTTACTTATGGATCTGAGACTTAGACACTTAATAGAAGAGCAATACAGAGACTTCAGACCACTCAAAGGAGTATGGAGAGATGTATGTTGGGAGTAACAAGAAGAGATCGAAAACGTAATGTATAGGTAAGACAACAAACAGGTGTTACTGACCTTATTGAAAAAATTAAAAGATTGAAATGGAGTTGGGCTGGACATATTGCTAGAAGAGATGATAATAGATGGACAATTGAAATTTTAAACTGGATTCCATGAGATTGTAAAAGACCCAGAAAGAGACCACATGTGAGATGGATGGATGAAATAAGAAAATGTGCAGGGGTGTTGTGGAGAAGAGAATCTAAAGATCGGAGAAGATGGATTAAACTTGGAGAGACCATCCTGCAGTGGATTGATAATGGTTGATGATGATGATGATGAGTTAACCTCTTTTCATTTCTGAAAAAAATAAATTCTTTTACTTCATTTTTCTTTTATCATATAACAGGCCTGTTTTTGATTAATATCTGATGAAGCAATAATTATAATTACTTTTGTACATTTTCCTCTTTTATCTAATTTTAACTATATGAAGATTCTTTCAGTGTTGATCTAAATGATGTTTGAAATGAGTTACATTGATGTTTTTAATTTACCAAACTCGGACATTATTTGCTTTTTCTTTTTAAATATATATATTTTTAAGTGTATTGTTATTTTAAATTTAATAATATTGGGTATTTTCTTTACACACACTTTTCTATCCCCTGACACCAACCACTTTTCTATCTTTTCTGGTATAAATTGACAATTTAATATTATTCCCAATTTATATTTCCCCCAACATTTTTTATATTGATCAACCATATAATCCCATTACATAGATTTTATAGGTTGACAGAGAAAATGCATATGCTTTCTGTCCATTAAAGCCTATTTTTAAAAAAAATTATAATTAATTTTAAATTCAAAATGTCTCATTTATGCAAATACATATACAAAAGAGTCTCAATAAGACAGATTGGATAAATATCAATTCTAATTAGAGAAAATACCAAATTATATCCTCTAATTAGATGTTTTACTATCCTGCTATTTCATTAATTAATTCTAGAAAATTGGTTATTACAAAAATGCTCTCAACTTTGTTATTCAAAATAATGTTTTTGCAATTTTAACATTCCTTCACATAAAATGTTTACAAAACTTGTCAGATACATTGGAGTAACAGATTATTTTATTTTTTTTATTATTATTATTATATATATACAGGACTGGATATAAGCACTGTGCTTGAAGGGGTTCTGTGTTTGTCAAAGTTTATATAAATAAAAATTGCATTTAAAAAATATATAATCCCTTACTTCAAAAATTACAATAATAAGAAGCATATATATTTTAACCTCAACTTTAGGCAAGTCGATTGAAAATAATACTGGAACTGAATAAGGAATGCTGGTGTGATTACCTACTAATAGTAATAATAAGATTATGTATACCCGGGTGCCAAATTGTAACTATGAAATTGTAATGCCCACCAGAGATCATCATCCATGCTTATTACTATAGGATATAATGAAGAAAGTAATTAAAATGTCTTCATAAAAAAATATAATATTGATACATCCAAATTAATTTATTATGGTCTTAATTGTGAACTTAATAACAATTATATAAATACTCTCGTGATAAGTTATTACTACTAACAAAATAATATAGACAACTTTCTTCCACAACTTTATATAGATATATAATCTCTAGCAGTAATCACAAGAATAATATGTATATTTCTAATATATAAATGACTAGAAATAAATCTGTAATCGCTGCAGAGAACTCTTAACTTATGTTTATAATGTATATTATTCGATTATTATTTAATTCAAAGTAAAATAAAATAAATGTTATAAATCCTTCCCATTTAACCCAAATACTATTATTTTCATTCTCAGCATCTATTATTTTTAATAGTCACAATTATATAACATTAAATGTCTGTATTATGTTCTCCTTTATATCTTCTTAACTGACAACTCAATCTTATTTCCTTAAACACACATGCAGGCCTACCACAACGGAATGTACTTTTTATTCCAATTAATTCCAGATTAATTATTAATCGAAATAGTATTTCCCAATTTTTAGCATTTACACTATTTGACTTCCAAGCTAGCTCTCTTAAATTTAATAATCAAAGTACTCAAATTTCTCAAGGTCTTAATCTGCTAGTGATGTGCAATTATTACTAACTCATTACGATCTGATGGATATGATCCCATAACTTGCTAAATTAAAATTTAATGTGAGTTTACCAGTGGGAATCATATTAAATACCAAAAACAGAAAAAGAGGTTTTATGTCTACTCTTAATATTCATTCCATTGCAACGAACCAAATAACTAGGTTTAACATATCTGAATTGACTATTTTCTCTTATTTTATTTTATTTCATATCATCTGTTTGTTAAACCTAACTAGTACTTTTTAAATTTATGACATTTTATGAGTCTGGTATCTTCTTGATCCACATGAAATGATTGCCCCCCCCCCCCGACAAAAACCTTTCTTGGTTGATATTTTATAAAGGTGAATTATGGAAATCAACAAATATAAGACAATTCATAAAGTTAAATGTGCTCTGGTATTAACACATGGTATTCACACCACATTTATAAAATTGGTTATGGTAGTATATAGAATATACCTTTTATAAGGCGGTGTAAGGTTCTAGATATCCAAAATATTAAAACACAAGACACATATGTAAATTTATAACAATAACAAAGCCTTAAATAATAAAAGAAACACACATGTAGTATCACAACAATCTCAAATATTATATCCATTGTAAAAATAAAAATTTAATTTCTTTCCTAATGAAATTCACATTAATTGCGTTTTCAGATTAGCACAAAATTATTCTAATAAGGTATACTATTTTAAACACTATAAATAATAAAATAAAAAATATATATACTTTCATATTATTTAAATCTCAAAATTAAAACTTAATCATTGTTTGACCCATAGTTCAACTTAAATGTTAATTCCGCATTTAAATATAAATATATTATCACATAACTTTTACTCAACAGCCTTCTTGGCCCACTTCATTACAATAATGATAAATTTAACTGCTCCAATAAATAATTAAGATATTTTATTTTCTATGTAAAGAGAATATCCAAATTTTCTGACCATTCATAAATTGTAAGTAACTGAAATATAAAACAATAGTTTTATTTCCATGCATACTAAATATTCATTTCTATCCCCCTGTAATCATGATCATTATGTTACCAGTCTAGTGATGGTATTCATTTGGATAGGCTAGTGGCCATAGCTTGACGATGTTTAATTTTACTTTCCATAAATTTTACAGATCGGCCAGCATATAAATTAAAGCAATTCTCTGTCATCTCCCACATCAACACATCTGATTATAACTCTGCCATAGCAATTTTTATACTATCTTGCAAAGACTATTCATATATTCTATATCACTATGCAACACTTCACAGCGCACACATTAGTGCCTTTGTAAGGGAAATGAAACAAATTATTTCTAACTTTCAAATGTTAGCATAAACCAAGAAACTGCCTTCTTACTGAGGCTAATCATTATGTGAGGAACTAGTCTCTACAATTTACTTTTAAAAGGCATGGAAAACATTTTACCACAACTACATAAATAATTCCCTACTTAGATGATAAGTACAAATGGAGCTGGGATTAAGTCCTTGATCTTTCAATACATGCATACATAGTAATTAAAGGATGAGATAGCTATTCTCTATCTATCCCTTCGAGGTGATACAATAACTATCCTAGCAATAATCAACATTTACAGTTTCACACATACAGGGATATCATAGTATTGATGTGAAATGATAAGTTTTAACTGATCATAAATAAAATCCATGAACTACATTAATTTTAAAAATCAAGCACCCAGCAACACTCATCCAAGATTTATGATCAAAACAGATCACATCTACTTGTTAAGGCACAGCAACAACCATTCAATGAAATTTACAAATCTAACAATAAGCATATAATTTTGATTTGACAATTTTATCATATAACAAATATATAAGCTTCCATGCTTTTTCACTTTTATTATACATTAACAACTTTTTTTTTCTCTACTTCAATAGTTTCTTATGGGGCCAAAATCTTTTTTTTTTTAATTTACTATGAATGTCAACTATCTACTAAACATAACAAATATATAAATAAAAGACAAAAGAAATAAATAAAATATTACTCATTGTCTCTTTGGGTTCCTTCTGGGCTAAATTTGAATATTTGGCAAGGTTAATACCAATCTCATGGAAAAATACTCTCGCACTGTACATAAATGCTATTTACCGTTATTTGCTTCTCAATCATGGCAAACACAGATTTATCTCACTTTAGCGATTACGGGAGTACATAAAAATATTTTCATCCAGGATGTAGCTACATTAATAATCGGTATTATCATTTAATCGCGATAATTCAAAACTGTTGAAAAATAGTCCTGCAGATTACTTTCGTTTTTTTTTTTACACTTTTGTTCCTGGTTCGAATCCAGATGCTTGATTTACCACATTTAGTCCATAACTTTATTTTCCATGCTTCATTTTCTGAGTTTTTCCTTTTAAGGGAAGATTTTAGACAAAACCAGTGTTACAGATGCTACATTTCCATGTATAATTTTAGATTTGATTTCATAAGTGATGAAGAAAAATTGCTAATTTATTTTCAGCAATTATTTACCGTACATTTGACAAGTGTCCCTCACATATTTGAGTGATTCAAATAAACTATATTGGCACATTAATTTTTACTGGTGTCACAAAAAAAATCATAATAATGATGAGTGTTTTGAATACATCTTGAAGTTTTAATTAAGCCACAAATAAAATATGTAGTATTAAATGTTTGTTCCTGAGATCTTTTAAACGAAATTTTAAAAACCAAATACGAAGATTGAGGTATAATGTACTAAACTTCTCGCTGCGAATTAATTTTGCCATCATTGATTTCGAAGGAGAGACCGGTATACCCATTTATATCTGTTTAGCCCTTCATATCAAATTATAACTATACACTCAAGTCTTGCCAACTGTTACTTGAGGCAAAAAAAAATATCAGAACAGAGAAATATCAAGCCCCTTCATTTGAACTAGCTTTTATAAAAAAAAAAGACACCTGCAAATGTTGCCTTCATCTTTTCTATACCAATTCTGACCCCCCTTTCGGTATATCTCAGACAACCTTATTTTTTTCTACTCTTATCTTGACATATTTTCCCCGTTTTATCTATGTGAAATATTCAACAAAGAAAAAAAATATAATAGTGGGTAGTTTATAAAACTGATTTTTTATAAATAAATTTTTCTAAAATTTAAATCAAATTTAGAACTGAAAACAATAACCAATTCCTGTAAAACTCAAACAAAATATATATATATTTTACATTATACTATCAAATAGTATTGCGTACATTTCCACAATCAAAAAATATACGTCATACACACACCCATGCACACACATATCCATAATATTAAATAGTGAACCATTTGTTCATATTCTTATTAGTACAAAATATCCTTCATAATTTCCTGAAAATTTAAACCTATTCTCTTAAAAAACAAACAAATTGTCAAACAAATACTAACTATCATTTTCATTTACAAATATTATGATTAATATAAATCAACATTTTAAGATATTACAGTGCGCGCAATAGTCAATCCCTTTTCCCTCTACATAGTAATACGCTATAATTTTAAATAAAATACAAACATACTTTTATCTATACATTAAATTCAAGCTACACAATCATTGGTCTCTCTAAATAAAGCTTTGACAACATTTATTAAATGTTTGTTTTGGTTTATTGACTTCAGTTCTCATTACGTTTATCTTTTTCTACTCTTATCTTGACACATTTTCCCGGTTTGATCTATGAGAAATATTCAACTAAGAAAAAAAATATAATAATGGGTATTTTATAAAACTGATTTTTTATAAATAAATTTTTCTAAAACTTAAAACAAATTTAGAACTGAAAACAATAACCAATTCCTATAAAATCCATACAAAATAATTTTTTTACATTATACTACCAAATAGTATTGCGTACATTTCCACGATCAAAAAATCGATATATACATCATACACACACCCATGCACACACATATCCATAATACTAAATAGTGATCCACTTGTTCATATTCTTATTAGTACAAAATATCCTTCATAATTTCCTGAAAATTTAAACCTATTCTTTTAAAAAACAAACAAACTGTCAAACAAATACTATCTATCATTTTCATTTACAAATATTATGATTAATATAAATCAACATTTTAAGATATTACAGTGCGTGCAATCCCCTTTCCCTCTATATAATAATATGCTATAATTTTAAATAAATTACAAACATGCTTTTATCTATACATTAAATTCAAGCCACACTGTCATTGGTCTCTCTAAATAAAGCTTTTAACTTTTCTTGAACTTAAAAAAAATTTTTTATTCGGATATAGTTATATCCTACTATTTATTTCCCAATCATTAGTTTCTTTATGAAAGAAACTAAGGGTTACAATATATATATTCAAATTTTTTTTTTACATTATTATATGCAGAATTGACTTAAATCGCAAAAAATAGATATGCTGTATTATCTTTAAAAAAATTACATTAGCCAAGTAAATTGTAACTTATTATTTCACTAAATTGTGTATTAAATTATTTAAGTTTATGTGAATTATTAGGTAACTAATTTATTATATTATATGATGAACAATTCAATAAACTTATCTATACTAAATTAGGTGTTTGTTTGTTTTTTTTAAAAAAATCTTAGTTGTTCTCTATAATTGCTTTAACATCTTAAATATTATTCTACAAATATAAAACTTTAAACTACTGATTTATTTTCTTCATAGTAATGTTTCAGTAGTTTTTAATTAATAAAAAAATATGAAAATATTTTGATTATTTCTAATGCAAATTTAAAATGTTTAAACTAATATAAAAATATTTATGTTCAATTATTATCTTCTGCCTTTGAGAAGAAATAACATTTTATTTTTTCATAGGATGTCAAATTCAAAATGAGAAAAAGAAGTGGACAGAAAATACCAAACTGGTTGTTCCAAAAAAAAATTATGTGAAATTTAAAAAAATATAGCCGAAAACCAAAAAGGCACTTTGCACAAAATCAAGAAGATGAAAATGTCTTTAGAAAAAATGGGATAGCAAGATAGATATAAATAATAATCATGAAGAAACACATTCACAACAAACAGTATTATGGAAACAATTAATTGTGGTGTCCTGGGGCTAAAAAATAGTTAATGAATTAACTAAATATAATGGATGCTGCTACTACTTGGCCAGAGAGAATGAGCCAGCAAATAATAGATTATTTAGTGGAAAAAAAACCACCAAAACTTTTTGAGGATAAATTTTCCTTCCAAAATAATGGAACTCACTTTTCAAAAGTTCATATCAAAATTTCCAAATGTTGAAATCATATACCGTCCCTGGAGAATATATTCTGATAAAAACAATAAAATATTTTGTTTCTATTATCATTTTTTCCATGAAGTATAGTGATTGCTTTGTCCATATCAAGATAGATTGACAGAACATGAAACATCAAAGTATCATTTGGTTGCAATGTTAAAAATGTAATTTCAAAAGAGATTTTCAACTTTGGGAAAGTATAAATAAGACATAACAGAGATTACTGAATCAAGAAAAAATGTGATTGTGAGTGTAATTTAGCATTTCAAGGATCTGTCAAAGACATAGGTGGTTGACATAATGGACAATTTTAGGAATTATTGAACTGCTTGGGAAATTTGACCCAATAATTCAAAACCATCTTCAACCAATCACCTGCAAACAAAGTTGAGAACATTATATCTAAACAAAACAATTTAAAATGAATTAGTATATTTAATGAAAAATAAAATTCAAAAGCAGATTATAAATCAAAATCAGGAAAGCATTTTTCTGTAATATTTGACTGTTCTCCAAATATCAGCTGCCAAAATCAAATGCCCCTTACACTCAGATATGTGTCTGTTGGTAAAAAAATATGATTCAATCATTGGTGTTTATGAACAGTTTATTAAATTTATAAATGTAGAAAGCCTTTCTGGAGAAAATTTATAGCTATGCTGAAACAATATCAGGGGAGGGGTATGATAATGGTTCAAATATGAAGAGAAAATTTTCTGGACTTCAGCTAGATCCTTAAAGGAACATTCAACAGCATTTTTTACACCATGTGCTTGTCATAATTATAAATTTATTTTGACATACACAGCTAAAATTTAACCTGATGCATTAACTTTGTATACTTCAATGCCTTTATGTTTTATTACTAACATCCACAAACAGATGGTCAATTCTCTGTAAATATGCTAAAGATCTTACTATGAAGCCTCTTTGCAATACAAGATGTGAAGTTCACATTCAAAGTATAAAAATATTATTAAAGTCGATTATATTTCTTGAAATATCAGACAATCTTCAATTTCAAGAACTCTTCAACAAAAGATTGCAAGTTTATAGTATGCCTCATTTTTTGGTATGATTTATTTCTTCAGATAAATTTTGTTAACAAGAAATTTCAAAGTAATTTTGTGGATATTTTTGTAGTGCTTTCTTCATTTGAAAAACTATAATGTTGGATAACCAAACATAGGGATACTGAGTTTGAGTAAGTTTTAGTTGAGGCAAAGATACAGAAGATTTGGGTAAATAATTCCAAAATTTTAAAAGAAAAAGTTTAGAAAAAGAGTTACGAGGCTGATGATAATTGTGTTAAGCCTGTAGGATTATTCAAAGCAAGAAAAATTAATATAGTTCTGAATAAAGCAAAACAATCATTACAAACTCGATTTGAACAATTGAAAATCATATGGGATTTATTTGGAATTTTGTAAAATTTTCAAAAAATGGAAAAAGAAAACAAAAAAAAAGCATGTGGCACAATTAAAAATTGCTCTGATAAAACTATACAAGATTTAAATTATTGATTTTGTAAAGGGGATGGATTTAGATGGCATATGTTGATCTATGAAATGGAAGTTTTAAAAATTATCATTTCATTAGAATATTATGGAAAGCCTTCTAAAATATTTCAATTTCTAGCAGAAAATGATAGAATTACAGCTTATCCTAATCTCTTTGTAATCCTTTGGATATATTTAATTATAACAATGCCTATTGTTTATGGAGAAAGAACATTTTCTAGGTTAAAATTAATAAAAATTATTTATGGTTAACTATGACCCAAGATAGGGTAAACCATTTAGTGATCCTATCCATTGAAAATCAAAAGCAAGTCAGCGAGGTTTTGATTCAATCACTCTGAGCAAAAAGCTAGACAATGTTTTTAAACATTGTGTTATATTGCTTCAATATAAATGATATATACTTTACTTAAATTATACTTATTCAATTACTAATTTTTTTATATTAAAAAATTCTTATTTATTTTTAAAAGAGCCATATTTTGAAGGGTTTCACAATAAATATCCAATTGAGCCTACACTAACTAAATCCAGCCTATATATATAAAAAATAAAACATTAAAAAGTTCAACCTAATATGTATACAAATATGTGTGTGCATATTTGCTTATATAAAAACAGCATGACAAAATATACTAATGTTTCCAGATCTTTTTATCTCTAATGACTTCATGATGTGCTTATAGTATAACAAGGCTTTCAGTTAAAATATGAAAAAAAAAATCTTTAGGAACATCGTAATAGACATTGAACTCTGATTCACAAATTAAAAAAAAAAAAAAACTATAAAAGTGGGAAGATGATATTTTAATGAAATATTCATCTTTCTCTGGGCTGATGTGTCTGGGAATTATTGCAATGAATTTTAAAATAATCAAAAAAGTATGCATTTTATAGTTTTTTCATTCATTGTTTTGTTGTTTTTAGAATTTTAACATATCATTAACAATGAAATTTATAGCAGACTCTGATGAGCACTTCTTGTCTAATTAGCATAATGAATGGATTAGAATAAATAAAAGATCTCCATAATAGAGATATGCATTTCTTTACTTTTTTTATTGTGTGATTATTTTATAATTAAAGTTAAAATTAGGATCATATCAGACAAATATAATGTAAAGGTATATAAAATTGATTGTTATTATTAAAAAATCTTAATAATAATATATTGTAAATCTTTATAAAATATTGTTACATACAAATTATAATAAAAATTATTTACAAATTATTAAAAGCAAACCCATATAATTTTATATTAATAATTGTTATTGGTCATTTCATTAGACTAGAGATTATCTATTTAATAGTATTTCCATAGTGTAATTTTCACTACACTCTCACCCAAGCTAGGTACTGCATTCTATCTGCTTTTAACATCTTGTGGATGGTATAATCTTAAACATAGATGCACATTTCATGCAGAACCAGCTTCATCAGTGGCCCAGATCACAATCTCTTGCATATATTTTTATCATTGTTCAAACTATATAGATAGCCAATTACTACAGTTTAATTGATATGGGTCAAACTTACCGCTCTCACAACTTTGACACAAATCACTTAATGAAAGTATCCACCAATCAGTGATTTGTGTCAAACAAGATATGTAAGAGATTCTAATCTAGCCCAATTGATGAGTGCTGCTAAAGGAAATGTGCATCTTGGAAATCATACAACCTTTTCACATGTCTTTGGTCATATGTTTATGATTAAACTTTTCCACAAGATTTTAAAAGTGGATAGAAACCAGGCCCTACTTTGTGTGAAAATTACACTAGAGAAATATTATACATATAATTTTATATTTAGAAATTATATGATATAAAAACTGTATTACAAAATTCAATAAATTGCATAAAGTTTATCAAAACAAGACTTTCAGAAATTTTGGTAAGCTTACTATAAAGGAATTTCACTTGCATGACTTATAAACTATATTGTAAACATCATGGGGGAAACTAATATTTTCAAAATTCAATATATTTCCTTAGAATACATAATTACCTACCAGAATCTTTACCATACTACATTCTTTAAATGGTAATTTAGTTTCATGTGATTGCATGTGGAAGTGACTATTAACAGGATAAATTTTATAAAAAACAAAAAATATGAATATCCATCTTCATGGTGGTTACAAATATTTATAAATAACAATTCATTTAGGACAGATTTTTAAAACTTTTACATGATCAAAAATTCTAGCCGTATTATTAGAAAGAAAAAACTATAATGCACTGAGCAAACATATACAAGAAGGAAATTTATTAAATTGAAGAAATTAAGCTCAGCATAAGAAAGTAAACTGAATGAAAAAACATTTTTTTTGTTCAACTAGAGAATTCTTAATATATTTAAATATATCAATTTTGTCAGATAAGATTTAAAAGATTATTATCTGCACAACTGGTGAAAACATAAGAATATGATAAATTTAATTGTATAGTAAATCATTGTGGATTTAGAAGCAAAGGTGAAACAGGAAAACAAATAATAGAGTTTTATGAATTCAATAGTTATTTTTTATTACCAATATATTTTTTTAAGGAATCAAACCATTAATTATAAAAGCAAACCAAAAATTCATCAAAATAAAATGTATTATCTTCTTGGTAACCAGTGATAAAGATTTCAGTTTTAATAAATATTTGTTCATGAGAAGATTGTCAAATGTATTGTGTAAAACTTTATGCAAACTTTGAATAAAGTTAAAAGAAAATTACAAGATTTCACCTACAGAATATATTATTGCTTTTAAGAATAATATGAAAAATTAATTAGATATTTTGAATGGTGGTAAACCAACTAAACTGGGGCTAGAGTAAAGCTATTTCCTTGGAATAGTTGGTTGATGAAAGAATAAGAGGAGGATCAGCAATGAGATGGATAGACTCCATTATCCCAATAATTAATGTCCACTTGAATAGCCTAAAAAAACTAAATAAATGATAAGTCATTCTGAAAATATGTTATTCATACATGATGGCTAATGGATGTCATCATAATAGCAGCTAATAAATAATAGCTTATTAGAATTATGTAATTCAATACATTTATTTCCTAAAATCATAGTCTGTAAGAAAATCAAGTTGATATAATATAGACTGCATTGCAAACTCAATATTGATTCCTAGTAATCACATGACTTCACAAATTTCACCTATTTGAATCTTGTTTTGATATTACTAAAACTAAAAATCTAATAGCTCCAACTTCTTAACATTACTGTAGAATAAATAATAAATATTAAATAATTGATGGACTTTAAGTTTTTGCCTTTTTAATAGTTTTTTAGGAAAAGGGCATAAGGAACACAAGATAATAGTGTAAATATTGTTTAGTTCATTGTTTGTTGATTCTCTTCAGAAAAAAACCCTCATCATTTTATTTTATAGTAGCTGATTTCTTTATGATAAACTCATCTCTAAACTCAACTAAATGCAGCTAATACAGATAAATTCTTGATTAATTAAATTATTAACCAAATGATGAAATGTCTTCAGAATTATTTCTCCGAGTAAAAAAAACCCATACAAAACTAAAAAATAATTATGGTATTCCTAATGCTGTGAAAATTTAATCTAACTATATGACTTTCCTAATATGAGATCTACGTTTTATATTAGTGCATTTTGTTACAGAAAATCTAATAATTGATAATATTATTGTCCATCATATGTAAAAAGACAAAAATTCAACAATAGAAGACATTAACTTTCGTGAAAAGAGTCATAAAAAATAGCATTCTATTCTAC
This sequence comes from Epiperipatus broadwayi, assembly GCA_028023455.1. Taxonomy (NCBI): domain Eukaryota; kingdom Metazoa; phylum Onychophora; class Udeonychophora; order Euonychophora; family Peripatidae; genus Epiperipatus; species Epiperipatus broadwayi. The sequence continues at coordinate 1,495,971 of JAQFVV010000212.1, forward strand.
ATATTACAGTAACTAAAGCTTGCTGCATAAAATGTAAAGGAATTAACAATGTAAGATGAGTAAGATCATAAACTTGACACTTATTAATGTTTAGAGATAATAACCGAGATGAAATCATTTACTCATACATTAATGTCATATGGAAGAAGTTTTGACTGTCTAATTGTGTTTACCTCTGAAAAGCAACAAAATATTTTCTCTGCAATATAAATAAATATTTTGTCTTAATGACATGATCACCTTCTATAAATGCAACAATAATATGACTAATAGTTAGCCTTTCCTTACCTCTAAATAAACTTTTTTTTTTCACTAACATATTATTTTTATTTATATTAGCAAGTTTTTTTATTTTAAAACTTAGATCAGTTTAAAAAACAGAAAACAGTCGTTCATTCTGGAGGATAATTATATATTTTTTCATGTTAGTTATGTTGATCTTCATTCATACAATGGTATAGAGTAATGGGCAGTATGTTTGATTTAAGAATTAAGTTCCTGGGTTGATTTTCAGCCAAGTAATATATATATAACTTAACTTGAATGAAGTTCAATCTACAATTTAAATGCTCTGATGTCACGTGATTCAAATAAATTAACTATATGGGGTTTTTTTTAAACTAAATAAAGTTTGAAAGTTGATCAAAATATAATACTGGCATTACATTTCTTGGAGAAAAAAAAACGATGTAAACTACAAATTTTTATCAAATAATATTATTTGAAAGTATACAGTGAGTATAATCTTCAATCAAAAAAAAAAAAGATATGTCTTGTACATCAACTCCTCTACCCTTTACACACTCACAATTATTTTTTTCTTTTAATCATTAACTATTTTTCTTTTCCTAATGCTTTTATATTTGACAGACCTTTTTTATGTATCCTTTATAATTAATTCCTTTATCTCTTAAGTATAAAATCAATCCAAATTTTCTCCCACTTAATAATTTTCTCAATATCATTTAATTCTTTCAACATTTTAAATCTAATGTTTCCAACTTTGCTATTCTACAAATTCACAACTAAAAGCCTCCAACCTAAACTATCACTGCACTAGCCTTCTTAGTTAATGAAATCATATGTACTTAAAAGAAAGTCCACTAGTCACTTTCCTGGAATCATAGAGTAATTTTCACAATACTCCTTATCTATAGTCATTATTAATTTATTGAACTCTTACTATTTTTCTTAATTATCAGTTATAGCATTTATAACTTCTTACTGTCATCTACCTCTATTAACAAAAATAAAACCTTTTTTGTTTCTATTATATAATTTTTTTCAGATCTTTTTTAAAATATAAACTATTTTGATTGTACAATACATTAAAACAGATCCACCTTTTGTTTCTAATTTATTTATTTCTCTATATTCCTCTACCTATTGTATTTGCCTAATTTTGTGTTTTGTATATTCTTAAGTTTCAAATGTTCTTTTACCTTTTTCAATATTTGTATATGGTACAGTAACACATCACAATTTACTTTGCTCACTTTCAGTATCAGCAAATTAACTACTCTAAAATAAATTTGTTCAATACCAAAAGTCATTTATTGTAAGTTTGAATAATTGACAGTGTATAACCATTTTTGTCAAAGGGGGAAGAATGCCTACAGTTGTCATAAAATTGAAGTCACAAAATACAGTTGCTGGCTAGTGGGAGATATATAACCATAAAGGCATGCTAGTTTGAATTCAAAATTTGAGTGCTTAATTAAATAGTACAAAAGAGTAACCATCAAATGTGTGGATTTAATAATCATTACTGAAGAAAGTCAATAGTCAAAATCTTATTTGGGGATTTGGAAATGCCACTTTTACCAAATGTCAATTTATTACTTGAACTTACAATAGATGGTTCTGAGAATAATTTTTTTTCATCATTTTATTTATTCTTATATTAACTTTTTGACTTAATTTCAGTCTGAGTACTCAGGGGTTAAAATCTGATATTTTTCTAGTTTGGCAAAAGGTAATCCTTGTACCTCTGCATTTGAGAGTTTTAACTTTTCAAAAAATGTACATATTTTAAACAATATTTTATAACTAAGATAAAATAGTTAAGTGATATTATTTCACAGTTTAAGGTAGTTTTATGTTAAAGTATTGAGTGCTAAACTTTCAGATATAAATTGAAATAATAAAGAAATCCCTATTGTATTGAAGCTGTAAATATAGTATATATTTCTGCTTCACCTAGTGCCAATGTCATCAGCCCTAGTATGGGCTTGAACCCAATCTTGTATATTAACTGACACCTATCTCATAATAGGTGATAGTATATTTATAATCAATATTATAATCTTTTATCTAATTTATATTTCATTAATTTATATTTTATGATTAAAACTAACCTTTTTATAATAGTTGATTTATTTTATATTTGTAGAAATGTATATTGTGTTTATTTTATTAAATTGGCATGTTAATTAAAAGACTGACTTATTTTGTAATCTTCAGCGATGAATTATTTGATAACTTACTAATATATGAAATACTTAGAAAGTGTGGAAGACAATTTATTTTAAGTTTAATTTTAATGCTTGCCTTTCCTTTTTATATTATATTTTATGATCCATTCATTAATGGCCTGAGGTTTCTGGGGACTTTCTATTATGTCGGGGAGCTGATTATTTTAATCAGGAATTAAGTTATTATGATTGTTAGTGATCTGCTATATATGTATGTCTGGGGCATTATGTAATTTATAGTCACAACCATTCATTTAGTATTATTGTTCTTGCTTTGCTAATTACCACTTAGGATCTTCGGAAGTTTAAATATGACCAGTCCAATCCTTGACTTTCCCTTAATAGTAGGCATATTTTCCTACTAGGGATCCTTTCCAGGCATTGCCATTAAGATGTGTATGGGAAGTCCAGCACATCAAATCTATTATTATTATTCAGAGACATGTTTTGGCTGGAGAGCCAGAATTTCTCATCCTCTACCTGTATATACTAGGGATTTCTTTTAGCAAAGCCACCCAGAGATTTGTAACAGACCTCGTTTATTCTTTTGTTGTAATCTATAATATCATACTGCCTTTATCATTATATATATATATTTACAAACCTGAAATGCTCTCTGCCATGATGGCACATCCTTCACAAACCAATCCCGTTAATTAGTTAAATCTGATTATCTAATTTAAAATGAACTATTTTGCTTTCCACACTCATTATAGACAACTGATTTAAATGTAATAGTGTTTTAAATACACATCGCTCATGTCTTGTTATTTATATATAAAATAGATTTATTTGTAATCTCTTAAAGAGGGCTAATGATATTTTATTGCTAATTGGTTCTTGGCAGATCAATTAACAAATTTTTACTTTATTATCAAATGCTTTGCATTTAGCCGCATCAAAACGAATTCAATAAGCATAATAACCTAGTTGTATAAACAAAAAACTTATTTTGTGTAACAATAACTCAATTTCTTAATAAATTCCTGTAATATTAGCTTAGTTTGTCATCACTCTGAATCTTTAATATTAATTACCCTAGTTATTTATATTTCTTTGATTTAAATTCAATTCTTTGTAATGTTGCCATAAAGAATTATAATTATTACAGTTTAAACCATTAGTAATCGATATCAAATCACATCTGCACCATTATACAATCGTCAGAATTCACTAAATCATTAATTTCTCATATAAACTCTTTATTATTTTGAGTCTTTTTGTGAACCATGACCTCCAGCTGGGACAGAATAAAACCAGGCACTTCTAGTGTCATCACAAACGTTATCCATTAGTCAGAGAGGCAATAGTTCAGGCAAATAGGTTAGGATTCACCCTTGCCCTGATATCTGTATCATGTGCATGGTTGGATTCAAGGTACTTTTGCTTGGATTATTGGTCTTGTTGAATGAATACACGATTTTGACCGGCACAGTATCATTCTTTTTGTATTGCATGCCACATAGAAGTGTTGGTCCTATATTCCAATATTTCAAGTTTCAAAATTTATTTAATTCTTGATATATATTTTATATAGCTGAAATTACTTTTAAACTTTTTAAAAAATGTATGGAAAATTACTAACTATTCTTAGAAAAAATGTGTTGGGGCCACAGTGGCAGCATATTCTTCTATGCTGTTCGTAGTTTAATTAATCTGGGGTAAGTGAATCTTGTAATTATTTTTTCAGGTTACAAGAATGCTAAACTTATTTCTTTCAGGTAGTCATCCAATATTAGTCAATAATAGATACAGTATTTAGCTATTATTAGAAAAGTGTTGATATTTTGGATTAATCTGGATTAGGTATGAGAATGTTAATGCGATGACTGTAAAAGTAAAAAATATGTAATATAAAACAACATTTACCAGTTTACATTTTACTTATCATACAAAAAACTTTTTGGAAAAGAATATATTTCTGTGATAAATATTTGAAGTGAAACCTATAGTCCGATTAGAATTTTTTTTTGTTTCAAAATTAATAAATATTATATCTTTTAAAACAAGAATAAAAAAAAGTGCAATAAATTATTGGCATAAATAATATGATTTCATAGTTTGTAATATATTTTTAATGAGACATTTATTATATTCTGTTTCCAGATATTTAATATACATATTTTATCATTATCATCATCAACAACCATTATCAATCCACTGCAGGATGAAGGTCTCTCAAAGTTCAATCCATCTTTTTCTATCTCTAGCTTCTCTTTTCCACATTACCCCTGCACACTTTCTTATTTCATGCATCCATCTCACATGTGGTCTCTTTCTGGGTCTTTTACAATCTCTTGAACCCAGTTCAAAATTTCAATTGTCCATCTATTATCATCTCTTCTAGAAATATGTCCAGCCCAACTCCACTTCAGTCTTTTAATTTTTTCAATGAGGTCAGTAACACCTGTTTGTTCTCTTACCCATACATTGCATTTTCGATCTTTTCTTGTTACTCCCAACATGCATCTCTCCATACTTCTTTGAGTGATCTGAAGTCTCTGCATTGCTCTTCTATTAAGTCTCCAAGTCTCAGACCCATAAGTAAGAACTGGTAAAACACATTTATTAAAAACCTTCCTTTTCAAACACATAAACATATTTTCTTTTAATATAAAGTTATTTCTACCAAAAGCACTCCAACCGAGTTTAATTTTATGATTAATTTCATCCATTATGTTTCCATCTGTATTAATAATCTGACCAAGGTATTTGTAACTGTTAACTTCTTCTAACTCACCATAATCAATTTTTATTTTCATATTTTGAGAAAATCTATTAAACATTACTTTAGTCTTTTTAATATTTATCTTTAGTCCTACTTTCCTACTTTCATCTGATAACTCCTGCAACATTTCCTGTAGCTCTAAAGCATTATTTGCAAAAACATCTACATCATCTGCAAAACCTATGTCAAATACAAAATTTTACAAAATTTTTAGGACTACATATTTTAGAAATTAATTCTTGATTAATTAAAAATAGTTTTGATCCTTTGTCTATATTACATTTTTTATATTTTGTTAAAAACTTTTCATTTTTTAATACCATTAGTTTGTAGTTTTATTGTTTCAATTCTTCTTGCTGATAAAAATTAATTTCAATTATAAATTTGTAAATGCTACAAGATTGTCTGAAGGATTGTGATGATGGCATAGTTTTTTCTCTTGTGATTTTTGAATTTATAGAATCATTATACAAAGTTGTCTATTCTTCAAAAGTTTACAAGTGTTTCAGCTATTATATTTCTTACTCATAATCTTCTATAAATTTATCATGCCTTCATTGTCTCAAAATAATATTTCAGTGTATTGTTATCTAGATATAACTTAAGCTGTTTTATAGAGTGAATGATTCAAGGGCTAAAATCTGTCACTTCTGATGTTTAAACATACATGGTTTCTTGAACAACTGTCTATTCAATTATTATTATTCATTTTTTTCTGATATATTTTTTCTACCTATTCACCATTCAGTTCATTAGCATGAATACCAATAATCTATCATTTTTGTGTATTACTTACAAAGTTCTCTTGATCTTAATATAATACTTATTCCAGTATGTCTGTTACTATTTCCATAATAATAAACTATTAACTCTCATTTTACTTTGTTTCATATAAATATACAAAAAGCGTTGTTAGCTGAGAGGTCAGCACAGCCTTTTGCAAGCAAGCAGTTGGTTGCAGACAGTTGTGGGTTTGCCTCCCGGCCGATGCTATGACATATGAAAAAAAATTCCATCTTCTCTAACTTCTTTCTGATTCTATCATTCCATATAATAAGCTTAAAATCTTTTTTTAAATTTTATGGCTTTGGATTGACAGTATTAATTAAATTAATGTACACATTCTGAAAATTGATTATTTCTCTTTGTTAATTTTTTGAATACTTGTCTAGGTAACATCTTTAAAGCATTCTCTTAAAATATTTTTCAAAAACAATTTTTCAAACACTTCAATCACATCTGATTTTAGGTTATTTTTTTTAAAACCAGAAAATAGTTATTTCACTAAATAAAAAAATAATTGAATGGCTTTATTGCTAAAGAAGTTTGAGTACCACAGCTGAAATCAATCCAAGGACCATATGCTCCAGAGTCTGACATTCTACCACTATACTAAACTACACAGAATAGTAAGCAAATGGTTTTATGGCTCAAAAGTTCATAAGAAGTTCATAAACCAGAAATGCTAGAATATTTTCACTAAAAATGCATATATACACGTAAACCAACAATAAAATATAAAATATTTTAAGTTAATTTTGTAATTTTTAATCACTAATAATAAAGAGCAACAACAAAATTTTCCAATCTTTATTAATAAGTATGTTGTATCACTTCACAGTAAGTGGCTGTCTCTTGCACTTTTCAGCAATATTTATTAATATTAATAAACATCAATCTGTTTATTTTTATTTTTTTATTATTATTTTGCAGTCTTTATAAAGGTTAATATTAGTTATTTCACTTATTATTAAAAAGTATTTAATGCAATATTTAATAATTTTATATAGTTTGGAAAACTACCAAAATTACATACTTTAATACTGTAAACATCAATCTGTTTACAGTATTAAAGTATGTAATTTTAGTAGTTTTCCAAACTATATAAAGTTATTAAATATTGCATTAAATACTTTTTAATAATAAGTGAAATAACTAATATTAACCTATATAAAGACTGCAAAATAACTGAATGCTTCTTTACAAATATATATATATCAAAAATTATATATTGCATATTAACATGAATAGAATATTAGAATTTAAAAAAATATGAAATTTCATTTGAAGCAAGTTTATTCATAAAATTATTTTTCTTGATTTCATATTTACAAAATTATAAGTAATTTCCTTTATATTTAATTCTGCACATAAAAACATTTTCAATTGCTGTTAACAACAGGATATAGTACACGCTCCTTTTGTGAAATGTTCATGAATATGCTTTAATTATATTATTATTAAAAGTAGTATGATTTTAGTGAAAGAAAAAAATTTTTTTCTAAGACCGAAGTATAGGCATGATATAACTAGAGGATATAATTGCAATATGCTTTATTACTTGTTAAAGATGATATATTTATGACTAGGATTGTCTTTTTTTCGCATAAATATTTTACTTTAACTGATAAATTAGAAATGATTAAACTAAATGAATATAAACCACTAAACATCACATGATCACTATCTCATACTAGCACATAATTGTTATTAAACAATTCAAAACAAAGCAAAACTCTCCATATAGTAGTGCCATCTTGTGCTAACAAGAGCAATCAATGGATGCCAGAAGGCTTGTGCATAAAATCCCTATCTAGTGCCTACTCATCCAATATCCCCAGACTAGTTTCTGGCTTGTGGCCTTCATCATTGTGCTAGTAAGAGATAGTGATCATGTGATGTTTAGTGCTTTAACATCAATCCTCCTAATAAGATAGTGGTGGCTATGGTTGTTAAAATGTCTGGGTGCTGAATTGATTTCAGACCCATATGACTATATAAGCTATTGAGCTTGGATTGAAAATATGAATTGTTTTCAATTTCATTCTCATAGTTTTGTAGTTAAATAGAGTTAAAAGGTGGGTTCTGGAGGGTTGCATTAGATCCTAAGATCTAGGTGCAGTGCTCTCAGATCCAAGGCTCCTCACTGATGAAGGCCACAAGCCAGAAACTAGTCTGGGGATATTGGATGAGTAGGCGCTAGATAGGAATTTTATGCACAAGCCTTCTGGCATCCATTGATTGCTCTTGTTAGCACAAGATGGCACTACTATATGGAGAATTTTGCTTTGTTTTGAATTGTTTAATCTAAATGAATATAGTATGTTTAGGTTAATATTGGTAATAATCTAAGATTGATTTGCCAAAGGGAATCATTGTGAATAATAAAAAGTTTCTAAAAGAAATTAAAAGTGCTACTCTTGTGCACATTAACCTGATAACCTTATTGTAAAAATGCTACAATGTTCCTTTAAGACAAACTACCATATTATCTAGAGAAAGATTTTATTTAATTTTATAAAAGTTGATAAATTCCTGACAAAAATTACAAATGTAATTACTGGTTCTTTAGATTTAAAAAGTAAAACAGTCTTTATAACATAATAATCTAGGGCAAATCTGCTAATGCCAAAAACACTATTGGGGATATATATATATATACATGGTAGTTAATATTGTGCATGATGATCGAAGCTAATGCCTATTTAAATTTATTTACATTTTGTTACTGCTGTTCTTAAATTATTTTAATCTCTTTTATAGTAATGTTACTATTTTTTAAATTTTTCATAATTTTGTTTATGACAGTTTAATTAATTGTGAAACATGAATGACTAATGAAATGTAATTAGTAACAAAATATTAAAATAACTTTTTAGCCCAATTTGTATGAAAGTAATAATATTCAAGTTTGTTGCCAAGGTACATTAGTGAATGAAATAAAAAAATAATTAATTTAATGGCCAGAGATAGCATATAATAAATATATTGATAATATAAAAACCATAAGTAGCTGAAATCAGAATAAAATTATGAGCAACTCAGCAATTACATAAATATGCATTATCATATTGGCAATGTAAATCAAGAATGCAGTATTATTGTATACAATATTATTGTTCCCATAAAGTATGTGAGAATTATAGTGTATTTATGATTTTTTTTAAATTTCTTTTCTTATATGATAGGCAATAGTTTTCTTAAATAATTACTAATATAATCATATTATTGAAGAAAGACTCATCATATGTGTGTGCTAAAAAGAGAGATATTATCATCAAATGTGTGGAAGAGTTCTATAAAGAATTATATAACAATAAAGAAAAAAAAAACAAAGTATCTTTTACAATTACTACATCTTCTGAATTGCCCAGTATTTTAAAAGAAGAAATGAGACACACAATTGAATCTGTAAAGAGGTAAAAGTTCCAGATAATGATAGAATAATAATCAGTATCTTAAAAGAACCAAGTGAAGAAATAGAAAAACTATTGGCAAAGTTATATATCAAATGTCTAATGATAAAGATGTACCACATGTTCAAATAATGCAGTTGTAATATTGATCTTTAAAAAAGATGATAAAGAAGATAGAAATTACAAACCTATCAATCTTTTGTTAGCTCTATACAAAAGTGTTACCAATATTAGTACAACTCATCTACAGTGAATTTTGGATTTTAAACAGTAAAAAAGAACAAGCTGATTTTAAAACGGTTTTAGGACAATAGATCACATCCAAGTATTGAGAGAAATTATAGAAAGGAGCAATGAATATGAGTTGACCTTATGCTTTGGATTTGCAGATTATAAGAAGACATTTGATTCCAAACACATTTCTTCAGTGATCAAAGCATTGAATCATTAAGATATAGACCCAGAATATTATCAGAGTACATAGCGATATGATAAAAATTAACATTGAAGAGGTTATATGACAGTAACTAAATATATCTAAACTTTTTATAGCAATTTTACAAGAACTATTTTGTGGATTAGATTGGAAGCTAAGAGAGTAAACTAAATGGATATTATTAAGTTATCTAGATTTTGCAAATAATCCTTCAAGACTTGTTGCAAGGAATATCAGGTGAACGTAAGAAAATAGGACTAAAGATAAATGCTGAAAAATCTAAAGTAATGCTCAGTGGACTTTCTCAAAAGACGGAAATAAAGATTGATAATGATGAATTAGAGGAAGTTAAACAACTGCAAATAACTTGGTCAGATTATTAATATAAATGGAAATATAATGGATGAAATTATTCATAGAATTAAACTTGGATGTAATACTTTTGGTAGAAATAATATTAAAAGGAAATATAGTTATTTGTTTGAAAAGGAAGGTTATCAATAAATGTGTTTTTATCAGTTCTTACTTATGGATCTGAGACTTGGAGAATTAACTTAAGGTTGTCAATGAAATATGGATAAATGTATGTTAGAAGTAACAAAAAGGAAGCAAAACTCCATGAATGAGAGACAAACATGTATAATTGACATCATTGAAGGAATTAAAGAGACTTGAGGTAAAGTTGAGCAGGGCATATTGCTAAAAGTGATAATAATAGATGTGCAGTTGAAATCTTAAACCAGATCCCAAGAGATTTTAAAAGACCTAGAAAGAGACCACATGTGAAATGGATGTGTAACATATAAAAGTTAGGTGGCACAATATGGAGAAGAGAGACTAGAGATCAGAGATAGAAGATCGATAATGTTTGAACATGATAATATGTATGTAATGTGTATTGACTTCTACTATTCTAATTCATTTCAAAATATGAATTTTACTAACCCAAAATTCAAATCTTTATACATATAATTACAATATATCAGGATCAAAATATTAAGATTGATAACTGAATATCAGTTCATCAAATCAAAGATTTATTTTTCATTAAATAGTCCACTAGATTTATTTTAGTTATCCCATAATATATATTGTAACCCTCCCCAACACCAATCCTACATCTCCTATGAATAAATACCAGGGGCGACAATTCTATTGATGATAGAATAAACTACTAATCTGACTCTACTTTGAATTATTATTGAGACTCTTAGAATACTGTTCAACTATAGCTTAACTTAGTGAGGGCTACAGAGTTCTATAATATGAAAAATGCAAATAAAATACAGAAGGAAACACTATGAATTAATAAGAATAAAACATCTACTGGGTTTTGCAATAAATAAGTAGTTGAAATTGATAAAATTCCATTCATTTACATTAACAAACTATAGTTCAATTCTATCTCCTCCCATCATCTAAATGCACTAATCAACTTAAATTAAATTAAATAAAAATGTAGTACTAATTAACTTTACTATATGATCAGTTTAAATTAAATAAAACAAAGACATAGCACTAATTAACTTTCACTGATAATGAGTTTAAATTAAGTAAAACAAAATATAGCACTAACTTTTACTGTATAGTTATTTAAATTAAATAAACAAAATATATCTGCTTGGAAGCAATAAGGAAATATCTCAGTGATTTTACTATATAACTTATTAAAAAATTTATACTCTACAATAGTTATCAATTACCATCATAAAAGGTAATGTCATAAAATTGAGCATTGTTCTGATAAAGAGTAGTTAGATAACAAAAGAAATAGGGTACCTTTTTATTTCAAGTCATCATCTAAATAATAACTAAGTACATAAACTTTTCCAGAGGATCATCAAATAGTCAAGCATTTCATATAGTGTTTCGATCAGAAAACAACATCAGATCTGAACATGTTCATCATTAAATTTATGGAACAGTGCAATTAAATATTGGATATGTAAGTGTGGGTGAAACTTAGAATAAGAATGCATGTAAAAGAACAACCCTGAACAAAGTTTTTAAATAAATAAAACATTTATTACATTATATAGCCAAATAAACATTTTGTACTTCTACTTTACACATCCAATATCGATGACTGAATAAGCTAACATAAGAGTAATTAACATCAAAATGAATTTCTTTGTACTTTTATTTCAAACATATACATGTTGGTAGCCAATTCTTATATGCTTTATTAACACTAACACTGGAATAGTTAAATATAAAATTAAACTTCTTTGTACTCTTACTTAAAATCTACACATGCTATTAGCTAATTCTAATATTCTGTCAATCAAACCAACACTGGGTAACTAAACATTAAACAATGCAATATGGATCTAAACATATGAGTTAGAGGTCAGACTATCCTTCATAAATCAATTAAACAATTCTATTAACTAACTACACTTTCCTTCTTTTAATTTTGTTTACTTGTTCAAATGAGGATGAATTACAGTATTCTGAAGATTTGATGATTTAAAACTTAAAATAAATTAGTATGACATGATTTGAAAGGTTTACTCAAGACTTACAAATCCATGATAGATTTCTTCCATACCTTCAGAATCAATAGTATTTTGTGTGTGTTAGGGTATTATGCCACCTGTTATAATATAATTAACATAGTTATATCCCATCAGTTTGCTTATGAAATTGAGATAAAATATAATATGAATGATTCCATAGACCAACCAACAACTTTAGCACTACTTCTACTTTAGATGTTCTATAAAAGAAATCAATCCTACCTTTTATTTTTATTAGCAAACTACAATACACATAGCTATGAATATATTATGGGAAAGCATTCCAAAATGGACACATCAGGGATAAGACTTTCTTAAATCTAACAATATAAACAATATAATATAGTGACTCCCTAACATTACTGAGAAGTTTAGTATTGGCGTGGAGCTAGTCTCATCACCAAAAACAAGGGAAATACACTGCTCCACTTCATACAACATAATTATCATAATACACAAATGCTCAATCTGGAAAATATAATCCACTCATGATAGTATTTAAATAAACTAAGGGAGAGTTTTCTCAATCCCTGACAATTTAAACATATTATAAACGACTTCTTTCTTCATAGCCACTTAACATGGTTCATTCTAAATATAAAAAAAAATTCATTCTTAAATAAATTCCTAATTCTTCTATTTCTTTTGGCATATCACATCATCCAAAACCGGTTGGAGAAATACAAGTCAATTGACTTTAAATTTAACAATTATATAAATGAATTACATAACAGGCACACATGCATGATAACGCACAAAATAATTTCAAATCATATTCAATACGTAAATATAACAACATTAACTAACAAATCGAGAATAAATCTCTCATTCCTGACTAATTGCAAATATTTTAAATCTGAAGTATAATAATTACTATTAAATAAACCTCATCATTTTTGGCAAAGCAAAGATAAAACAACACTTTTGTGTATTTAACATTAACTAATAAATCGGAACAAATTTTTGATTTATGATGAACTATAAATCTTTTAAATTTAAAGCATAGTAATTATTATTAAATAGACCTCATAACCTCTGATAACATAAAAAAAATACTTTTATGCATTTACCCCTCTTTTAAATTAGTTGTTAGCTTTATAATAGCAAATGAATATTTCTACCACTAACATACACGTATAGAATACATATGTGCAACAAAAAATTATATCAAAATAATGATTAATTACCCAGTATAATATTCATCTCATATTATATATATCCAAGATGATCTTGTAGCAAAAGAAAATAAAAAAATATAAAGACAAATAAATTGATCTACCTATCTATCATACACTGACAACAAAAGAAATAATTAAATCTTCTTTAGCTGGGAAAATGAAAATTCATTTGCACAGTCTGTAAATAACGCCTCTTGGACATGTCAGAAAATAATGATAATAATTGTAAAATGAATAGATGTTAATATACACATAGATAATTTCCTGCAGGATGGACAATACACAAATTTTGAATCCAATTGAAGAGCAGTTTCTAAAGTTCTTAGCAGTTAGCTAATTGAAAGTGTTAACAATATAGTATACAAAGTATTCAATATCTATCTCTGTTTTTTTATAATGACAAATTAATTTTTACTGCTGCAGATTTTGATAATATTTTACTGTTTTATTAATTGGTGGTTTTATAGTTTTACAACTCAGCACTCAATCTTGCAAATTTAAAAAGTTTTCCACTGACTATAATTACATTTATCAAGGAACTAGTAATAAAATCAAAGATCATCCATTAGGCAAGTAGTTGATTAATTCATAATATTCACTTAAGTCTATATCATTTTTCTTTAATGACAATATATTTTACTAATAAATTAAATACAAATGAGAAGAACAATAAGAAAATGTTCACATTTAATATTCATGCTCTTCTACTCGCGTTTATATTATATGCACATTAGTCATCCTTTAATTATTTAAGCCACGCATTCAGTTCCTTAATCCTAAAGACACGAATGGTTAGGTATATTTCTTGTTCAATAATAATAATAAAGCATGTTATACTAAGTTAGATACACACATCCTTCCATTTCAACTTTACTTTTCTATAGCCAGAAAAAATTTTAAATATAGAGTCTATAGAATGTTTTGTTAAAGAGTTCAGCATAATTTTTCCCAAAGATGGCAAAATTCATACAATTCAATTTTTTCTTTAATATTAGAGATTAATATTAGGCAAATTAAATTTGAAATATAGAAGCACATATGCATTTTAAATGATGATTTTAAAATCTAAGTTAGTTGATTGGAAATGTAGGGAGATATACCTTGTTTGAGGTTGTTTATGTTTACATGCCTTTCTTTATCTTCCAAAGAAATTTTTCTTAACTATTTTCATATAAGAAAACTAATACTTAAAAAAAATTATACTTTTGAATTTAAGTTGAATACTAACTGCTTGATTTTGGAAGAAGAACCACTTTGTAGAGAGAGAGAGAGAGAACTGTAATATCAGACAGACTTTCTTGTATATTATTCCCCCTTTTATATTACTGATTATTGCTTGGATATCCATTCTTCCACCAATCAAAAATTACTTCTCAAAGGTCAACTTCAAAAAAGGTCAATCCCACCTGCACTGAGATAATTAGCTGAAAATATTCAATAACTTTCTCTCTTGAAAAAGAAATGAAAAAAAAATTGTCTGCTAAATACTATTAATTAAATTGAATCAATAAAAAATACTTTTACACTCTTAAATAAAAATAATTATTTATCAAATAAAGCAGTTGATAGTCTATTTGTTTTGTTTAATAATTACCAATCAATCACTTAAAATGCGTTAAATTGGTTATCAAAAATATTTAGTATAAATTTAAATGCTTCACTGTAAAATATGATATCCTGCATCATAATTAATTACATGATTGAAAAATGAAGTGGTAAGATGGCACAAATATACATGCACACACATATATGCTGCACTATAAGTACTAAACCAATCTGGCCAAAATAGAAGCCTAGATGACCATGAGTCAAATATACTGTACTGACTATACTATGGACCGGAGTAACAATGAACAAATAAATCAGAAAATCATTAAACAAATATCACCCATTGTCTTATAAATAAATAAGAAAAGTCTGGATCAATTCAACCTATACACTAACAGTTTCTGTGAAATATCCATCAAAGAAAAATACTAAATGTTTTACAACTTCCAAATAACATCTGCAAGTACTTTCTAAACAAGGTTTTGGATTATTAATGAAAAAGTTTTGAAAATTTCATGTTATTTCATTTTTTTTTTTAAATGCAGCCAGTTGTTACTGATACAGTGCTATCTACTGAAAATGTATTTCTTGTGCCTATTCAGAAGGTCACAATATATATTGTAATTAACCCAAATATTTTCATTATTATAAAAAAAATATTTTTCATAACTGTCTAAATTAAACATAAATAACATAATACATACTATTAACAAATTTAATAGGATATTTTTATTATTGATAACTTAGGAATTCTTTTTAATAAACAACAGTTACCAATGTTTATTAAATTAAAAAATCTCATTATTAAACCATATAAATATCGAATAATAAATCAAAATTTCTTTTGAATTAGTTTACCTATTATATTGCTAATGTAATCAAAACAAACAGAGATATATTTCTCAAGTAGTACAGCTAATCTTCATATCACTTTTTTTTTATTTTTAACCCAAACTGTTTTTTAAATACTTTTAGAATTAGTCAAAAATAAAGAAAGCAACCATTGAAACAACTTAATATACACAACTGCAATCTTAACATCTTGCTTTACTAATATTCATTCTAATTTCAAATTTGGTAATCTTTAAACAGTAATTTTTTTAATATATTGTATATATTAGATTTATTATAGTTTCAAAATTTTTATTTTTAAAAAGGTATTTTACAAACTTACTATATTTTATATATTTTAACATGTTGCATTTATTTGGATTGTTACAATTTATCTTTTTGCAATAGTCAATGTATTATAATACAGCTTGGATAACTTCACTTTTGAATTACAGTACTTTCTTCTTATGAGAATCCATGAAGAAAATACGTTTTCTCAAAAAAAAAAAAAAACTACTTCATTGCCAAACATCTTAAATCATTTTTTAAAATTATTATGTTCATTTTCTCCATTATTTATGCTTATCCATTATTTATTTCTAAAGTTTTTAATTGTAAATATTGCATATCATGAAGAATATATATATTTACAAACATTTTAATTAACTCAAAATAAAACAAAAAAGAATATATCTGATCCATCTGTTTTCTTCAAGATTATAAAACTTTAATTAAAAACACATTTACTGTATGACCAAAATTGATTTAATTTCTATACTAAATTAATAAAATTCAAGAACTAGTTTTTTTAAAACTTTAAAAATGAAAACTAATTTTCCTCAATGTTTGGAATTTCAAGTTTGAGTACTTTCAAAATAAAATTATATGTATAAAATTATACAGATTAATTTAAATTTATTTAGCCATCTCTTCTTCTCATGTCACATGACTTCCCAAGCAATTGATCAACAATGATTTATATTAACTTTACCCTTATAATTTTATTATACAGTATACTGAGCACTTGCATCAAACATTTGTAAATCGCTTTCTTTTTTTTTACTTAAAAGCTTGTAATATACATAAAATTGCACATTATAATTTAAGCTGCATGAATTGAAAAAGTATTTATTTGTTACTGTGTAATATATTTATTGCATAATTATAAAAGATGAATATTGGTTGTTTTAATTACATATGTTTTATCTAAATTAATGCCTGTTCTGTTTTTAACAAATTTTAACCATAAATGTATTTAATAAAATTATATTTAGTTGTATCATTCTTGGAGTATAAGGATAGCAATTCTCGAAATACATTTGAATTATAAAAAATCTATAATATACTGAATTTATATGTAAATAAGGAATGACGGACACGCTAACAAATATTTTTGATTTTATATCGCAGGCATAGTTTTTTTTTTTACTATATGAATGAAAAATTTAGGAAAAGTCCCTCCCTCTCTCGACAGTGTTGTTTTTAGTAACGTTTACCATAGACATTTAGCATTAGCTCATAACATTCGAAAAATATATACTTATAATGCATATATTTTACATCCATTTACGCTAATATTATAGTTTTCTTTAGGCTGTGTTAATTATCATTACAACAACTTCATCCGTCAACTAACCTTTTTACAATTTTTTATTGGATTGTTTTTTTTTGACCCATATCACACTTTTTACTAGCGTTTGATTTTTTAAAGACTGATCATTATATAATAAAAATTACCAATATTTCTTTTATAACATTGTTTGATTCGAAGCCCTGCAATTAAACGATACTAGTTAATAAGATAGAATTTAAACGTTGCATAAAATAAATAAAACTCCAAAACGAAATAAATTAAAATGAATTTTACTTTAAACTAATAATTACAAACAACTAATATATTAACAATAATAAACCTTGTATCAGTCGATAAATATATTTACAAGTTTAGAATGTGGTATAATATTAATATTCACATTTGTTATCAGTACGAGCTTAGAGGCTTACATAACTTATAATAAAGACCGGAAGAACCTGTAAACTGAGACGTACATTTCCTTTTCGCACCTTCAATGGGGATAAACTGGATGAAAGCAATAAGTTTTTCTATCGTTTCGCTAATGTCCTTTTTATTTATTATTCAAGTGATCATTATTTCAAGTAGTTTTCCATTATTATATTCTTTGCTTAGTGTGTGTTTTATAAAAACAAAATGTTAAGCACACACTGCATCATAAAATTTAGAAAATCCATTATTTTTGTCTAAATTCGTATGCTCAATACGTTCAGTTTTCCCGGGTGACAAATGTTCTTTCGGGACAGTTAATTGTCCCGGATTTCTTAACCACTCAATTTTATTTTTGCTTTTATTTTTTTATTCATTTAATATTTTATAATTAATTTTTTGATTGTTTAATCAGTAATTTTCCCAAAATGGAAATGACTCCCTATTATTTGCATACGTTAGTAATAAATGATTTCACTTTGTGATTTTGTTTCGGTAGATAATATATGTATACAAACAATTGTCTTTGGATTTTATTTATATTATGAAATAAAAATATTGTTAGAAATGTAAATGTTTTGTGATTTTTTTTATTTATTTTGTACTAAATATACAGTAATCTGCAATGTTTTTTTCTTTTTTGATCGTGTGGAAATATGGACATCCTTGTCTAAATTGACTCATAATTGACCCGAGGGTGATGCGGCACTAGGTCCCGCGTTTTTTAAGGCCGCAGACTACATGAACTACCCCCCCCCTCCAAAAAAAAATCAAAACATTTTATCATTTGCTTTCAATTTAGTTGGATTGTTGGACTTTAATAAATCTTATCAATATATAATTAGTTCCAATTTAACAATTGTATCTACATATAATTACTTTAAAAATTAATTAATTTTATCTATATCGAATTGCTTTAGATTTAATTAAATTTTTAACTTTAATTATTCTTCCTTCCACCACTGTATTTAAAATTACTACAGAGAACAAAAGAATAAGTGATACAAAGGAGACAAAACAGTGACCCTCTCTCTTTTATAAAGTTCTACTACCTATTAACTTGCTAAGAACTATAGTTGAACTTCAAGATTGCATTCAGAACTATATTTGTGGCAAGTAAAAGACAAAACCCATAGAGATCCAGCTCTGAAGATCTCAAAATAGATCTAGAGTTTAATAACGGTCTCGTTGGTATATTATTATTTGTACACGCCTTCGGATCCAATGAAATGATATTTTATTATTAATTATAGTGTATCGCATAATTCTATATATTCTTTTATTATATTAAAGTGTATATTCTTATTTAAGTGACCAATCGTTGTTTATTTGAATTTATGAAATGTGTTTGTCTAGTCTGAATTTGATTAGTTCTGTCAGGCCAGATAGCACATACATATAATTACATTTTAAACTCGATGATTGTAAGCTGGCATATATTTTTCGACTTTGTATAATGTATTTGCCTAAATGCTTCTCACTATTCTGGTCATGTTAATATGATGTGCAATATCGAATATTTGAAATTAAAATATTCATAAACTAAAAAGAAAAAAAAAATCATTTAATGTTGTATTGTATTTATTATAGTTTGATCAATATTATTACATATTATATTTAATTTTTTAGGTGTTGATGATAAAGGACATTTTTTCATTGCGTTTCTGTAAGAAAAACTTGAAAATGTGACTTTAGTCATTTTAGTAATTTGGTAAATACCTTATATTTTTTACTCTTTTATTTCTATAAAAAAATAAACCCCGAGATTGAAACATATATTAATATAAAACACTTTAATGTTTAAAAAATAATTTTTGAAACAATAATTAAATAATAACTTAAAATAAAAGTATTTACTTAATAATGTAAGTGCAAATGTATTTGAAATTTTTATAATTTTTTTTTCTGATGGAAAAACATTATCTTATAGACAATTATGGCTAGTAAAGATGGGAACATAGGAAGAAAACAATATATCTACACCTGAAATAAGATAATTTTTTAAAAATATATTTTTTCAGGGCCTAACATTTTTTCAAGCTGGTTCTGTTTATTCTAAAGTATTGTAACCTAATATTTTTTTGTAAAAATTGTTCTCATTCACTATTATTTTTGAGAGTAAATTATAATAAATCAATTTTTAAAAATAAAGAGAATAGACAAGATTGCAGTAATTGTCTTGGAATATCACTACAATAAAGGTACTTTCAAGAATATTGTTGAATAAGTTGCTTCCAGTCATAAATGAATGGTTACCAGAGACTCAATGTGGTTTATGGAGAATCAAACACAATCTATAAATGTGATTTTTGTTGTCAGGCAAATGCAAGGTGTCAAAAATAAGAATGTTTGTATTAGTTTGCTAGCCTTAAAAATTTATTCACATAATACAGCTTTTACTTGATGGACTAAAATGAAATATTATTTTTACTGTAACCAGTTGGATTACATAGCACACACTAATATAGTGTGTGTGCATAAATATATATATAAAGTTGAAAGGAAAACTAGAAATAAACACAGACAAAATATAGTAGATATTTTCTACATTCATTGAAATAAAAAAATAAATAATAACTCTGATTTAAAATATTGTTTTATAAATTAAACTTTTAAAAGGTTTGAATAAATATATATATATTGTATTATTATTATTATTCTGATTGTGAAATGTAAAAACACAATACTTGTTTTTGAAAATTTTTTAATTAATTAAAATATGTATATAGATTCAAAGGGATTAGAGAGATAAAAATAAAATTCTGTTTTCAATCAAGATGTTGTTATCACCTCAGAGGATTTTATAAAAAGACTGATAAAAATATCAGTTCTGCTTGCAGTTTTGTAAGGGTTGGTCAGAAGAGTTTTAATATTTTAAGCAGTGGCCAACTAGGCCAACTGCAATGTCTGGATAGTAATTTTTGAAGAGAACAGTTTTTGCTTGCAGTTTTGTAAGAGTTGACCAGAGGAGTCTGTTTGGCCAACTAGATCACCTGCAAAGTTTTGCTTTAATATTTTTGAGAAGTGGTTAGCAAAAGAGCTAAATGCAAAGTTGGCTAAAGTATTTTGTGAAGAGTTGGTAACTGCAGCAGAGAATGGCAACAGTAAAGCTAGCTGCAAAGATGGCTAGTATAATTATAAGGAGAACTGTCATGAGGATGTAAGAATGCAAGGAAGTGGCTGCTCTACAGTTCATTGGTGGAGTTTGAATTCACATGGAGTAAAAGGGTCAAGATTCTTTATAATTCATAGCCTTAGAAGTGTTCTGGAAAATAGCTAGCTGACCTCAAGCTTACCAATCCAAGTCTAAGTAGAACCAATTGCATAAGGGAGAAAACCAACCATATCTGAATTATGTACTTTTATCTGATGATGACAATTCCATGGATTGACCAAAAAACAACTTGCTCAAGAGAAACACCAGCTGAATAAAGAAGTAGTTTTACATATGCTCCTATGTCTACATATGCAAAGAGAAGCAAGGACAGATAAACATGTATACAAAAGTGAGTTGTTTTTAAATAATTCATTTGGGAAGACATTTTAAATCTATATTTTTAAAAATTAAAGACGTTTATAATTGGTTAAGGGGTAACCTGATAAAAAGCTTTCTAATCTCTCAAAAGTTGACTATACTTTTTTTAAAAAAGAATAAAGAAAGCTGTAATAGAATTTAATAAAGTGATTTTTTTTAATATTGATTAAATATGTACATTTTATGTATATTCAAAATGGAATTATTAATTATAAAAATTATTATTTGTTTGACAAAATTAAATTTATAAATAATCTGGGTATGCAAATTTTAAACATTTTGTTATTGAATATTAATTGTATATTACAAATCGCATCTGTGTGCACATATATATGTAAACCATAGTAACAATTTGAATTTTGAATGGTAATTATGTAAATCATGATGTGATCATTTGAAAATTTGTTTTGTAATCAAAATCAGAAAGCTTATATTTGTGTACTTTTATTTTTATGGATCTTAATTTCCATTTTATTATTATTGTTAATAAACTTGTGTTTCAATTGTTAAAAATTGTATTGCATCATTTCTTGGTCACATACAGTAATAGAGCTTGTGTTTTCTGAGCTAGATTTGTGTACGGGATGAATATATGAATGGGGGTGTGTATTTAATGCTTTTGGGCATCCAGAGATGATCAATCATCAGTCTGGTTGGCACAAAAGAGAATACTCTTTAAAGCCCATGCACTATCTTTTATTTTACTTTAGTTTTATTAAAAGTTAAGTTTATAGTTGGCCAGTACAAGTGGCCCAAGTATATTTTAAATGTCCCAGCATTATTGTTTCAATTGCTGATTTTTATGTATTCTGATGAATTTGCACTTAGATTAATGGTTAAATAATTGCCCCAAACTGGCAAAGGCTCAGTAGTTAGCCTGGTCTACAGAAGACCCGTTTATGATCCAGTCACAGGATGGATTGTTGATTTTGTTATATTTTGATTGAATGATCATTGATGTTGAATGGTATTTTGAGTAGTACTCATACTTACTGATATTTACTTTTTGATAATGCTGGTTGAAATATGATGTATAATTATGTTTTTAATTGTTCTTCTGAGTTATCTGGCTGATCTCTCAATGCTCTCAGAGATTCTCTAATCTCATGCTCTTATAAAATATTATATTACTTATTATACTTCTTGTAAATTTTATATTAAATCTTTTTACTTGAAATATTGTTGACTTGGAGTGATGATGATATTCCATCACCCCAAATTCACTCTGCTTTGATACCCCTCCCCCATCCCGTTACACTACAGATGGAAAATTTGTAGCATTTGAAATGAAAAGTGATGTTAAGTAAGAGTGTATACTTGCTCCAACATTGCTTTCAATTTTTATGATAGTTACATTTGAAACTGTTTATGAACCAAGGATCAAGATACAATACACATTTGATGGTGGAATTTTAAATTTGAAGAGATTAAAAGCAAAAACAAAAACTTTATCTTGAATTCTGAACTTACAGTATGCTAACTAGTATGCTATTTTTTGCCCGTTTAAAGAATAATATATTTATTGTTCTGAATACAACATTTAAAGATTTTGGTTTAATGATTAATAAAAAAATGGTACTTGCGGATAATTCAACCGATAACGTATTACCCTGAAGGCATATCAGTCTAATGTTGCGATTTTTAAGATAACATCTCCAAGTGATCTGCAGACACATTTAGTCGCTAAAATGTGTCCGCAGATCACGTGAACACGGTACGTTAAAAATCACAAGATTAGACTGATATGCCTTCAGGGTAATATGTCATCGATTGATCACGTGATAAAAAACATAAAAAAAGACAAAATGTGACGCAGGTCACGTGATAAAAAACAAAAAAAAAATGGCAAAAATATAAAAAAAGATAAAAATGTGATGCAGGTCACGTGATAAAAAAAAATGGCAAAAATATAAAAATTTAAAAAAAATTTACATATTAAAGAAAAAAAAAAGGGTAATACGGTCATGTGGTTTTTTAGATGGCTTCTTGGCGGGCAGAAAACGAACACCACGTTTCTTGGTCCTGAAAAAAAAAATACAAAAAAACAAAAAATTATTGACAATTTTCATGCATGAAATACAAAATAAGGTCAATACAAAATATAAAAACAAAAAATTATTGAAAAGTTACATGTATAAAATACAAAATAAGGTCCATACAAAATATAAAAACGTACTGTATATTGCTACTTTGAGTTAAAAAATTATTGAAAATTATTTACAAATTAAATGTAATTAAGTGGAAGTTTGATAATTGAAGAAATATTAACAAAAAATTGTTGTAAATTAAAAAAAAAAACAGATAAAAAACACTTTACCCAAATTAATGCGAATCTGGCATTAATGGCGATCTTGTATAAAACGTGTTATTACATGCCGTAGTTTTACATACATTTGCTAATTTTAAAAACATACTGTATATTGCTACTTTGAGTTAAAAAATTATTGAAAATTATTTACAAATTAAATGTAATTAAGTGGAAGTTTGATAAGTGTAGAAATATTAACAAAAGAAATTTGTAAATTTAAAAAAAAAAAAAAAAATGCGAATCTAGCATTAATAGCGATCTTGGAGAAAATGTGTTATCACATGCCGTACTTTTACATGCATTTGGTAATTTTAAAGACGTACTGTATATTGCTAATTTGATTTAAAAAATTATTGAAAATTATTTACAAAGTAAACGTAATTAAGTGGAAGTTTGATCATTGTAGAAATATTACCAAAAAAATTTTTGTACATTTAAAATAAAGATTTAATGCGAATATGGCATTAATGGTGACCTTACTTTTACATGCATTTGGATTACTTATTGTCTATATATTCAATAATATAATTAATTATAAAATTATAATTATTAGAAAAAAAATTTAAATTACTTACAAATAGTGTTCACTGCGGAGGACTGAATTGGAATATATGTTCCAAAATCGCAGTGAAAGGATCAGCTTTATACGACTGCCTCCACATAAACTCACTCAAATATGAGTCCAGGTGCTGATGGGCTGTCCCTCTGTGTTTTTTATTACGCCATTTGACCAAACCCCACAACCTTTCAACATTTTGTGTATATACGCCAGTTGTGGGGTCTACAAAGTTGTATGTGTGATTAGCATGATGGTGTTTGTATCCAGCCTCAGCTAACTCTTCGCTCTTATATTCCTTCCATCAATCGCTGTAGATAGTCGAGCCTTCGTGTAAATTTTGCAAAATTTCTTGCATGAGAGTAGACGCACTTCTATCTCGAATGGCTACAATAAAACATTCCTCAGTCTCTCTGCATACGCCACCAAATAGCCATTGCTGTGGTAGGACTCTTCCGGCATTGTTCTTCCGTTTTGTGAAGAGGCTTTCGTCGATTTCCATGATTGTGTTGGGACCTCCGATTTTCCGCCTTTCATTTCTTAACAATCTCCAGGTACAAACTTCGTGGAGGTAGTTGTTCCAATCGATAACAGTTTTGTCTGAAATATTCAATTCCTCCACACAAAATGTTATGGATGTTAATTGTTTGGACCAATTGTAGATGAAAGGTATAATGGTCACGAAAGTCATTTTGGAGCCAATGAACCACGTGCCTTTTCTCATTGCGATTTGGGATAGACAATCTTTCAAGTTGCATCACCATTGTTTCACCGAATTGGGTCCCGAATTGTGAACATACTTTTTCATTTCATGACCATTTTAACACAATTTCCTTTTGGGGAGAAGTCCGTGGTCTTGTAAGAAGATGATCGCTTCTTCCTCCATACTTGGTAAATTAAACAAAGTTGTTGTAGCTTCAGCCATCATAAACGCAAATATCACAAAGTAGAAGAGCTCAAAAGTCACTGTGATGCCGTGGATAGCAAAATCACAATAGACAGAAAAATCAAAAAATTTCGCAAACCTCTCTCCGAATTTTAAATCTCGCAAGTAAAAAAAAAAAAAAAATTGACTCTCTGATGGATTAATCACGCCAGTCACTTGGTTGCCATGACAACATTGTCATGCAAAAAAATGTCAATGTCTACCAGAAGGAAAATCGGTAAGTCAAATATGTCATTGGGTGAATTATCCGTACGTACTAAAAAACCTTATCAGTCAGTAAAATTTCAGCAATTTTTAGCTTAGATGGTTATCTATTTGAAAATGTAAACCAATATAAATATTTTGGTAGTTTTATAAATAGAAAGGAGGATTTACATGTCACTTGCCACTATTTTAGCAAATTAAAAGATAGGATATTTCATTACAGAAACATAAACTACTGTAATTAAGTTAGCTGTATATAGAAATTTAATATAAAGTCTATATATAGAACTGTTAATTTATTGCATGGAAATGAGATTTGGTCTCTACTGACTCAATATAAAGGCATTAGAAAAATTTCATTTAGGAATGTTCCATAAAATTTTATAAATAAAATAGCAAAATCATCAAACCAATTATGTTCATTAACTTATTGGATATGATACTATAGAATCCGCATCCATTATTCCATTATCACAAAATCATACCTTCATTGGATTGGACATGTAAAATGAATGAACTATGCAAGATTTTTAAAAAGTGTTTTATAGTGAATTTGAGAATGATTTTTATAGAAGATCTGGATCCAGCCTTCATTATAAAAATCTCAGTCATTTTTAAGATATGCAATATTGATTGTTTCCATTGATAAGATACAGAGAATAGAATACATTGGAACTACAATTATACATGTTGGAGTATTTAAAAAAAAAACTTTTCTTTTTCTGCTGAAGAAATTAAAACAGCATCATAAAATATCGAACAGAAAAATGGATAAGCATTTTCTATATGTGGACGTATTTGTGTTTCACGCATTGGTTTGTATATTCATTGCAAGTCATTTCTATATCAGTTTTATTTCCTTGGGGTTGATATCGCCACTCATTTGCGAGTTACTACTGAATGTCGTAAATCATATATTTTTCATGAATTTTTTAAACAAAAGAAAAGAATATCAATATATACACAAATTACATTATGTTTTCAACTTCTAAATTCTAAGAAATGATGATATAAAGCACCTACAAAAAAGCATTAAGCTCAACGAAACCTGTTGTATATTGCATAGTGGTGCTACCTAGTAGTATTAGTTGCAGCTATCTATATTATACACCAAAGCTGTTCAAAACACGCCCGACAAGAAATTTTTATTTTTGTCGAGTGGAAAAAAAAAATTTGAATTGAATGCTTATTAGATATTTTAATTCTGTCACTAATCGATCTTGTTGTTGATATGATTATCTGATGCTTTTACGTCATTATACCCACATATTTTATAAATATAAGATTTGTCAAAAAAGCGACTTTGTAATCTTTTGATTCAAAGCGCATGCTCCATGTTCTATTCAGTTATAATGTGTTTGTTAAGACGCGGTCCTCCTATAAATATATATTTTTTAATGCTCTCCTTGGATTACTTGTACAGCATATATATATTAAGTACATAATATAATTTAAAAATCGTTATCTTGTAGCGATAAATATTTCGATGCCTCGAGACCGCATATCGGCCTTTTTTATTTATTTACCTCTGGTGAAATCAAAATATGCCGAAAATTTTAAATGTTCCCCATGATTCTGTCATAGTTTTAAAAGGATTATTTATAAAATTCTTATTTTTAAATAATAATAAATTAGGATTTGAGATAAGAATTAAAATAATAAATAAATTAAATGAATTTTCTGAAAATAATTTAATTAAGAGAATAGCGAAGTCAAATGAACTAATGAATATTTCTTTTTTGTAAAGCAGTAGTATAAATCTTTCGCCTGTAAAAATTCTTTTACATAATCGCTAAAAGACAGTATAATAAATTTTTATCCTTATAAAAATAAAGTTTTTGTATTAAGAGAATAGTAAGTTAGTAACTATCATTGTCGATCAAATGGTTAAATTAAATTATAATTCTCTACTGTCCAATTATTAAAGCCAATTTGGGCCGAAAATTTAACATATACAGTATACATAACGTACTATTGGGGTCTTCAGCTGAATGAAACTTTTAATAAAGAGATTTACAAACTGCAGATATATACACTATAACAATAGTAATAGAAGCTGATTTGCTAGATATATACACTATAACAATAGTAATAGAAGCTAATTTGCTAGAAAAGTCAAAGAATTCGTCCTTTTTCTGCTCTCTCTCAAACACCACCCATTCGTCTATCGATTGGCTGTATCTCTAGATATATGAACGATCAAGCATATTATGCACCTTAACATGGTATCGTCTAATGTTAGAATCGAAAACTATAAATATGCATTAAAATGGATTTTCAGTTTTCATCCTAAGCATTGATTGCGCACAAATGCTTCTAATTCCATATATAATAAAATGTACATTGATAGCTAAAATACACATAAACATTACATCAAAATAATATATAAACATATTCTCAGCGATAAATCAAATCAAACGATAAAAAAATGATTATTAAAAATTCATTTTATTTTTATAATTTGAAATTAAAAAAAATCACTTGAATCATACACAGTATAACTTACTTAATAATATATCACCTCATCATCATTTTAAATAATCGATCCACTGCAGGATGAAGTTTTATTCAAGCTTAATCTATTTTCTCCACATTATACCACCAACCTTCCTTAGATTTCATTCATCCATCTCATGTATAAACTCTTTCTAGATTTTTTTACAATCTTTGGAATTCAATTTAAGACTTCAACTATCTATTTATCAATAATTTGTCCAACCCAATTCCATTTCAGTTTCTTAGTACTTTTAATGATGGCAGTGATAAATGTTTGTTCTCTCACTCAGTATTTCATTTTCAATCTCTTCTTTATTTCTAACATACATGTCTTCATACTTCATTGCATGATCTGAAGTGTTTGAATTGCTCTACTGTTGTGTGTCCAAGTGTCAGATCCGTAGGTTAGTAAATATCTTTCTTTTCAAGCATGCAGGCAAATTTTCTTATGAAGTTATTTCTATCAAAAGTCCTCCATCCAAGTTTAATTCTATGATTAATTTCATCCGTCATGTTTACATCTGTATTAATAGATCTGACCAAGCTATACGTAAACTTTATTTTTTTCTTCTGAGCAAATCCAATGAACATTATTTTAGGTTCTTTAGCATTTATTTTTAGTCAAACTTTTTTGCTTTTATTTGATATTTAATGGTCCGATGATCATGTAGAAAGAGAGGGTTGCATCTGACTACTCTTGGACCTTGGGTCTTCGGGTAG
Organism: Epiperipatus broadwayi; assembly: GCA_028023455.1. Taxonomy (NCBI): domain Eukaryota; kingdom Metazoa; phylum Onychophora; class Udeonychophora; order Euonychophora; family Peripatidae; genus Epiperipatus; species Epiperipatus broadwayi. Next base: position 1,524,648 of record JAQFVV010000212.1, read on the forward strand.
GATGTTGGAGATAACATGATGAAGTATGTGACCTATGATTGCATCTATTTTTAATAAACCAACTCAATACTCATCAGTTAAACTCAAGTGCAATTTAAGTCAGTTCATTCATTATTTTAAGCCCTCTTTTGGTTTCGTTATTCCCAGAATTTAAACCCAGGGAGAATTCGAATTTGACACTCTTAACAGAGATGCACCAATGCTGGCTGATGACTACCATAGCTCTATTTAAGTTACAATTAGTATAATGTATCTAGTAATCAACAACCAATACAATTTCAATTCTATTGTATATTATATGTGTTTGTGTGTACATTTGAGGCTATAAATCAGTGAATATAAAATCGATTTAATGAATTAGAGACTGAATCAAAATTAATAAATTCACTAACATTTATTATGGAACAAACATAAAAATTATAAAATCGAAATATTTCAACAATATATACACAAAACAAAAATTATAATATTGGAGTCAGTAATATTACCATACCCATAATCACATGATCACTATTTCTTATGCTAGCACATTACTGTTATTTAAACGGGAAAAGCTCTCCATATGGTAGTGCCACTCAGTGCCAACCAGAGTAATCAATGGATGCCAGAAGGCTTTGCATAAAATCTATCTAATGCCTACTCATCCAATATCCCCAGACTAGTTTCTGGCTTGTGGCCTTCATCAGTGAGGAGCTTTGGATCTGAGAGCACTGCACCTAGATCTTAGGATCTAATTCAACCCTCCAGCAGCCACCTTTTATCTCTACTTAACTACAAAACTATGAGAATAAAATTTGAAAACACAAATAACATTTTCAATTTAAGCTCAATAGCTTATATAGTCATATGGCTCTAAACCCAATTCAGTACCCATACATTTTGGTGTCTTTGGCTCTTTAATAACCATAGCCACCACTATCCTATTAGGTAGGATTGGTGTTAAACCACTAAACATCACATGATCACTATTTCTTATGCTAGCACATTACTGTTATTAAAACAGGCAAAACTCTCCATATAGTAGTGTCACTCAGTGCCAACCAGAGTAATCAATGGATTCCAGAAGGCATGTGCATAAAATCCCTATCTAATGCCTACTCATCCAATATCCCCAGACTAGTTTCTGGCTTGTGGTCTTTGTCAGTGAAGAGCTTTGAATCTGAAAGCACCATCTAGATCTTAGGATCTAATGCAACCCTCCAGCAACCACCTTTTATCTCTACTTAACTACAAAATTATGAGAATAAAATTGAGGGTTGCATTAGATCCTAAGATCTAGGTGCAGTGCTCTCTGATCCAAAACTCCTCATTGACGAAGGCCACAAGCTAGAAACTATTCTGGGAATATTGGATGATTAGGTATTAGATAGGGATTTTATGCATAAACCTTCTGGAATCCATTGATTACTCTGGTTGGCACTAAGTGGCATTACTATATAGAGAGTTTTGCCTGTTTTAATACCAGTAATGTGCTAGCATAAGAAATAGTGATCATGTGATGTTGAGTGGTTTAACACCATTCCTTCCTAATAGGATAGTGGTGGCTATGGTTGTTAAAGAGCCAAAGACATCAAAATGTATGAGTACTGAACTGGGTTCAGACCCATATGACTATATAAGATATTGAGCTTAGATTGAAAATATTATTTGTGTTTTCAATTTTGTTCTCATAGTTTTGTAGTTAAGTAGAGATAAAAGGTGGCTGCTGGAGAGTGCATTAGATTCTAAGATCTAGGTGCATTGCTCTCAGATCTAAATCTCCTCACTAATGAAGGCCACAAGCCAGAAACTAGTCTGGGGATATTGGATGAGTAGGCATTAGATAGGGATTTTATGCACAAGCTTTCTGGCATCCATTGATTACTCTGGTTGGCACTGAGTGGCACTACTATATGGAGAGTTATGTCTGTTTTCATACCCATAATCCCTCGACAGAAATCCATGTTGATGACACCAATTATCTACAACATTTAAACAACGATAAAATAAATATTGATTCATCATAAATGTAGGTTTAAATAATAAGTTTATATTTTTACACTGTCATATCTATTTCTATCATAGTTTATATACTTTGATCATGTTTGACTTCCTAATAACCCCTTCCAAAATCTATGTACAATTTATCATATGATAGTAAAAGTCATTCAGAAAAGGGGTTAATCATTTATATAGAATAACAGATATAATAATTTGTTTATATATATATATATATAACAAATAAAATAATTTGTCTTAATAAAGTGTATGTATATAAAGTCTTACCTTATTATTGTCTGGTAAATAGTCAAATGTCAGTCGTTATGATTGGAAAAAGGCTAATACACCTGGGTCTCTTTTTATGCAGTAGATAGGTTCCACAGAAAACCCACATTAAAAAAATTGCACAAAAATAGACTTACCTTGAAAAATGTGGAATACATTCCGTAATTTTCAAAAATTGCATAAAACTGAGGTAACAAGATAAAATTACTTTAAAATTTGCAACAAAAAAAAAAAGGGAAATAAAGTATGACTAATAAAAAATTTCAAATATTTGAAAAAAAATGATACAAGACAAACTTTTTTTACCTTTTTTCTTAACTATTTAATTTTATTCAAAACAATATGTTTTTATGTGTAATTTATTTTACATTTTTTCATACATATTTTAATTATTATTACTACTTGATAATATGCGGTTTATTTATGAACTGGTAAGACATCAGATTTCCCACAAGAGGAAATACAATTAGCGTCAATTTCAGTCTCGTACTGTGTTAATGGTTTTCTGTCGACAATGTAATTGGTGATTAAACTTTGAGACAATGATTTTACTAATTGTTTAGGAAGCTCATGATATCCAGACTGCTATGTCTAGCTGTTAGAGAATACACTTCCACAAGTGCAACTATATATATATATATAACATGCTTCTACAAGTGTGTTAATAATGACTAACAGTTAAAATTTCTTTTATACACATATATACATGGAGAAACTTTTAGACAGAAAAAAGTCACAAGTAAAAATATTTAAAAACTTTTAAAGATACATTCTTTTTAAGTAGAAATTAAAAGTTCTAAAATATTTTTACTTGTAACTTTTTTCTGTCTAAAAGTTTCTCCATGTATATATGTGTATAAAAGAAAATATAAACATACACATACATAACACAGACATACAACTATTTAGTTCTCATTGGAATTTAGTTCATAATTCGTGTCATTAAAAAGAAAATGATTTTCCAATTAATTAGAAAGTTGAAGACTTTCTCAAATCATTTTTGCTGTGAAGCAAGCAGGTTCCACTTCTGTTCCATTATCTTTTTCTAAATCTTCTACAGTATCTAAATTTATTGCCAAACTTTTTTCCAATAGGCATTTAACTTATTCGTTATTACGAGCACTTAAAATGCTCAAGAAATTTCAAATTACAAACATCCGGGTTGAGGTTAAGATTAATGGAAATCTATGCAGGCTATGCATGAGCTTTTTAGATCTTCCTTTCCATCTTTCTCTGCAGATTCTAAAAAGGTAAATTTTATTTTTCTACGATAAAAAATAATTTTATGATAATTTTTGTGATCAAGTAGATTGAATTTTTTTGTTAGGTACTGGAGAACAGTTCAGTGTAAAATTATAATGGGAAAAAGTTTTACTTTTCCATTGTATTTTGAAGAAAACGTTATGAGGGCCTATTGGTAAGTATTTTTATTTTGCTATATTTTTTAAAGTATTATTTTATTTTATGATTTTTAATTATATATTTTTTAATTATTGTTTTATATATATTTTAATAAAAAAATTACTATTAAAACTAACATATAAAAAAAAGAAAGATCGTGATTGTCTGCATTTTTTTCTATAATGTGAGCTTAGTCTTTGAATTAATTGATATGAGACAAAAATGAATATATTTCGGAAATATAATGACCTGATTTAGATATTTCTATAATTTCTTTTCTGCATTTTAATAATAGTAACATTATGCAAATGCTAAAAGTAACGATTTGACAGTACATAAACTTAGGTTGATTATAGACTTGCAATATAAATTTTAAAGCTGCATATTTTTTAATTATTACTTTATTATTTGTTTTTTTAATTATTATTTTATTATATATTTTTTAATTATTGTTTTTTTTTATATATATATATTTGATAAAAAAATTACTATCGAAACTAACATAAAAGTAACAGTTTTGACAGTATATATATAAACTACAAACATATGTACATCAAGCTTAACTCTATGATGAATTTAGTATTTCATTCACTTTTTATTTTATTTTATTATGTTGTATATAGTGACTATTTTAGTAGTAATTTTAATAAATTACAAACTGTATTGAAGTTCTTTATTATAATATTCAAATTATACTAATTATTGATCAATATTAACTACTTTTTATAAGGGATGTTATTAGGGATGTCTTATACATTGCAAACTCCTGTATGGAAATGCATTTTGAAGGACTACTGAGAAAAATGAAAGATACTAATGTCTTTATTCTATGAAGTTTTCAAATGATGGATGACCTTAGATAAATATTATATACCAAATTTTTAGAAATTTTATGATGAATCCATCTAACCTACTAACAATACAATAATTTTAAGTTGTGTGTATGATAATTTTGAATTTATAAAATACTATGAAAATGATTATTAGAAATATTAACTATTATTCTATTTTTTATTACTTTAATTATCAATAACTATATTTTTTTTCAACTTAATTACATAGTATTTTGACTCTTCAATTACTGCACACAAAAGTTAATTTGCGAACTAGTTGGTTTAATTCTCAAAACAGATCAATGCTAACTAATTTAAAGTTTATACAAAGTTCTGATTCCCGCCGAGCTGTGTTAGAAAATTACACTATGTATACATGATAACGAATACTCGCACAATAATTCTGAATGTATAGTTTCTACGTCTAACTTCTCTTCTTTCTCCATGAGGGTAATATGCAATTCCCACACTGTTCTTTTGCAATGGATGCTCTGCTTGAATTCACTTAAAAATGCTCTGTACTCACTCTGTTGATCTTTTCAAAATGGCCCCCCTTTTATCGGTTTGCTTTCTTTTGTTTTCTGGAGTAACTCTTATAAATTAAGGTGGGATTTAATTAAATTGAGTTTTGTTAATTAAATTCCTTCGTTATCTGTTTAATTAGTTTGTTACAATTGATTGCATTTCAAGCTAACGTCTATGATTAAAATATTCGTAGCAAAATTTAAAGATTTAACAATAGAAGAATATTTTAGAATAAGACACTTTCGTATGTACGTTTAATTTAAAATGCATATATTACAATACCTCCCCTTACTCCAGAAACTCCCATGGTGTGACTCCTCGGTGCTTTATTTTTTCTTTTTCCAAACTGGAGAAAAACTTTATTTTTATTATTAACCAATGTAACCTTAAAATTTATGCAAATTATTTTTCCTTACCGCCCTGAGTGCCTTTTTCTCCTGCTTGGAGAGAGTCTGATTTTTTCCTTGCTCTACAGTTTTTGTATCTGGCAGCTCACTGGTTAAAGATTGCCATGCTCTTCTAAAAAATCTTTGGAAGTGTCTTCATTTTCACTTTTGGTCATTTTTTCTTGTGGCTCCATTTCATACAGCTGCCAACTCTCTACCTGTTCGGATAATTCTGACATTGTGAGTTTACTTTGCAATTTTTTACTAAGTTCTGAGGTTTGTTGTTCAAGTTCTATTACTCGTTGTCTAGAAGCCTTCAATCTTACTTGAAATTCTTCGAGTTCAGCTGATTTTTGTTTTATGGCCTGCTGACTTTGGCTAGGGATGACTGCAGCTTTTTTTTTTCTGTGACCAACATATATATCAACTGTATGTGAATCTGGAATTGCTCTTTCAGAGAATCTTGTTCTTTACACTGCTGTTCAGAGTCTTTCCGATCATCAAATTGATTTTGTAATTTAATGATCTCTGTTTGTGCTTGCGAAATAGTCCTATCTCTTTCCTCCTTGGTAGATATATATTTAATACTATATGCTCTACCATTTGTGTCTGGACTATATTTCCTTTGTCGACCATCCCTTTCTGGTGATTGTCTGCATGCACGTGCAAGGTGGCCCTTAGTTCAGCAATTGAAACACATTTCTTGTTTCCATTTGCTGTCTTTAGCTATGTGGCCTGTTTTCCCACAGCAGTAGCATTTAATTCTGTTATTTCTCTGGGGTTCCCATTGAAATGAGCGTATTTCTGCTTTATCAGTTTTGAAAACTTGCTCGTAACTTTTCTCTTGATATGAAGGCCTGTGCCTGTTCTAGAATTAGCTCAAAGATTATTCCTTTCTTTATAGCGCTTTTGTAGGTTATGTCTGCCTCTGTTAACAGCTGTTGTCTGATCCTGTCATCAGACATTCCCCATAACAGTTGATCTAATAATATTTCTTCTATGAAATCACCATACACACAATCTTTCGTAGCTACTTGAGAGCTAAATTATACTGTTTGATTGTTTCACTATTTAGTTGTTTTTCTATTTCTTAACTGTAGGCATGCTATATGGCAGGATAGGCGAGGACTAAAAAATTTGTTTAGCCATTGGAATAATTCCTTGAATGGTACATTCTCATCTACGGGATTTTGGTATAATTTATTGGTGATTTCAATATTTTTTTTCCCCGAGAAACATAAGAGGGCTGCTACTTTCCACTTGTTGTCTTCAATACCATTTAAAATGAAGAAATTTTTGATTTGGGACAGGTATAGTGGCCAATCGGCCGCGTTTTCCACATTGAACTCTCCAATAGAGTTTTGTCCGAAAACTGACATTTTCTTATTAATAGCTGGTTATTCACTGTGGTTTTTAGGTTCAACTAATTCGACTGCTCCAGATTGCAGTATTTTGACTCTTCAATTACTGCACACAAAAGTTAATTTGCGAACTAGTTGGTTTAATTCTCAAAACAGATCGATGCTAACTAATTTACAGTGTATACAAAGTTCTGATTTCTGCCAAGCTGTGTTAGAAAATTACACTATGTACACACAATAATAAATACTCACACAATAATTCTGAATGTATAGTTTCTACATCTAACTTCTTTTCCTTCTCCACGAGGGTAATACGCAATTCCCACGCTGTTCTTTTGCAACAGATGCTCTGCTTGAATTCACTTAAAAATGCGCTGTACTCACTCTGTTGATCTTTTCAAAATGGCCCCCCTTTTATCGGTTTGCTTTCTTTTGTTTTCTGGAGTAACTCTTACAAATTAAGGTGGGATTTAATTAAATTGGGTTTTGCTAATTAAATTCCTTCGTTATCTGTTTAATTAGTTTGTTGCAATTGATTGCATTTCAAGCTAACATCTATGATTAAAATATTCATAGCAAAATTTAAAGATTTAACAATAGAATAATATTTTAGAATAAGACACTTTCGTTAAGACACTTTCGTATGTACGTTTAATTTAAAATGCATATATTACAACATTCTTTGGGGTTTTATGTTTCAAAAAATATATATAATGTCATTTTTGAGTAATATAAATTTAATTCATGATAAAATTTGTGGATTAACATAATTTTTTAAATATTCAATATGGCCACTTCAGCAGTCAATAAGTGAAAGTATGTAAAATTTAATGTATGTATATAAAACAGGGAAATCCCAATTTTAAGTGAAATATTAACTTCTTTATCGCAGAAAGAAAACTGTATAAAAAGATATTAAGAAGAAACATGAACAGCATAACTTCAAAATCGCATTAAAAAAATCCGCACAAAAAGAGACCCGGGTATATAGATTTTATTTATAAAAAAACCTTTTAATTAAAATTAACCATTTTCCCCTTCTTTTCAACTTCTGTTTGAAATGAACTTTCCCCCAAAAAAAAATTTAAATCATAGAAAGTTCACATTTCCAAGTATAAAAAAAAAAAATGAAACAAAAAAAAAAAAATATTTACAAAAGTTAAAAATTCAAATTACATAATCAAGATTTTACAATCCCTTTAAATCGATTTAGTTAAAATTTGTGAGTTGGGAAAAGTCCTTTATATGAATAGTTCATGCATTACAGATGATTATCCTTAAATGAGGCGTAGGTTATATGCTGGCATCTGTTCATTGTGTAGTCAAAACAGTTACATCTTGGTCCTCACTCATTTTTTCTGTAGATTCATTATTAAGCATTCCATATGAGGCAAAAGATGTTTCCTTTGGCATTTCAAGAATGGATAAAAAATATCATGCTTCCATGGCAGGGAAAACAACAATCCACCTATGATATCATCAATTTAGCTAGAAAACATTTTATAGTGACTAATTATATATATTATTTTTAAATCAGTCACAGTTAACATTGTATATATCTTATAAATGGTTGATGATTAATTAAAATTCTACTTTGAATATTGGCAATCTTTAATGTTCTTCAATTTATGTTTGACTAGAATATATATAATTATTTAATACTGTATACTGTAGAGATAGAGTCAAATCCCACATAAATTAATGAATGAAGAGAAAATTAGCAACCCCTAAATTTTTGTTTGTTTGTGTGTGTGTGTCATAGATATGTAGGTATTTATATATGTGATTTTACTTAGTCAGTAGAAATGAAAAAAAAAATGAATAAAAGAAATATTTAGTTGCTTTAAACTTTTATATTTTATTAAAGGATACAATGATTTCATTTTATAATTTCATTTTGTTAAAACAGACTAAAATAAATTGTTTAATCATTAATCTAAGATTTCTTAGTCAATAGATAGTTTGGGATGCACATGTGTGTTTGAAACAAAAGATTTGAGTGTGTGAATTGGTGTTAACAGTTCTACAATTTTACTAATGTAGATATATATTAAGAAAAAAAATTGTACATGTGTGGGAGTTGTCCAAATACAGATATCAGTAGGTATCTCAATTTATTTTTTTGTATACATTTTTGATTTATAAAATTGTCAAAAAAAGAGACGAGTTTGTCATGGGGGAAGAAATTAATAAATAATTAGTCTTTTACTTGAAGGAAACCACCAGTAGAAGTTTTAACAGTCTTGAAGGTTTTTTTTTCTGAAAGATAAGATTAAAGCAGTTGTTTGAAAAGATTTTGAGCTGATTGCATATGGGTTTGAGCATGATGACATGTAATCTTTGGACAGCTGGGGATAAAATATTAAAATTATTAAATGAAAATGGCTGAGTTTTAAAAAGTTTTTTTTTTAAGTTCTGGTGACCGAAATCAAAAAGTCAGAAAAAGAATCGTGGTGAAATCAAGGAAGGGAATATGGAAAATGACTTGTTTTTTTTTCTTATGGAAAGAAAAATGGGAATGCAGGAAAAGAAAATTATAGGATACAAGTTCTTCCTTATTAAAATACCATTGGGAGAAAAGGGATTCAAAAGGAATAAAATTGGTTAAAGTATTGCTATTATAAAAATGACCGGAGATGTGCAGATATGGTTTATATATTTATATACCAGAGTTATGAAAAGAATTCCGAGAAGAAAGGAATTTAGTTGCAGAAAGCAATAAGTCTTTTATTGTGATCAATAAAGATCCAACCCCAAGATAAAACAAAAGTAAAATGGCCTTATAAGAGGCAATATAAATTATTGCTTCCAAAATATAGACTCTGGATTAATATATTGATAGCTGTGAAAGAAAGAACAATGTACTGCTAGCTGCAGTTATTTTGTCCCAAGATCAAAGCCACTATGAGCTGGCCATTTGTCTATACACCTGTACCCGACCAATAGAATGGAAATGTTCCCAGTTAACCACGTAAAAAAGAAAAAAAACATTTTGTTGTAGAGATCCAGTTCATATCCTATGGTTCATTAAAGAATCACCATCTTCTTTTAAAAAAACCGAAGTAAAAGAAGAAAGAAGAAAAGAGAGAAGAAAGTATGAAGTCCCCATATCCAGATTTCACTCATCTACTACTATGCTGCCTTTCAGGGTTTCTTTTTATTAGAAATGCCAAGGAATTCTACAATGTTAATTGACATCCACAAAGTTTTTAAGAGATCCCAAAAACAGGAACTTTGTCAAATTTTTTTTTGTCATATGAAAATTATAAAAGAAAAAGAGAAGAAAAATAAAGAGAAGGGAAAAAGAGAGAACATATGGGGAGTGCAGTAAACAAGCCTGAAAATAAAGAAAGAGAAGTTAACTGTCTCAGCTAAGAGATTCTCTTCAAGAACTGAAATGGAGTGGTAACATGTTAGAACTTTATTAATGATTTCTTATTTAAATGTGATCATTTGAATCTTCTATGAATTCAAACCTCATTTCTTTTTGTTTTTATTTTATTTTGATACATGAACATTACAAGTTTTTTTTTTTTTTGGTTATTATGCATAACAACACCACAAATATAGTTTTGAAGTCATTAGATTTAATTTTTTTTATTATTATCCATGAATATTTTTTTGTTGCTATAAATGTCTTTTATTCATTATTGTTATTTGTTTGTTTACCTAGTTATTAATATGGTAACTAAAATACTTGAGCAACCTGTCCGTATATATTTGTATAATGTTTTCTTTTTACTTATTTGCATATTTAAGTTTGATGTAAAATGTTTCTTTGCTCAAGGTTTAAAGAACTTTTTTATATATTTTATTTGTAATTAATAAGATGAAGAAAAAAATATTTTACATTATATATATCAACATATCATGAATGTGTGTGACTGCATATTCAAACACAGGTTAATTAGAATAAATTAGGAATAGGTCATACTAAATCTTAGATGCTCAATGGGTGTTACATTGTCTGAACAAATTCATAAAGCATAGATGCACCTGTGTGAAACAAACATATACCATGTAAATGATCGTTTTATTGAATTTGACAACATATATATGTAAAGCTGAGAGAAAATATTAAATAGAATGTTTTTTTTTTATTATTGGATTGTTTCATATTCTACCAGGTTACATTAGATAAATATGAGCATATATATTTGAGTCTCTTATTTATTTATACATTTAATAATTTTTATTTATATACTGTTATGATTACTATTATGATTGAAGTCCATTACATGATCGGAAATTTATTATTAAAATAAATGAATCTTAATAAACATAATTATCTAATAATCTTGCTGTCGTGTTATTATTGTTTTTTTTTTTTTTAGTGTAGTTATTTAGTTAGTTGATAACATGTGTTGAGAATAGACATACATGATCATCATCAGGAGGGTGGTTTGTTGCAATTGGCATGGTTGGTTGCAATTGTCATCAGTTTGATTTAGTGTCACAAGTAATAGTGAACCAAGTATACATGCCTATTTAGATGGGGTGGTTATATTGTGTTGGATGGTCATGGGATATTTATCATCATAACTGATGATGGTACAAGGTATCAATATGAATGCTATGGTTGCGATTATCTTAGCATTGGTTAATTGATTATAGAGCTATATAAAAATAGTTCCACATCACATCTGAATTGAATATGGATATATAAATTATATGGTTTAATTGAATATTGATGTAGACATATGGGGCTTAAGGTTGTCTTAGGTCTCCCTTATGTGTCCGACAAAGGAATTTACTCATATACCCTAAATTTGAGTTTAATTGGAAAATAAATGAGCAAACAAATACATAGATGATGATGATCATGGATCATCTTTTATAATAGTTGGGGGATCAATATTGTGATAAATCATTGTGGCACATTTGATATTGATGGTGGCACAGTGGCAGCCAGGTGTTATATAAATAGTATTGATGAGGATGGAGAGATTTGGTAATCTGATGTAATGGTTGTCCCAACTTTGAGATCAAGATACCAATAAGATATGTACTGTCATACATTTGGGTGGAATAGAAATGTTAATATGAGATACTGTAGATACCATTTTAAATCTGTTGGCTTAAACCAATAAATCTCATGAGTTAGCCCTAGCTAACAGATATTCCACCTGGATAGGGTTTCCTATTAAATTAGAATGTACACATAGCTGGTAACATATAGTGATAGTTATCAGTGTAGCCCTGAACCCTTCCACTGTAATAATAAATGATTGTTTATTAGATGGTAACACTTATTGAATTGAATTGCTCTGCTCCATTTATTATATACTGTTACAGTACATATAAGTTGAGTTTCTGACTTGGTTCATTTAGACAAAATTCTTTATTTTATTTCACTTCAAGAACTCTTACTTATTGTAGGGTCATATGATAAGTATATGTCTGAAAATAGTAATTTTCAGGAACATCTGTTTTCTCTTGTATTCTAAAAAAACATTTTTGCTCTTATTTTTTGTAGCATGTAAGTAATTCATGAAGATCATGCAAGTAAAAAAATGATGTTATATTCCTGTTTAACATATCCAAATTTTAATTTGCTTTTTGTTGCCATAATTGTTCATTGTTGTTGATATTATATGATAACTGATTTAAGTCATGTAATAAAGTATCATTTTATTCTCATACTTGTTTGTATAAAGACTGCTTTGACATTTATTCATTTCATTACTTATCAATTGTCAATCCCTGTCATTTTGTTATTTGGTTTAGTGACACATAAGATGATAAAGACAAGTACATTATTAACATATATTTATATTATTTGTGTATTAATTAAAATTTATTATTTAAGTTAATTTTAGTATTTGAGATGGATACAATTAGTGTTATGAGTAGTTATTGGTTTGTTTTGGTCAATCTTGTAAGCTGTCCTCACAACACCCCCTTCCTTACAGGGTAAAATTTTATTTTACAATTAAATTTTTAACACTTAAGGACTGTAAATATATGCATTTCAAGTTGGGAATTTTAATTCTATAGATGTAAGGTTATGAAATTTACCTTTCTTATTTTTATAAATCCTTATCTTCTATGCTATTTTTAAACATTTTCCAGCACTTTTATTAAACATTATCCAATCAAGAAGGAGATTCATATATATATATATAGGGTTCCTTCTTTTCTTTTTTATCTTCCTTTGATGGTTCTATTGTAATGTGTCTTTTGTAGATGGCACATGTGTTCATTTGATAGCCTCTATCCTGTTCTTTTGAAAATATTGGACTCCTTTTAGAACTACCTAAGTATGAGAGCATCCATCATTCAGCATGGATTAACTCTTAGAAAGGTTTAGTTATTAGGTACCCCAATGATTGTCTTTAACAATTTGATAGGACAAACCCTAATCAAAGGAAATTAATACTCATTTCATTGATATATGTATCTATACTTATATACACCTATTGTAATGATAAAATTTGTACATCCACACAACAAAATCCAGAGTATAGGTAAAACATATCAAAGCTGATCGAATCTAGATGATGATATCCAGAGTTCAACCCTCAATCCGTTCATCCTTACTCTATGATTTAATTCCCTATGAATGATATTTTCTAAGTTACACATGAGTTCCATTTAATTGCAGACCACCAGTAGCAAAAAGATGAAGCAAGAGACTGAATAAATTACTGTTAAATTAGCTGAATGCACACATGGCCAAGTGAACTAACAATATATTAATAATTAATCACTAAGTCTGATATATATATATAAAATGATGTACAAGTAAATTAATATGGAATTGGATGCAAATTGATTTACGAGAAATAATGGAAATGAGTTATATTTTAAATAATTTAATAAATAATATAAAATAAATCATAAATAAAACACACAATAATCACATAATCGGTCCATGGGATATTATGTTCGCAGGCATTACATAGTAAATGAGATTGGTAGTTACATATTCTCTCATTATATATATTTAACAAAATAATCTGCGGTGATCATGTTTATGCCTAAATTAATATGCCAAATCCTAACTAGGTTGCAGTCCGCCAAATCATACAGAATATATTAGCCAAAGTTATCACTAAACATACAGCACTGCCATGGCATCTGTCTATATATAAAAGTTTAAGAAGTGAGCACATAATCAGGCTCAAAGATATGCAGGTTAGAATGTTAACCAAGATTAGGGTTCAGCTTATTGCTGAATAATCAAGGGAGAAAGAACTGGTTTACTCTAGGTTTACTTATATACACTATGGCATATATTAAAATATTAATAAAACAATTACAGTGTGAGTAGGTCACTATTTACAGGCTTCAACATCAAATACTTGGTGCCCTATGACTGAACAACTTGCTGTGAATATGAGAACATTAGTAGTTCAGAGTCAGATAAGCTTTAATAACAATAATCTGGACCCTTGTGTTCCAGTTCTAAAAGTTTGTTTTACCTGAACTAAATGGATGAGCATGACTTCCGCCAAGGACTCATCAGAAAACATGCAGCAAGCAGTTAATGTACACAGTATACTTAGTAAGCACACAGTTGCAACCTATACACATATAAAACATAAATACGTTTAACTTAATGTGCCTTAAAATTGTTAGTGTTTACTTGCATATCTATATGATCCATCTCTCAAGAATAGTATATCAATCATACTATGTTTAGGGACTAAATATATTAGTAACCTAGCTTAAGCTGCCACCTGCATCTTTAATATATGTAACATTATCTAAGGAGGGGAAAGCATATTTGACTGGCAGTTAATAATAAAACATTTTAAATATGCTTTAATAATATCCTTGTCATTAGTTCTTATGACATACAGATTACATATATAGAAAGTTATAACTCATATTTGTCTGAAGGTTTGTAATGATGGTTTATTATAAGATGTGATATGTTGAACTATTTCCGTAATTTATGAGTGAATGTTTAATGTAAAGAAAATTTTAAACTTTCCAAATACAAACAACTTGTTAGTAATAACACACACTAACCTATATTTATATGTCTCCACTATTTAGTTTCATTATTTACTTGCACTATGACTACTAGTTTAAATAATATCCCTATAATTACCCTTTAGCAATTTTTTGCTAATTAAGTCCTGAACCCAATCTTTTTTTCTTATTATGTTCTTGTCTTTAATATCACTGTCACAGTATTGTTCATTCTCTTTTGAAATTAATATTGTTAATTTAATTTACACATTTTAATTTATTAAATCATCAATGGGATAAAATGTAAATACAGCATAGTAGAGTATAAGGCTACATGCATTTTTAAGTTCCTTTTTTATTTGTGACCAGCATTCGATTCTGGATAATGCAACAGTGTATCGATGGTTTTATTGCCTTCATTCATGAAGTATTCCTCTATTTTTTATGTAGTAAATCCTGTGCCAATACTTAAAACAATCACTTCCAGCAACCCATGACATGGTTAAATGTCCTTCAATTTTTCTATTCTTGCATTGGCACTTGTATTCTTTACAGTACGATACTCAATCTATTTAGGGTATGCATCTATGAATATAAGGAGTAATTTACCATCAATGGGGTCTAAATGATTTACATAAACTCTACATTTAAACAAAATATCTCATTTCTACGTAGACATATATATTTAAATATTTGTTAACTTTAGAGATGATTACTGGATAGTGGAAAATGTAGGGAAATAAAATTATTTGAATAAAATAATGTTTGTATTGCATAAAGTGGAAAAAGAAAGATGTTATTAATTATTATTATATTTCCATGTTAATGTTTTTTTCCAAATTTGCAATTCAGCTAGCCTTGCTCCAATAACATCCATGTTTTTATGAATTGCTTATTAGATGTTTTCAACTGTTCTATTTTCTTGTGACTGAGTTGTCTCTTTCCATTATCAGATTTTTGACATACATGGGCCAAATGTCCTTTAATTTCACATTTGAAGCATTTTTCTTTTGCAATCTTTTCCTCTGTGATCTGCTTTCCAATAGAAATATCAAATGGATTTTTTTTTTTATCATTTATATGTATAGATTTTTAAAGGTTAGTTATTTGTCTATTTGTTTTATAAATTCCCATATTCTGGGTATCTTATAATTGAAAAGCATGCACTTATTCTAGTATTATCTTGTAAGCTATTCCTTTCTTAATATCTATCTGATACATTAAATCTATATCAATCAAGAATTGTGGTCCAAATCTATCATCTCATATACCCACAGCAGCCCATCAATGAGAATTTCTGCTATAAAATCTCTATACCTGCCATCTTTAGTCAGTTCTTTTAAGGGCTGTTATATTCTTTATTCCCAAACCCCCCCCCCTTTGCTTCCTTCTTATTTCTTATATTTAGGTAAGCTATGTGGCAAAATGGGCAAGAGTTAAAATATTTATTCAACTTTATTATTTTTTTATAAGGTACATTGTTCAATAAAACATGCTTACATAATTTGTTTATAATTTTAATAACTCCTCTATCTGAAAAATATAAAAGTGCTGCTACTTTATGTTTATTGTCCTCAATTGCATTTAGTTTAAAAAAATTCTCCACTTGCTTATATATATGACCATTTGACAGCATTGCTTATTTGCCCAAATTATATCATTTCTCTGTACCAATCTCCCTGTGCCAATTTTTACACAGTTCAATTATAAGTGCTAATTTTATTGTGGGTATTCAAATTCAGTTGTGCATTTTTATTTTAACTTCTTATCTCAATTTTCTATTAAGAAAGTTAAATGTTATAGGAGCCAAACTAATAAATAAATAAATTAATAATTAATTCAATGCAGGATATGAGAAACATTGAATATTTGGAAGGTTACCAAGAATGTAATCCAACATATGATTATTTTCATTTATACAGGAATTATATTGTCTGATATTTAACATATTGCAAAATTGAAGCATGCTGGAAGCCTTAGTGGATGATGAGATATAATGTGAAAGTGTATACCCTAAATATAGATTTGGAATATTGAAATCACCTGTAATGATAAGATTTAGATGCAATCAAAAATTCCTCAAGTACGCAAAATAATTCATTTAACTCGGATATAAAAAGTAGGGGTTTGAGAGAAATATTAACTTGGAGAACTTTACAACCTTTATTATTCAAGAAAACTTCACACTATGTTAACTCACAAAAAGGGAATTGATAAAAATGCTTTATTTATAAAATTCTTTTTTAATGCAATAAACATATCTCTACATCTTGAAGCATCTTCAATAGATCTATTATTGTGAAAAATCCTATATCTGTCATCTATAAATAAATGGATTTGGATATGATGTTAAAGCCAGGTTTCAGTCAGAAAAATAAAATCAAAATTCTCAAAATTAAAGAATTCTTTTATAAGATTTGCCTTAGTTCTTACCTCCCTCACATTACAATAAAAACAAATAATGTTATGCATATCAAAATGAAAATAAATAAATAACAAAGTAGATAAAAACACACTATATGTAAAATATTAATAAATTGGTCAAAAAAAACATGAAAAAGAATACTGTGAAGCCATAATAAAAAAAGTTTATCTTATGATGATTATGTTTGGAGATAGAAATATAAAGCAAACTGATCTAAAATAAACATATTGATTTTATAAGTAACTAACCTGCAACTTTATTTCAAGAAAATGTTTGATATCATAAGATGCCATGTTAACAGAAATGTTTGAAAGACAATATTTATAATATTTTACTTTGGATTCGACCTTTATGAAGATTAGTTTCTTTCAATAAATTCCTGGGAAAATATTTATCTTGTTCCATTTCAACAAACAGTTTAGTGAGATTATACTTTATCTAGGGATTTGGACTAATAAAAGATATAGAATTACTAGTAAAGTTTCTATGAGTAAACATTCTTTAATGTGTGATAAATATCGGATTTGCTTTTATATGCTGGAGTAATCTTTGTTTTGCTTTTTTATAATTATTTTTATAATATGAAAGTGTAAAAGGAGTAAATTGAGAAATCTTGAATCATTAAAATGTTTTAGTTTTATATAATTTGGGAAAATCCAAATTACTGATATGATTTATAAGAGAATCATTCTCAGAGCAATTACAAAGATTGGTGATCTGAAGGATAATTTTCTCAGTATTAACTTTTTCTTTATCATTAGATATCTGTTGATTTTTTCGATCATTACTATTGGCTGATTTAATGTTTCTCTAGTTTTCATTGTCAGAATATTTTTTTATCAATCAATGGCTTGATCAATGAAAGAGCATCAGATTTAGCTCCATATTAATTTGTTTTAGTATTACAATTATTATTATCCTTATCAGCAGCAAAAAAATTTGATTTATTTGTTATAATTTTTAGTTTACATGGCAGATTTACCAATTTTATTCATAACTCCATTAGAAATTCAAGTTCCAATTCTATCATTAAGATAAAAATCTACTTTAGTGCTTGAATCATTTTTAGAAAAATAAATGTCATGAGACAATCTATAATCATATGAAAGAATACATTGTATACTTTATTTGTTGTAAAACTAGAGTTATTGTGAGAGAGACATGAGATTTCAATAATTAGTGAATGGATTTTCTGAAAAAATAATATTTGTAAAACTTCCATCATAGAATCTTTTTTGAGATTGGAAACAAGACTAATAATATGTCTATTTACATCCTTAGTTTCACTTAAGGACCATACAATTAACTTGGGAAGCTCATCTGTTAATATCATTATTATTTATCAATGAAATTTAATCGAAATTAGTATTAGATGCATCAAAGTTATATGGATCTGTAGAAATTATATAACAACTAACCTTCCATTTTTGATTACGTCTAAAGAAGTAGAATAGTATTCATCAATATGTGAACAAATAAAGTAAGTACAAGAAGATTAATTACAGGAAGAATCAGAAGCATCTACTGAAAAAGGATTAGAGGAAGCAGAAAGCTTAGGTTCTGAGAATGTATTAGAATCAGTACCTGTGGATTTTCTCTCTATAGAGATATTATTCCAATTATAGCAATTATAAACATAATTTTAGACCTGTTTAATTGATTTTGAGAAATGGTTTGGGTATTGTTTTGGAACAGAAGCTGCAAGGAGTTGGTATATCAGAAACTTAGTTGTATGATTCATTACTAGATAAACTAATAGAAGGACTAGATTGGTCAGTTTCAGAAAATGAACTTGTAAATTATTAAAAGTTAAAACATTCTGATTATAACATGTTTCACATTATTCACAAACAAAGTCAGTATCAGAAGTTATATTATTATTAGCAACTAACTCAATAGTATGTCTGACATCAGTTCATAATTTAAGTGATATTTTAGACAACAGAATCCTTGATATTTTAAAACTTTTTTTCTATCATATATATTACTTAGATATAATGGGAAGGTGTTAGGATATGGTATATATTACCCCAAGAAAAAGTGAGACACTATTACTATTCAATTCATTTATTTATTTATTTAATATCCATATCTATAGCCAAAGGTTAAGTTACAGATTGCATATAAAAAATTATACAATACAACAAAAGGATCAACAGAAGTATTATATCTCACCTTATCTTCAAATAATGGACTAAACCAGATTCCATTGTATCTTGGATCAGATTGAGCATTTATTGCTATGGACCAATGGATATATAAATAGATAACATATCCAATAGTAGAAATGGGCCAATGGACAATGATGCTGAATTTTCCAATTGTTTTCATTATGAAAAGGGATTTGGCTATAAATAGTCAGTCCAGTTGGAGGTAAGGAGAGACAACAACTATCAAAGCTGAACACATTATGCTGGTTGTCCACTATATGGTTAATGTAGTGAGTGAAGTCTATGCTCAGAATTGGAAGTTTTTAGAACTAAATCAGATATAAGTCAAGCAGTCATACTACAGTTGGAAGTGTCACTATACTTATGAGACAGGCTGTCACAGTACAGTTAGAAATAATAAGTAAATTTATAAGGGCACTGTACCTTTCTATAGTTACATGGCAGCCTACCTTGCCAATGATATCAGGAGAAATAAACATTATATATATTATAAATATGCATTCTATATTGATTTATATTAATAAATGTATATTAATCACATTTCATGAAATTTGTGTTTATATAATCATGCAGAAAAAACAATTAAAAAATAGAGAGAAAAAAAGAAAACTCATAATATTGGCCAGATATCATATATATATATATATATATATATATATATTGTAATGGACGGAACAATTCTCATCCCCTAATACCTATCATACTAGTCACCCCCAGTCGCTAATTCGAACTTTAGCAGTGTGAAGTCCCACTACACATCGTGCATCCACGTTGGTTGACAGATATAATGGACGGAACAATTACAACTAATCCCAAATACTGCTAACACCAGATGTAATGGGTGGTCAACTAACTTGCAGACTGTACTACTATGCAGATGTATCAATATGATGTGAGGATAAGTTAATATGCTCTAATTTATTACCCCTTATGAAACAATCTGCAGAGACCTACCAGGCTTACAAGGGAAGAAAGTTGCATCCAACTATGTTCAGACTGTGGGTCATCTGATAAATTGCTAATGAGAACCCGATGAAATGCTTAACCAATGATTGCATACCCTTTAATTGACTAACTCTATCCCTATTTAATAATATTAAATGCAATTTAGGTTAGTTCATCCACTTCCCCTTTTTAATTCCGTTATGCCCTAATATTCAAACCCAGAGAGAATATTGCTTTTAACTCTATTATCAGGTATGAACAAATATACACAGCAACTCCTGCACCTATATATAGGTTACAACTAGCCTTTATTATATTTGTTTTATTTTCAAGCTTTTATATAATAAGAAAAATAGATGTGTGTGCATGTATAATTTTTTATAAACTGTGGAATGTCAGGACAACTCAATAAACCAGAGACTGGAATAATATAAACTCTCAAACATTTATTAACAATAATAAATATCAAGTATAACGACAATAGTAATGATAAAAAATAAAAATATAATAATCATCATATGTACATGTGTCACAAATGAACCTCTACCATCTTACTAATTAATTATCCTCTAGATCCAACCCTTATACCCTATGGTAGAAATCCACATATGTCACTCATTCTCTGCAAATCATAATTATATAGAAAAATCAACTTTAGTTATTTAATATAATTGAGATGCTGGCTAGCTAAATTATATATTTACAAATTTTAATCAATTTAACAAGTTTCCCCAATTTATATATATGATAGAGACAGATCCCAGTTGATTAGTCAAACATACTGGAAAATATATGTACACAGTTTATCACAAAATAAAACATATAATATGTATCCTGTATGTGTTGTAATTTAACCTATATATAAATTTAGAGAATCTTACCTCAATATTTATGTGGATGACCTGATATGAAGCAGGTGGTATTACCTAAATTTTTTTTATAATGAAAATATAAAAAATATCAAAATGAATAATCCCCCCTTTTCTTCTTTGCTAATTCTGAAAAAATGAGGCTTCAGCATCAGAGTGTGAAAATACAACAGATAATATGAATAAAAAAATAAAATAATAAATAAACAAAAATTTACAATATTGATTCTTTGATTAAAAATTGTAATTGGAACAAAGTTCCTAAAAATCACCATAATAGAAGTAGTAGTTGATAGTTAGGCAAGTTGTTCTTCAAAGCAGTTTCACTTAGTAAACCATTCTCCTTAGCAAGGATAGATAGGTACAATGGTGTCTCCTGTGGTTGTGTTTAATGGTAAACATCTTGATCCTCATTTGATTCACCATAATGTATTCCAATCTTTGTTTACTTTGGACTGAAAGCATCTTGTGTGTTTACAATAAAGTAGAAATATATATATAATGCAGCTGGCATGAAAATACCATGACACACAATAACATGTTTTGCTCTAGCCCATTTTCATATTAAAGTACATTTTAATAATTATTTATAATCATATATTTTTATTGAATAATATTGAAGCGCTTATATATATATTAAGAAAATTATTTCATTTTTCTTCTCCAATTTTTAGCAAATTTAATTCTCGTTATTGTTTTTAAAAATATTTAAAAAAATTCAAATTTACTCCAACAACTTTTTAAACACGATTTAATTATTTAAGAATTAATCAGTTATTTTTACTTCTTTTCACTTTCTGTCCTTTGAATTTGATAAACTTTTAGTTACAGTATTTGACTTTTAAAATGTTTATAATTTAACTGAAAGAAAAAGTAAAACTCCATTTTAGCGTTCTAAATTTTTAGTTTTAATTGCTGTCTTTTGTTACTGTTGTTATAACAATAAGAAGAATGATTTGTAAACTGTCTTTTGTTTTTATACATTTTCACGCGCATAGATTTCCAGGAACGCTGATATCTTTAACTGCCTATTGTTTAAATACATTTAGATTTATTATAAATAATAAAATAATAAAATCAGTTTTATTTTCACACATATATACCCACCTAATTAACTTCAAGTCATCCCAAATTCATTTACCTATTAATTAATATTCAATTTTAAGTTTAAAAAAAATATATACATTACAGTTTATTTAATCAAATAGTATTATATATATATACAATAGTACTTTGTAAAATATTGATCATATTTTATTTTATAAATATAATCATTTATAGTGTATTATATGTATATAGGTAATAATAATAACAAATAATAATCTTCCCACTATTACTATAAATTCCAAATGGATTGGGTTCAATAAATATGCTTGATCTTTTTAGGAATGTGTGCATTGTAAGCTATCCTTTACAACCCCCTCTCCTTACATGGTTAGAATTTTAATATGTAATGAAAATTTTAACACTTACACAAGGTTTGCATTTGAAGTTTGATGGGGGTTTTTTTTTCAACAAATATAAGAAGGGTAGTGAAACCTTATTTTACTGTTTTCTACACTCAACTACACAAATTGCTTTCTATTCTTCTCTACTCACTCTCATAAAATACTTTTCAAGGTGGGGTTCAAACATAGGTTGTTGTTTTTTTTTAAACTAATGATGGTTATGTTTTGAGCACACTAATAAAATGTTTATGTTTCAGATAGCACATATTTTTTTTCTTGTTATCTATCCTGCTCCTATCGAGTCTTATTGAATTTCCTTTGAGGACTAACAGAAGATTGGAGCAACCATCACTTAGCGTGGTTTAACTCTTTTAAATAAAGTGGCTCTAAAGTATCCTAACATTTCCTTTGGCATCCATTAGGGAATACTCTCATCATAATTTTTAACCTAACTTCATAATATCTAATTTTTTTTTTTACTTATCAACATTCATTTTTTTTCCACACATCAGTTCTACAATTACTAAGATTGTCCATAGTATGGTTTCATAATTCGGGTATTATACATGCCCCTAACTTGTCCTTCCATATCCAACCAAAATGCATTAGGACTTGATTGTTTAACTATTGTGTAAGATCCTTCATATAGATGGTAAAACTTACTGTACTTATTTTCAATTTGCCTACTAATATGAGGGTTTTTAATTAAAACTTAATCTCCTACTTTGAAAGTATGTGGAGTTCCAATCTTATTTTTGTTCCTTTTATTGGCCTTACTTATTAATCGAAGATATGCTTTCTGAACATTTTCCTCCATACTATTTTGTTTATATCTAGTCATAGGTTGATATTTAGTGAACAACATGGGAATTGATTGATTAAAATGTAGTTCAATGGGTGTGAATCCAGTGGATTCATTTACATTCCAGTTGATATAATTAACTATCTGGTCTATCTGTCTTACCCACCCTCTATGCTCATCCTTTAGGTAAGTCCTAAATAACTGACTGAGCTCCCGCATTACACACTTGCAAGGGTTGGACTGTGGATTCCTAATGGATGTGAGCACATGCTTTATTTGTAATCTTTCCACCCATTTTTTCAATTCTTTGGATAGGAAAGGTGTACCATGATCTGTTAAAATGGTTTTGGGTATTTCCTATCCTAACAAATTGGAGGGTATCTAATACCTTGATGGTATATCTGGTATTAGCTTGAGGTATTGGGTAAGCAGAAACATATTTAGTAAAGAGATCATAAGTGACCAATAGATATTTTTGTTTATTAAATGGGGGTAATGGCCCATAATAATAGATCGCCGAGATCTCATTTGGTCCTTTAGGTAATATTGATTTTGCAGCATTATAGTAATTTTAATTTACTGGCTTGGCTTGAAGGCACACTAGACAATTTTGAAGTGACCTTAATGTCTTTATACATAGCAGGCCAGCAAAACTAATTTCTCAAAGTATGCTCCATTTTATGGGCACCGTAGTGTCCATATATACAATGAATATATTTTATGAGTGGGATATGCAATGTTTCTGGAATTACTACCCTCCACTCATCTGTAATATTATTTACTTTATATAGCAGGATCTCATTTTCTATCTTATAAAAATCAAGATCTTTTGACACATTCAAAACTTTCTCTCCTTTTAAAGCGCTCATGATTAAGTTTAAATTATTATCTTTAAGTTACAATTCAGGCAGATTTTCCAAATCGTTCTCTACATTACCATCAGTCATCATATTGACATTTGTAATGTAGACATTCTCTACCGATAAATGGCTCTGTTCTGATCCACATGGGGTTCACCTTAGCACATCAGCTACAACATTCTTGGATCCCTTGCAATATTGCATGGTGTAATTGAATTCCTGCAACAGCAAACTTCATCTAACTAGACGGCTGTTGGTCAGATAACTGTGGTTCAGGAATTCGAGGCTTTTGTGATCTGTGACCACTATCACCTCTGATCCGAGAAGCATCTGTCGAAACTTTTGGTAAGCCCACACTATTGCCAGTGCCTCCTTCTCTGTTACTATATAATTTATTTCTGGAACTTTCAGGAGTCGGCTGATAAAGTAGGGGACCCTAGGTTGGCCATCCTCCTGGATTTGGGATAGTGTTACCCCCAATCTGAAACCACTACTATCTGTCTGGATTATAAATGGTTTACTAAAATCAGGGAAAGCTAACATGATTTGCTCTAAAAACCTTGTTTTAATTTTCTCAAATGCCTGATCCTGCTCCTCAGTTCATTTCCATCTCTCGTCTTTCCTGATTAATTTTAATAATGGTTCCGTGTGGTCAGAGAATTTTTGGTAGAAACGATGGTAAAAGTTACATAGCCCTAAAAATGATCGGATTTGTTTTCTATTACTTGGTTTAGGAAAGTTCTGAATGGCACTGATCTTGTCTGGATGAGGTCTTATCCCATCACAACCTATGATATGACCTAAGAAGATAACCTGGTTTGAAACTAATGTACTCTTCTTGAAGTTGATCTTGATGCCTTTCTGGAAGCACTCCTGGAAAACATAGTCAGGTGTTGAAAATGTTCTTCAACAGTGTTAGATGTGACAATCACATCATCCACATATATCATAATGATCTGCTTCACCTCAGGAGATAAGGTCTGATCTAAACATTGTATCAAACCAGCACCACTATTTATCAATCCAAATTGCATCCTATTAAATTGGTATGTAAATGCCTCATATCGGAAGGCAATATATTGATCATTCAGATGGAGTTCAATCTGCCAATAACTAGAGGTTAGATCAAAATTGGAAAACACCTTGTTTCCAAATCTCACGAATAATTTGTATGGGTGGTGGAATATTTCTGTCAGGAACAGTAATTTTGTTTAGTTGTCTAGCATCCAAACAAAATCTCATCGACCCATCTTTCTTCTTCACAGTTACGACTGGATTACATTATGGTGAAGAGCATTTGGAAATGGTCCCCCAATCTAGCATTTTGTTAATTTGTTTGGTTATCTCTTGCTGATACTGGTATGGAATAGGATATGATCTGGATTGAAATGGTTGGTCATGTACTAATCTTATTCTCTGCTGAAATCCTTCTATTACTCCTGGTATCTCCGAAAAAATTGGGTTAAATTTATGTTTCACAGATCTTAATTTCAATGTCTCCTCGCTTCCAAGCAAGTTGGACTCTGCAAGCTTACTATCTATGAGAGCCTCCGGGATACTAGATATTACAGTCAACTTCAGGGAGACCATATCTCTGAAGTAATGTCATCTCCAAGACTTCATCACTTATCTTAACCAACTTTTAATAATACAATTGTTCAAGTGTAGGAAGTCTGACCCAAGAATTACATCATGGATTAAACCACTCAATATAAGGAACACATGATAGAGGATTGTTTGGCCGACTTTCATTTCCACCCAGATTTGCTTTTGCACAAGTTTTGCTTTCCTACTATTAGCCATGGTAACCTGAATAGATTCAATGATAAGGTTTTAATTTTGAGGATTTTTAATCAAAATTTCCTGGTAAAATTTATCTAACGGAAATCTGGCTACCAAAACCTAATAGTGCTTTAACTTGTAAACCCTCAAACAAAACTTCTATCATGGGGCAGTTCTGCAAAGCATAGTCAGGTGATTTGTCTTCCCATGAACATGTCATATTAGTGATCTCTCGATCTGGGGTTTGTTTCATGTTCCTCAGGGTATTTTCGGTTTCTCGAGGTGAGGCACATAACCTCAAGTACCCTTCTACTTTACGTTTTTGTTGAATTTTTGGTGTATAATTATTACACCCTGGTTTTTGGGATTTTTCAGGACTATGAAGAGGATTTATTCATGTTTTGCTACTATTTGTACAGTTCCTTTTAGCTGACCATACATAGGGTGAATTACTTTGTATGGACTTCCCTTTCCAATGGTTAACATCATTATTATTTTTTCTTTTTTTATAAAAAATAGCATGAACAGTAGCCTCTTATCTCCTTTTTTTCAGGTGCCCTAATTGACAGGTTAGCATTGTTCATATCTATATTAATTAACAGTTCTGCCATCTATTTTATGGTCCTAACATTGGTACATAATAGCGATTGCTCAATCCTGAGTGGTAAGTTTCTCTTTATTATTCTGATAATTTGACTTTCATTCAGGCAGTAGGTATTTAACATCCTTAATTTTGTAACTTGATGGCGGAAAAACTTCGTCAAGGTTTCTCCAGGTGCTGTCCTATATTTCTCTTGAAATAACTGATACAATAAGGCCTCCTGCCTGTCCTTGTTCCAGAAATTCTTCACCAGCAGTATCTGATATTCATCAAAGGTAGATGGGGCCTGAAACAATGACTCCTACCACACCAGTGCATCACCTTGCAGATGGCTGTATGCAATAATAATCTTTTCACCCTCTGACAAGTTTCTGTTTACAGAGAAATAAAGGTTCAAACTCTGGATGTGTTCAATGGGAGCTTCATTAGTAGATCCCTTGAATACTTTTAGTTTGACAAACTGGTTAATAACGTTCACTTGTGCAGGATGATAAAGTGTCTTGTTGATTTCTGCAGTGTTTACAGGTGGGGTCAATGCATGATCATCATAATGTGTTCTATAACTATCTGGGATTAAACCTTCTAAACTAAAATTAGGAGGATAATTTTCTGCCTCAGGCAGAATGTGATGTGGGAGGAGTTTCTTCAGAAGGATCACTTATCTTTTGTGGTTCCTTAATGGCCATCTCCAGGTGATGAGTCCTATTATCCCTTATTTTATTACTACTGTGCATCCTTACATCAATTTCATCATGTTTTCCTCCACTGGTCGGCATCTCTTGGCACAGTTGAGATTCAAGCACTACAAATCTCTGATTAATGGTTTCACCCATTCTATCAATTTCATCTCTTATTTCATGAGCACTTCCCACCAACTTTTCTATATTGGCTTTGTCTACGGTCATGTCCATCCCCCCTTTGACTATTGTATTCTCAACTCATTTAAGATGTTGATCCAAATCTACTAGCATCTTGTTGCATGACTCAACCTGATTATTTTGTGATATGGAAAGTTGTTCTATTCTCGATTGAATTCCCTAAAATTCATCTTGAACCTTGGTTAGGAATTTATCCTGTTCCACACGCACCTCATGTTTTAATGTTTTCTGACTCTTACATGCCTCATCATATTTTGCATTCAATTGTTCCATGACACTAGATTTAAAATCATCTATTCGCTGTTGGCATTTTGTATTCTTTTCATCAATTTCATTCCTCATCTCTAACATTCCTTGCTTCAATTCAATATTGTCTTTCTGAACACTTCCTAATTTAAAGGAAAGTTGTCCCATATCTTCAGACAGCTTAATTTCAACATTATCAATTTTTGTTTCCATTTGTTCTTTTATATCAGTCATATCCTTCTTCAATTCTTCCTTTATTTTATTTATATCAGCCTTGGTTGCCATATTTTCCAACTTACTATTTAAATCACTTTTCATATTCTCCATATTGCTATTCATACTATTCATATCACTCTTCATATTCTCCATATTGCTATTTAAATCACTCTTCACATTCTCCATGTTGCTATTTAAATCACTTTTCATATTCTCCATATTGCTATTCATATTGAAGCAGTCGGATCTGAGTTCGATCCTAGCTTCATGTTAGTTACCCTAATACTAACCTTAAATTTCCGATGCAATGGGGCTTTATACGTTCAATCCACGCTAATTTCCATAATGAATAATTTATTTCAAATGTGTATTAAAATCAATTAGTTTCAGTTTAAAATTGAGCAATTCTCTTAATAAATTCATGATAAAATATTCATGAATTTATATATATTACAATTGCGTGGATTGTGCGTATATATTTGTAAATATTTAAATATATATAATTTTCGGAAGTTTCATTGCGTCGGGAATACTTGTTTTTTTTTTTGTACTTTTAAATAATTTGTTAAAGTTTGCGATTAAAAGCTACATTCCTTCCATGGGCTTTCAAATTCTCAAAAACAACAGTAAAGTTTTATTAATTAAAAAAAGATAAGAATTCAATTTCTAATTAAAATCATTTCAGATTTTAAGAATTCATTTTCTAATTGGGAAAGGAATTCAAAAAAATTAGTCTAATTAGGAAAGGAATTCAATAATTAGTTTGAAAGCTTATCGAAGGAATGTTTTGGAAAACAACTAATTATAAGAAAAAACCAGATTGATAACAAAATGAGCGCTAGCCGGAGGCATCAGGAAACAGTAGATATATAGCCCTGAAAAGTAAAGAAGGGGCTAGTGAGTTTTTGGTTGTAGAGTAGTGCAGTGAACTCTGTGTGTATAAAAATTGTATTTCATCATGATAGAGGGCTAGAACATCAGGAATCTGGCTACGGTTCCTAAAGTCCTGAGAAATCTTCAATGGAGCTGCTGAACCGTTTTCCGGATCGATAATTCTGCTAAAATAATGAAAGCTACTAAAATACTACTCCAGTAGTTAACCAATGATGCCTACGTTTTCAACAACTTGGAGGTGTAACTTAAGGACCAGCGGAAGGGGTAATATGAACGTTAAACTTTCTGGCCAGTTCGAACTTTATTTTATACTCCTCCTATTTAAGAGCTCTTTATTATTTAATGTAAATCTTTATAAAATGCTAATATAACTTTATATTGTAATTCTTTCAATCTCTAGTCTTTAAACTTTTTCTTTTCTTACCTGGCGGTTCGTTTAATATATATATGTTGGTGTGCTTTATTAATGTCGTATTTAAAAATTATATGCCAATAATCTTTCGACTCGATGAGCCCTTTGATTCCATTTGCCTCACGCAAATAATATAACATTAATTTCCAATAGTAATTCTCGCCCATTAGAACTAAATTTGAAAGTTCTATTAATCATCGAGTCGAAAGAAAATATTACATGTTTATTATTTGATAATTGGCAAATAATAAACTATTAGCTTCATTTTTCACCTATGTCCCCAGCTACTAAGTTACAATTGTTTATATACTCACAAAATGTTATAATATTGATTTCTTGTTCTACTAATATATATTTATTCGAATATAACCTTAAATGTTTTTATTGCCAAAAAGGGTCGATAAAGGGTTAAATGTATTTTAATTCCATTTTTGTTATTTTAAATTGATATTCAGGAAGGGCACGAATATTAAGGCATAATTAAGATAGTTTATAAATGTTTTCAAAATAGTTCGATAAAGCTCGTTTGACTTTAATTAATTGGTCAAGTCATCACGTAGAGCATTCTACATGGGTTTTATTTTTCAACGATGACTATCAAGTCATCATCATCAAATGTTGCTGACGTAGGGCCATCTTCCGCTCCGTTAGGCTGGTCGGTAGATCATATTTTCGCACGTTAAATTTCTCGAGGAAGAAAATACTTCCTTTCCGTTCCATTAGTCAAAGGGCGTAAGACTTGCCACATGCAAGCCGCCATAGGACTTCGACCATCGACTAGCAATCATCTTTCAATTTTACTCACTGCCTTGTAATTCGTCAGTACCATTGCGTCCTTGTTTCAGTAAAACCCGCTCCGTGCTCGTAATTCGTGATGGAGTGATTTAAATTAAAGTCGAACCAATCCTCAAGTATATTTCGTTTAAATCAGTTCTCAAATCAAGATTAAAGTTATGCCTTGAAATACGTTTTGCTCTTCAGGAATAGATTTCCGAATGTGGGAATAAATCTCACATTCCACCGTAATAAAAGTAGAATACTCATTTCCGTTCTAAATAAATACCTTTATCCACCTTTATATTTTCTTGTTGGGGGCATAGACATAGAATTCCAATATTGCGTAATTTCCATTGGCATATGATAAGGACCGCCATTCTTATTATATTTATAAATTCTTTTAAAGACTAGAGATCACTAATGCAATCTATATTTTCTTGAACCAAACAAATTATTATTATTATTAAATATTTTATAACATACTTGGTTTCTTAGTTCATCATTCTTTTGATAATTATTTAAATGTTAATACTCGCTGTCTGTGTTGGCAACCCGAACATACATATGATTCGATTTATAAGATTATTCAAAGTATATAAATTCTTAGATATGAGTGTTACTCAGGAATCTCTAGTCCTCACCAACCGTTGAGCTAGTTCTTGGCGCATAGCACTGTGCCGTCGATTTCTGCTATCTGAGCTGTTGAGTTGGGTTTGAATTCGGTTTTGGTTAAGCTGAGTTTGAATCCGATTTGACATTGGGGGTGGTGGTTTTCGACCGGTACAATATCACTTTTCATTTCATCAGCCTTGATTGCCATATTCTCCAACTTACTATCTATATCACTTATATTAGTTTCCATATTCCCCATTTTACTATTCATCTCCATGATTACTTAAATTAATTGTGCCAATGTTGTAGAGTGTTGAATAGCCCGAGTTACTCCTACTTCAGGCACTTGAACAATCTCACTGGGAGGAATCATCTGAATTTGAGAAACTGTTTGACTTCCTTCCTGCATTTGTGGGGATTGTTCAACTTCCAGAATAGAATCCCCAGGTATCAGAATCATCACAGATTCTACCTTATTACTGATAGTATCATCTACCATCTCACTGTCACTACTATCTTTCCCTATCTCACAATGTTTTGATTCCATATTACTTAATTTCTTACCACTTCTGGTTATCATTAAATATTTATTTATTTGCAAACTATTTATAAAATATTTATTTATAAAACTATAAATCATCACATGCCACAGTGCATCATGCCATTCCCAACCATTGCATTTATCTTTTACCCTTTTTTTCTAGTTTTTAATAGATCTACTTTTAGCCTATGTCCTTTTACATGCCCAATTCTATTTTATTATCATTTATTAATCACTTAATTATTTATCATTGGTCTCTGTTTATTGCCCAATCCTTTATAGTTCCAATTTACACTCAATACTTTAGATCTCTTATTGAAAATTGATTTAAGTTTATGTGACCTATTATCACTATTACTATTATTTTAGATGAAAGTGCTAGTTGTTTACCATGTGCATAAGTTCATTTGGGTTTATGTTGATAGAAAAATATAAAATGAAATGTGCTTTAACATTTTTAAAAAAAAAATTTAAACACCAGTCAAATGGCTGGACTTCCTTTACAACTATAGTATATTCATACCTAACATACTAGATACCAGATGTAACTATTGGTAAATACATTTGGATACATTTATCAACTGTAATATAACTATTAGTAAATATACTTTGATACCTTTATCAACTGTAATATCTTCATGCCCACCATGTTGTGCACCAGATATAACGAATGGAACAATTAGCACTTGGATATATCTATCAGATATATCAACAATCAGCTGGTTCGATCACAATGTGTGACCAACTTATACAAAGTTTATATGTGATGATACACCTATCTATTGAACCCCAAACGTTGCTGGTGCCAGATATAATGGACAGAACAATTCTCATCATACACCCCCTAATACCTATCATACTAGTCATGCCAGTCGCTAATTCAATCTTTAGCGGTGTGAAGTTCCACTACACATCGTGCATCCACGTTGGTCGACAGATATAATGGACAGAACGATTACAACTAATCCCAAACACTGCTAATACCAGATGTAATGGATGGTCAACTAACTTGCAGACTGTACTACTATGCAGATGTATCAATATGGTGTGGGGATAAGTTAATATGCTCTAATTTATTACCCCTAATGAAACAATCTGCAGAGACCTACCAGGCTTACAAGGGAAGAAAGTTGCATCCAACTATATTCAGACTGTGGGTCATCTGATAGATTGCTAATGAGAACCTGATGAAATGCTTAACCAATGATTGCATACCCTTTAATTGACTAACTCTATCCCTATTTAATAATATTAAATGCAATTTAGGTTAGTTCATCCACTTTCCCCCTTTTTAATTCAGTTATGCCATAATATTCAAACCCAGAGAGAATATTGCTTTTAACTCTATTATCAGGTATGAACAAATATACACAGCAACTCCTGCACCTATATATAGGTTACAGCTAGCATTTATTATATTTGTATTATTTTCAAGCTTTTATATAATAAGAAAAATAGATGTGTGTGCATGTATAATTTTTTATAAACTGTGGAATGTCAGGACAACTCAATAAACCAGAGACCGGAATAATATAAACTCTCAAACATTTATTAACAATAATAAATATCAAGTATAACGACAATAGTAATGATAAAAAAATAAAAATATAATAATCATCATATGTACATGTGTCACAAATGAACCTCTACCATCTTACTAATTAATTATCCTCTAGATCCAACCCTTATACCCTATGGTAGAAATCCACATATGTCACTCATTCTCTGCAAATCATAATTATATAGAAAAATCAACTTTAGTTATTTAATATAATTGAGATGCTGGCTAGCTAAATTATATATTTACAAATGTTAATCTATTTAACAAGTTTCCCCAATTTATATATATATATATGATAGGGACAGATCCCAGTTGATTAGTCAAACATACTGGAAAATATACGTACATGGTTAATCACAAAATAAAACATATAATATGTATCCTGTATGTGTTGTAATTTAACCTATATATAAATTTAGAGAATCTTACCTCAACATTTATGTGGATGACCTAATGTGAAGCAGGTGGTATTACCTAAATTTTATTTATAATAAAAATATAAAAAAAAAATATCAAAATGAATAATCCCCCCTTTTCTTCTTTGCTAATTCTGAAAAAAATGATGCTTCAGCATCAGAGTGTGAAAATACAACAGATAATATGAATAAAAAAAATAAAAAAAAAAATAATATGGGACATATTCCAAACCGAATTTTAAACTAAAATAAACTGCTGTAGGATAACCACACAAATATAGTCATGCTTAAATAGAACTCAGCATCTTCAATGTTCATAACAAAGTTATTTAAGTTACTATATCATACATAAGCAATCAATTTATCTTCTATTATGATGAGAATATAATAAATTCTTAACTACTGTTGGACAGGAATTATTTCACTTAT
Organism: Epiperipatus broadwayi; assembly: GCA_028023455.1. Taxonomy (NCBI): domain Eukaryota; kingdom Metazoa; phylum Onychophora; class Udeonychophora; order Euonychophora; family Peripatidae; genus Epiperipatus; species Epiperipatus broadwayi. The sequence continues at coordinate 1,558,224 of JAQFVV010000212.1, forward strand.
TCTGTTGTAGTTCTAAATTGAATACATAATTATTTTAGTAGTTTATTGAATAGCATTTAATAATACTTTGTTTTATTTTCCATCTTCATCGAAGAGAACAAAATTACCTGCATTTCCATCCTTCTATTCGACTTAAACAGATATTTAATTTGAACTAATTCACATTTTATTTCCTTCATTTTCAGAAATATCAGATAAACAAATACTGCTATCTCTTTATGATGAATTTAAACATGGCATGATTTATTAAAATATGCATGTCCTTAATTTTATGTTTAATCCTCACAAAAACATAGCACGGAATGTAGTGAAGAATAAAAATATATTCTGTAAAATAGTTCTGCATGCGTTTTCCAGATATATTAAAGAACACACGTTGGACAATGATACAACAATAATATTCATGCAAGTTATTTCTATTTAAAATGATAATTAAGTAAAGTAATGTAGACTGGACGTTATTAACATACATTTTTAAAAGAGCAATAGTCATGAAGAGGTTAAATTCAAAATGTTTAAATTAAGGAGAATAAAGTAAACTGAGTACCTTTTTTAAAATTTAAAACTGCATTCTGAAATTAACTTGTCCCATAATAAATTTCTTGGGATCCTAAATTTTACTCCAAAGTCTTTTTTAAAATCAATTTGACTTCAGCAACTGGTTATAATTTCACAATAATCAGCCACTGTTTTTGGCTACAATTACATTAATTAATATGCAAATTCTTCACTGGAGATCTTTGTTAAATAGCTCTCTTTAGCAAAGTTCATTTCCCTCCACCAGCTTACTCCCACGCTTCTTCTATCTCAGCTAATTACATATGCAAAAAAAAAAAAAAAAATCTTTACAAAAAAAAAATTATTTTGATTTTTAGAATCAAATCAGGACAAAAAAAATACTAATAAAATAAATAGCTTTTACAAACTTGAAAGAAAAATGAATATTAATTAATTATTAAACAAAAATGATTAATAATTTATTTAATTTATAAAATAATTCATTGATTCAACTATCTATTAATCATTGGAAAGAAATATATATTTGTTAAATTATTTAAGATAACTACTTTAATTTAAATGTTTTTATTGTGAATGTACTATTGTTTGCTGTTATTAAAGATGAAAATGAAATGAAAATGATGCGGAGTCATACATGCATGCACATGTACTACAACCTAAATATTAAACTATCTTAACTAAATATAATTGAAATGGCTATTAATTGTTGACAAAAAGATAAGTATCAATGAATAAAGGATTTTGAAACTATTCAACCAATATTACAATAATATAAAATAACTTTGCATCTTTCTGACAAAATGTATCAATTCCATTAATAAACAACCCCTTTTCCTTATATTAAATACCTCATTAACCACACTAATAATAATGAATACCTATCAAGTGGTCAATAAACTGCATAAGCAACCCATATCCAAGCTTTAAAATAATCTCCAGCAAAAAAATTTTTAAAATTCTAAGGCTATTTCATTTTTTTTAATATAATATAACTATTCAGTTAAGATACAAAGTATCCTAAACCCTTGTGCCCATTCAGATGGTCACAATATATATAGATATAATGCAGCTGGCAGGAAAATACCATGACACACAATATCATGTTTTGCTCTAGCCCATTTTCATATTAAAGTACATTTTAATAATTATTTATAATCATATATTTTTATTGAATAATATTGAAGCGCTTATATATATATTAAGAAAATTATTTCATTTTTCTTTCTTCTCCAATTTTTAGCAAATTTAATTCTCGTTATTGTTTTTAAAAAGATTTAAAAAAATTCAAATTTACTCCAACAACTTTTTAAACCCGATTTAATTATTTAAGAATTAATAAGTTATTCTTACTTCTTTTCACTTTCTGTCCTTTGAATTTGATAAACTTTTAGTTACAGTATTTGACTTTTAAAATGTTTATAATTTAACTAAAAGAAAAAGTAAAACTCCATTTTAGCATTCTAAATTTTTAGTTTTAATTGCTGTCTTTTGTTACAGTTGTTATAACAATAAGAAGAACGATTTGTAAACTGTCTTTTGTTTTTATACATTTTCAAGTGTGTAGATTTCCAGGAACGCTGATATCTTTAACTGCCTATTGTTTAAATACATTTAGATTTATTATAAATAAAAAAAATAAAAAAATAATAAAATCAGTTTTATTTTCACACATATGTACCCACCTAATTAACTTCAAGTCATCCCAAATTCATTTACCTATTAATTAATATTCAATTTTAAATTTAAAAAAAATATATGCATTACAGTTTATTTAATCAAATAGTTTTATATATACAATAATACTTTGTAAAATACTGATCGTATTTTATTTTATAAATATAATAATTTATTGTGTATTATATGTATATAGGTAATAATAATAACAAATAATAATCTTCCCACTATTACTATAAATTCCAAATGGATTGGGTTCAATAAATATGCTTGATCTTTTTAGGAATGTGTGCACTGTAAGCTATCCTTTACAATATATATATATATATTTAAGACATTTGAAAATTCATTAATACTGTATTAAAATGAAAAAGCTTTTCACCACCAAAACCTAAATTATAAGTACTGGGGAGACAAAAAAATGGGAAAAAATTTCAAGGTATCACAACTACAAATTGCTATGTGCATGACTTTTATCTTGTCAAGAATTAAAATAAAGTTTTGAACACATGTTATAAGAAATACTATTTTTTGTTAATAAGTTTGTAAAATTTTTATATATCTAGCTCTTCTTGCCAAAGGAGATGTATTAATCTTCTTTTAGGAGGCAAAATTTAGAAATATTCTGAAAACTTATTGCATTTTATTTGTCTCTTTTTGAATATGGATTTCATAATACTGATCTAAATTCTAAAATAGAGTCAAAGAGAGAAAAAGTTTATATTTGATGAAGTATTCCAAAACATTACCATGCCTATAAAGAGTTCCCACCATTTTGAGGGCTTTATTGATTATTGACTCGATGTGATAATGAAAGGAACGATTACAGGAAAATATAATTAAAAATGAGTGTCAGCAGAGTTTATTTTAAGATTATTAATATATAAATCTATAAAGTTTATAACCTGCTTTTCTGCACTAACTGTAATTAGGTTAGTAAATGTTGAAGTATTTAATAGCAGAATAGGTTTGTTTCATAATCAAGAAATAGAAATTTATTATAAAACAAGCCTGTTTTTTGTTAAATGTTTCACCATATACTAAATGATTATTAATATAATATTGAAATCTTAGAATTTCAGATTTATTGGAGTGAGATAAAGAAGAGAATTTATCTATGTTTACGATTATTCCATTTTTTTCACACCATTTAAAAAAAATATTGATATCATTTTGAAGCAATATACAATCAAGGATAGAATAGATGTGTTTAAAATCTTGAAATCACCAGTATAACCCTAAAGATGGGAGTATTATAGACTGATTTTAAGGTCATTAAAAAGTAAAGGAGCCAAAATACTTTAAGGCACTCCAAGATAATAATAATATAGTGAAGATATTCGGTCATTAAATTTAATAAAAAATGCTCTGTCTTATTTAATAACAACTCAAAAAAATGTAATGGTTATGTTCAACTGACACTGGATCATTTTTGATATATATATATTGCTAAAACATTTAAAAATGCTATATTATTTTATGAAGTTTATTGATAAAATTGATTATGAACACAATATGCTGATAATTAAAAGAGAAAATATTAATGCTTGAAGGAGAAATTGGAATGAGTGTTTCCAAATATATATTGTAAAAAATAATGAAAACTTTTATACATGGAATCACTAGAGAATGTTTTCAACTTAATGGAATTTAATAACAAGATGTATATTTTAAAACTATAGGATAATAGCTTGAAATAGAAATAAAATTTCACTTTGCATAGAATGATTTTTGTTATTAAATTGTAGTACCATATAAATAATATTTTTGTCTATTTTTGAATAGAATATTTTTTTATTTATATCAATTAATATTATCAATATTTATTAATATATATGATTAAGTGATTAAGCTTTTATGTGTTAATGTATGTATTTGTCAACTTCAAAATATAGCTATCAATTTATTTGTATATATCTTTTATTGTTAATAGTTGTTTTTTTTTTTTTGCTCTAAAAATATGCAGAAGATAAGAAATGTATTATTTTATTATGACTATTTTTTCTTATTCTGGCACTGTAATTATTGTTGAAAGAGAAATAGATGGATGCATATCTATATATCATCTTTAAATGAAGATTTCAGTTGACCTCTGTATAAGAACAAATTGAACAATATATAAATATACAGAAACTTGGAAAGATTTCTGTTGATAAGCTATAATTATGGCTGGCCCAAAGTGGGCTTACTTTGAATTGTTAAAACTTGTAAAGCAACATTTTAAATATTTTATTCTAGTATTTTTTTTTGCAAATTATGTTTACCAATAGTGATATTTTTATAAGAAAGCTATAGCTTCATCATGTTAAAATATCTTTTATCATTCTTTATCAAATAGTTTAGCAAAGAAAACTATACTAATTCAAAGAATTCTATCAACTGCACCATCTGCAATATATTTTGGGGATATATACATAACATTGAGTCATGATAAAATAAATGAAACAACACAAAAAAGGTTCAAAAAATGTGCATCTTGGGAATCATAGATCTTTTTCATGTTTTTAGTCATTTGTTTATGATTACACCTCTCCACAAGGTGTTAAAAGCAAATAGAAAACAGTCCCTGCCTTGTGTGAGAATGATGTAGTAAAAATTATACTCCAGAAATATTATTTATTAAAATAAATGTGAGTTTATTCTATTCATAAGAATATATATATATTGGTAATGAAACTAAACATTAATCTTTAAGGAGACAATCTCTAAAGTAAAACATCTTTGGCAATGAATATAATACTTCTATACTTGTATTACTTAAATTAGTTATGAACCTGCATTTATTTAACAGATCTTTTGCATACTACACTTTAGTTTGTCTGCTGCTGCTTTTTAATATGAGTTATATATATATATATAATTAATTTGCATAAAGTATGTTTCAGTCCATGCTAATTTCTTGTAAGTTTTTTTAGAGTGAATAATAAAATAATTATGTTGGTGTTGTGTGATAATTATTTTTCATCATAAAATTTTAGTTATATTAACAATCATATTAATGTAGCTAAGATTGGTTATACTATAACAATGGAGAAAAAGAAAAAAAGGGTGTTAATAAAAAATTATATGAAGTGATTATAAATATACAAACTGCCATTTATGTATATATGTGTGCCACTTGAGAAATAAAAGTAAAGATTAAAAGAAAAATTAATTTATGCACATTATTAAAGATTATTAAATAATATTTTGTAATATGTGAAAAACAAGGGAATGATAATAATACTGTAAAGGAAGAAGGAAAAATGCTTTTCATACATAAAAACATTTAAATTGCATTTTTTTTAAAAAAATCTAAATTTGAACCTTATTAGGTTGTCTTTCAAATGGAAGTTTTAATTAAACAACTTGTCCATTTTTATAGAAAATCTGATGTCAGATTTGCAAATAATATTAAAATTTTGGAATTGATAATATTTTAGAAGTTATAATTAAAAATTGGAAGATTGATAATGGGTTTTTCTTTTTCCTATGTTAATGAATGTAAATAAAGAGAGAGCGAGAGAGAAGAAAAACCATTTTTTATTTTCTTTCATTTCACTTATGTATAAAAATCATGATATAATGTACATAAAATTTGTATCTACAACATGTTTTGAAGAGAATAAACAGGGTGTTTTTCAAAACATATATTGTCATAATGATGCGAAGATCATATTTTTTCTAGCTGGTAGTGTATATGTTGTTTGAAAACTATATTGTTTAAACACTATCAATTGGAGATAAATAAATCAGAAATAAGAAACTAGGCATTGTCATTTTAATTCTAGGCATCCAGTGTAGTTTATTATTGAAGCTGCAATACTGTAATTTATGCTGAAGAAAGAAACCACGGATTAAAACTTATTTCACTATTATATTTTGCTGATTGTTTTTAAAGTATTTTTCAATATTCCAGTTACAACAGTCAGTATGATGAATTTATTTAAAAGAAATCCATCTATCATGAGTGTCTAGATAAGCAAAGACCACAAAATGCAGTTGGATCCAGAAATTAATGCTGAAGTTTGAAAAAGCAGCTTGTGCAATGCCTCTATAATGCTGTGAAGGAAGAAATTAATAATGCCATATAAATTATGCAAGACCAGGTAGTATACCTCATATAATGTCACTAGTTGCTGATGTATTAACTCTCTCTAACATTACCAGTGTTCAAGGAGAAGACCATCAGAATAATACTTGAAAAAATCATAGTTAGTAACTGTTTCAATATTTAAAATGGTAAGATCTTATCATTATAAATAGTATAAAGCCTTAAACTTAGCTTGAATTTAAAATATCTTTTATGACTATAATATTTAATATTTTTGTGTTTGTGTTGACAGTTGCGAGTATATTCACAACAGTTTTGTTTATTTCTTACTAATAAATTATTACTTTTTTATTATTAATTCATTTGGTTTGTGTTTATAACTCAATCCAAATGCATGCTTTTTACACACATATTCTAATTAATGTCCACAGTCCTGAGAAACCATACAATCTACTGAGGACATGCTGGGATAGTGGTAATAATTGATGATGATAATTCCTTTATAAGTTTTCAAAGAGTAAACTTTCTTTTCAGAAAGTTTGATGCCTTTGAATTTCCTTTTTATGGAAACTGAAAACAAATAAAATACTTTTGGGAGTAATTGTACTTTTAAATTATAGATCATCATCATCACATTGGTTAATATTATTATATATTTTAAACTTTATTAACCATTCAATTTATTATTTATTTGAACAAAAGTTTATAATACACATCTTGAAGATCTCATTAAATATATGTGTATATTTTTGATTGTATATATTCCTGGTTCAAGCCTGTCCACTGTTATATACTGTTATAAAAAGTGGTAGTTACTGTTAAATAATTGGTATAAGCAACATATTAGGGTTTGAACTTCCCTTTATTCTGTTAAATTTCACTTTTGTACAGATAGATATTTTTGCAAACAACTTTGTGGATTGGACATTCTTTTTTTATGCATAACTTTATGTATAGTTACATAATGTACTGGATATTAAAGCATAAATAAATTTAGCATATTGTGATGTATAATAAATAAATAAATAAAATGCAATAAATATCTGGCATAGTAATATTTAATAACCAGCAGTGTATATATAAATAAACATTAAGGCAGAGATATATCATGTTTTTCTGGAGATTGTATATGAAGGGTTGAAACTGGTGTGTGTTTAATTAATAATAGAATATATAATATTTGAGTTTGTAAATCTGCAAAAAAGAGTCAACAAGAGAAAATAAAATTATAGAACATTTTGTTTTATATATATAAATGATAACAAATTCAAAAAGAAAAAAGATGGAAGCAGAATTAAACATGGATCCATCAACACAACAACTAGTACAGCCAATGGAATCAGAATCAATTGCACAAGAAGTTATTCCAACAATACAAAGGTCTTTAAATGAAAGCCAGGTACAGTTACAATTGAAATGCTGTATGCATTGATGAATAAATTAGAAGAAAAGTAAGAAAGCAGAGAGAAAAAAAATGAAAAAATGGCAACAAAAATTGGAAGAAATACAACAAAGAAATCAGGAAATTCTGAAAGAAATACAACTAAAAAATGAAGAAATGCATTTAAAGATAAAGGAAAACATAAAAAAAAAGACAATGAATTAAAAGAAATGCATTCAAAGTTTAAAGAAATGTATTCAAAAAATGAAATGCTTCAATGAAATCAAGAAATGCTACAACAAACATTTGAAGAAATGCACTTAAATCTTGAAGAAAAGCATCAAAAGAGAGATAGTAAATTTAAAAAAATGCATCAAGAAATAAAAGTTTGAAGTAGTACAAGAGATTATAAGCAACGTGAAACTGGAAATAGCAGGTCAAATACAAAAGTCAGTACATGGAGTCCGTGGAAAGAAAATTGTACAGTGATTTAGAAATAAATTGTTCAATAATATATTCAATCCAGTGAAAATAAATTACAGGAAAGTGTGCAAAGTATAGCAAAAAGTTTAGAAAAATCAGAAGTGAGAGAAAAAGTGAAGAAAGATAAAGATCAAATGCAAAATTCATTAATTAAAGAAAAATTCATACACATGCAAGAGAAAATGCAGAAAACTCAGAAGCAGTTGGTATCATGAATGACATAAAAATGGATTATGCAAAGTTGAAAGAGGACAAACAAAATTTATTTATGGAAACTAAAAAAAAATTAAAGAGAGTAAAAGTGACACAAGAAATATGAAACCACAAAAAAACATGGAAATAACAGTTATACAACATTTTAGCTGTATAAATAAATTTCTAAAAATTCAAGTGTTCAGAGGTGAAGCAGAAGAAATATCCATGGAACACTTTGGACAATCTGGAGAATTACTTCCAGTTGAACCAGCTGCCAGAAGCCTATAATCATTTACAAGAACCTGCTAATGAATGGCAAAACACAATAAAGAACAAATTTTGAATAATTTTTGATCTAAAGAGCTCAAGAAGCAATCGAATATCAAATTATGGCAGAAAAGATTTTGCATAAAAGGTGGTGACAGTTAACATAGTTCATTAGAAGGCAAGTGTCATATTAAGGACATTGTTTCCATGTAGTATGACAGAAAGCCAGATCATTAGAATTATTTAACATAACTTACCCTTTCATGTTGAACATATGATTATCAGCATTGACAAAAAGGCTGAGTTTTTAAATGCCATTGACATGAGATACCAGAGTCAGGATGGAGAAGGCAAGTTCACCATATCAAATCAGTGAGTCAAACAAAAGGAATGAGACATTTATTGATTTATTAGAATAAAAGATGACCAAATATTTCAACCCTATAGCTTATGGCAAAGAGAAAAAGCTTTCATAACAAAGATAGAACACATAATACACCATTCTAGAAGCTTTCCTACTCCAAGAAAACAAGACATTCCAGAAAAATTTCCAGAGAATTCAACATGTCCAGGTTCTAATACTGGAATAGAAACAGAAGTAAAACTAGAAAACAAAGAGTGGAATTCGAAAAAATCAGCAGTGATATAGAAGATGGCAGAATATATCTCAAATCAACTAGGACGAGAACTCTATCTCAACTGCAAAAATATCTTGACAGGAGTAAAACTTGATGATAGAAAATAAAAGCTGGCTCATTCACTGTCAATCCTGGATCTTTTAAAAGGAAAATGTTTTAAGGAAGAAGAAAATTATGAGATAAAAGATAAAATATATGACAATCCTGAAAATAACATTAAAATTAACAAAAAGAGAAATTATCAGCTTGCTACAAGGCAAAAGTGATATTATTGATATATAAAAAAATTTAAAAGTAGGAAATAACTAAGAAACATATGACCAGGATAGTTATTTACTGATTTATGTGGAGGATGAAAAAATGTTTTTATAGTTTGTCTAGACATGATGTATTGGGATTTAGTCATGCACATGAGATATGTTATCATGTGATATTTTGAAATATATATTGTCTCAGGTACTACCACAACATTTTTTTTGTTTTTCAAGTAGTTTATTCACTCATCTGTAAGGCTAGGAGAAGCAAGATGCAGTTCAAGTATTTGTGGAATTTTATCAGCCTCTAAGACTTAAAAGAGAGGAAGACTTAATTTTTACATGATATTTCTCAGCCTCTAAGACTCGAAAGGGAGCAAGATTTTACTTTCAAGTATTATGTATTTCAGCTTCTAAGACTCAAAAGAGAGCAAGGCTTATATTCTATTTTGATGTGTTGTGGGTACTCATCAGAAGTCAAACAGGCATTTTTTCTAGTGTTCATGCTTCAGCATACATCTTAATGTTTTAAGAGGGAATTTTTATAGATTCTAGACTTGAAATTTTATGCATTCTTTATAGCATTTGGTATCAAGAAAATCTCTGCACATTATGGAAGTATGTATTTGGTAAAACATTATTTGGGAAATTGAAAGAAATATAATAAAAAAATAATTAGAGAAATAAATAATTTAAAATTTTTATAGTAAGAATATAAATGAGAAATGAAAAGTTACATTGTCTCATCTTAAAGGGAGAGAATTTGTAACTATAAAAAATCCAATGTAGCCCAGATTGATTATACTATAACAATGCAAGGAGAAAAAATGTGTTTAATACAAACTCATGTGAACTGACTATAAATAAACTGCCATTTATGTTTGTATACATATATGCATATCACTTGAGAAATAAAAGTGTACACTGTCTAAAGGTTAAAAGAAAAGTTAATTCATACACATTATTAAAAATTATTAAGCATTATTTTGTAATTTGTGAGAAACAAGGAAATGATAATAATACTGTAAAGTAAGAAGGAAAAATGCTTTTGATATGTGAAAGGTTTTGAGTTGCATAGTTTTTTTTAAAAAATCTACATTTGGACTTTGTTTAGTTTGCCTTTCAAATGAAAGTTTTAATTAAACAACTTGCTTATTTTTATAGAAAATCTGATGGTGAATTTGAAAGTAATATCCAATTTTTAGAATTGATAATATTTTAGAAGTTATAATTAAAAATTGAAAGGTCAGCAATGAATTTTTCTTTTTTCCTATGTTAAGGAATGGAAATAAAGAAAGAGACAAAAAAAAAAAAACGTTTGTTTCTTTTGGTCATATTTTCCCTAGCTGGTTACATATATGTTATTTGAAACCCATATTGTTTGAGCAACATCAATTGGGTTCAAATAGGTTGGAAACAAGAAACTAGGCTCTATCATTCTAATTCTAGGAGTTCAACAGTTCATTCCTGTTGTTTTGCATTAGAATGCAGTCTATTAAAGTCAATTGCCATGATCCATGCTGAAGAGAGACACAATCACTGATTAAAACTCATATTCCACTGTAATTGATATTTTACTGATTATCTTTAAAGTATTTTTCAATACTCCAGTTACAACGGTCAGTATTAAATCAACCTGGAAAATGCAGTCGGATCTAGAAATCAGCCCTGAAGTTTGACAAACCAGTTTGTACTATGCCTCTATAATGCTGTTATGGAAGAAATGGATAGCACCATATAAATTACTCAAGACCCAGATAGTATACCTCATATAATGCCACCAGTGCTGCTGTATTTATTCTCTCCATCATTGCCAGTGTTCAAGGAGAAGACCATCATAGAAAAACTAAGGAAGACAATAAGAAAATATTAAAATAACAATACCTGAAAAAATGTGGTTAGTGACTGATTCAATATTTAACATAATACAATGTATGGTCTTAAATTTAAACTTAGCTTAAACTTAAAATATCTTTTATGACTAATATTTAATATTTTTGTGAATGTTTTAATAGTTTTGAATATATATTCAGCAGTTTTATTTATTCATTATTAATAAATTGTTAACCAAAATCATACTTTTCTTTATTTTTGCCGTAATATCCTATAAATACAATTTATCCAAATCACTTCAAACAATTTTTAGCAAAACGTTATTTGTACATATACATACACCTACATTTCGACTGACCTGCAGTCTTCTTCAGAGCAAGTTTATTTTGATCAAGTGTATGTATATGAACAATAAACTTGCTCTGAAGACTGCAGGTCAGTCGAAACGTAGTGTACGTATATGTACAAATAAAGAATTTTGCTAAAAAGTGTTTGAAGCGGTTTGGATAAATTGTATTTAATAAATTGTTAAATATATATTTTTTATTAATCCATTTAGTTTGTAACTCAATCCAAATGTCTGCTTTTTACAGACTTATGCTAGATAATATCCACAATCCTGATAAATCATGCAAACCACTGAGGGACATGCTGAGTTGGTAATGATAATTGTTAATGAGTGTTCCTTTAAAAGTTACCCAAGAGTAAACTTTTTTTTTTCAGGTTTGGCACCTTTGAGTGTCCTTTTTATGGAAACTGAAAAACAAAATATTTTTGGGAATGCTCATATTTTTAAATTATAGATCATGACATTAGGTAATATTATTACATATTTGAATTAAATTTTTTGAATTTTATTATTCATTTAAATTATTATTTACTTAAACCAAAATTTAGGATACATATCTTGAAGATCTTGTTATATATATGAATATTTTTGTTAGTATAAATTCCCAGTTCAAACTCGTCTACTATTATATGCTGTCATATAAAGCCTCTAGTTTGAAAGTTACAATTACAATATATATCCACATACCTATTATTTATAACATTATACACATTTCAAAAAATCATTATTTAATTTCTTAATGCAATATTCTATTTCATGCAGCATTAAAGAATATTCACATCTTAGTATTTAACATTTGAAAGTATTTAAATTCAAACTTTGTAATTTATTACAAATTTGGTAATTATGTTGAAATTGTTTTTATCACATTAAAAGAGTGAAAATCCTATGCAATGAATTTTTTAACTTTCAATCAGTTAATCCATTTAAAAACATTATGCATCAAATGTAAGCAATTTTAAATAATATGGAAATATTAATGTAATTTATAAATATAATTCTAGTATGTAGATGAGTATTTGGAGTAACTGTTATATTTTTATTATATTTAAATAGATTTATATTTATTATAAGTCATGCATTTTAATGATCAAAATCAACAATATTTGTAAGCAACGATATGGGCAAGTCAAGAAATTATTTCAGATTTGTAAAACTAGTGGGGAAGGGGGTTTCAAAAGCTAATTCATTTTCTAAGAAGGTTTACAAAAATACTGATTTTCAGTTGGTTAAAAAGATCAGATGACTTCCAATTTTTAAAGGTTATATATATATAACTTTAGAAGCATAAAGCTAAATTAGTCAATAAAGAATCAAAATTACCCCCAGTTCACAACTCAACCAGACTAGCCAAGAAAATAATCTCTAAAACACTACAAATGGTTTTTCTGTGACAAGCAGACTTCTCAAGTGGACAAGCAGACTTCTCAAGTGTAAAGAATACTTGAGAAGTCTTCTTGTAGCAGTGAAACCATTGGTAGTGTTTTAGAATTTATTTTCTTGGCTAGTCTAACAGAGTTGTGAATTTGGGGTAATTTTGATTATATATATAACTTTGTTTTCAGCATTGTATTTACCTACATCAGATCAGTTTCATAGTAAATTCAATTGTGTCTATTATAGATGTGTTAGAACTAATTAATATTTCACAACAAAATATTTTATTTTTGAAATATAGTTAAAATTGTTTCTAGCAATGCTGATATTCAAGATTATAATTTAAAAAAAAAAAAGTTATAATGGTTAGTTATTTAAGACGTCAAGTGATCTTTAATCACCAAAATTGATAGATTGTACTTCAATCAAGACACTTTTATCTATCAAAGCCACCATTTTATAAATCATTGCATTAAACTTCATAGAATAATGTAAGAAAATAAAATTAATTAGTTTATTTTTGGTAGTACTAATATTTTTAAATCAAGAATATTGGATCTTTTAAAATTTCACAACAAATAGTTAGTTATTCATTAATCAAAATGTTTGTGATTTATCATCTACTGACAATAGACTTTATCTAAATTATTTTCTTTATATCAAAACTTTTCCATTGATGATACCAACTTTTTTAACCCTTGAGTTTGAATAATGTATTGTTTTTTTGTTTTTTTAAAAAAAATAATTATATCAATGGTTCAGAAAATTTGATGTCAGATTAATGGGTGGGACAATATCTCAATGCCATGCATTCCTTGGAGTCTTACAGGCTTTAAGTTAATAGCAAATTTTTGTTGTCTGCATCATAGACTAGATAGGTTCTCACCCTGGGTCAACCACATCCGGAATCAAGAGTCACTATACATGGTGTGCAACACACCCCCTACTCAATCAAGCAGCCAAACCTCACCATCCATTGTGAAAATTGAGAAACCCTTCCCAAAGCTCACTCCCTGAACTCAAAAACAAAACAAAAACTAAAAATACTTATATTTCTTTCTTATCTATTTGAACACACATACTAAATCATATAGTGTAATAGTTAACTATTTATGCACTAACAAACACTAAATCATAAGCAGTTTCACAAATCAAAATTTTGTATATATATTTTCCTTTTTCTTACAATGATTTGATTATTGGTTATCCTTTTGTATCAGTGAACATGACCTTTTCCCCCAGCCATAGATCAGGCTAAACAACTGTCACTGTTCTTCACTTCCACAATACCATTTCTGTACTGTTCCATAGTCTTCATTTCTATGATTCTTTGGTAGCCCAATCATTTTCGTTAAATCTGATCGCTATTTCTCTCACTGCTAATTTGCTTATGATGGCTATTTTTCTTACTTCAGATATCAGATTGATGCTGAAATACCCCTGTAAAATTTTGAGATGCTTGACTGGAACTAATCTGATCTGACTGGCAAACCCCCAAACCTTTAAGAATTTGTTTATGTTAGTCTGGATCAGTAAATACTTTGTGGCAACCTTCGGCCCTTCTATCTTTATGCTAGTTACCTGAATTTTCTTTTCTTTACCCATGTCCTGACTTTCATCTATTGCTTCTATTTCTTTTTTGTTCAGTTTATCTTCATCTTCACCCATACTTTCTTTCACCATATCACTATCTTTCTTCCCCCTGACTAAGAGCTCTCTCTTTCGATTCCTATTTCTGCTTTAGCTTCTGAAACTTCTTTTCAAATTTATCTTCTATTTCCTGATATCTTGATTCTACCTTTTGATCTAACTCTTAATAATTTCTTCATGATAGCCTCTATTATGTTCATTTCTCCTTCCTTTTCTGTCTCAGACCACAAATGCACTAGGCTTAACTTCCCAGCCAACAAAGTATTGTGCTAAACTTCATAATTTTCTGTATTCTGGCTATTTTCCCTACCATCCATTTTATTCTATATCCTGATTCTAATTTTTGAAATAAAGCAACAAACAATAATTTCTTTTCTTTCTTCAACACAAATATACTACAATGCTTTACTACTATTATTTCTTGATACTTATTATTTCTACCCCCTACACTCTCCGCTCTTTGAAGCCCTATAGTTGGGAGGCCATTGTAACAGGTTACTCTTTTTCTGATTATGATTTGCTTGATTTAGACTAACACTATTATATGAATTATTTCTTTGATATAACTATATTTATTATTAACAAGACTTATTAATGAACAACACCATTTAATTGATCGACATGGCCTTAATATCACTTAATTATTTATTAACATTTCCTGCCCAGTATATTTACGGATGTCAGGTTATTCTAACTTCAAACACCAATCTTATGCTTGTATAAGAATTATATTGGAAGGGATGAATAGAGTAATCATGACTTGTTAATAAATGCCTGGCCACTAGCAGCTCACTCAGGACAGGTGGTTCTTAGACCAACAGAAACGTGTGTAGATAAAGCAATAAGAATCCAGTGAATTAAATTATTCACTAACTACAGCATGTGTATATATTTTGAAACTAAATTATAAGATATGAAATAATGAAAAGAGAATAATTAATTGTGCTCAAATATTTAATGACACAATAGCATATAGATATATATTTATGCAGACAAACAACAAAAAAATGTCCAATCACTGCAGATACTAAATAATTTATCTTTAAGATGGGAAAAGTGATTTAATATAATTAGGAATAAAAGTCTCTAAATATAACATTGAGAATGCACATTAATATAAGTTAGAATAGCATGCATATTACCTTGAGTTCCCCAGGGAAGGTAGCTTATTCAGATTCATAATGAAAGTGAGTTCATTTGGAAACACTATGGCCATGGAAATTGTTCAGCAATGATGTTTTGTCATTATTTTTTTCTTAAATCTCAGTATGGCTCGATCATGATTCAGGATATTGGTAGACTACACAGATGGACAGTTGTGGATTTCTTTTTAACTTCAGACAATTATATGATTAGGTAACAGCTTCGGTTTCTTTGCAGTGCCATGGGATAAAAGTCCAGCATGTTTAGAGCTTTTTCCCAACCTGTTCATATTAGCTGGCGAATATATATATATATATTTTTTCTTTAAAAATCAGCATTCAGAAATCTTCAGCATTAAATAAACATGGCCACAAAAGTAACAGCATAAAAACTAAATTGGTCTCCTCATTTTTTTCTATTTATACTTTTTTTTTTTTTTTCTCAAAGTTTTATTTCCTTCAAAAATGTTAGATATTTTTTCTTACTGTGTGATATCAGAGGTCTGGCTTTTTTGTCATTTTTCTTCTTTTTACCAAGAAAAACTTTTTAGCACTTTTTCCTTTTTATCTTAAAAACTTTCATTGAACACCCTGGAAAATAGCTTCAAATAATACCTTGGTAAAAGCATTCTGGAGATAAAAAATCTTAGTTTTTCTTTTTTTTTAATCATTTACAAATTTCTTTTTTTTTATTTATTAAAAATAAAACAAAATTAGAAAAATAAAATATATATTATATGCTTTTCCAGAAGATTATTTCTGTATGTTTGACTATACAATAAAATACACACACACATATTTCATCAATATAAATAATCACAAATCCCCTCTTAAGCCAGTTTTAGCTCTTTATTTAATCATTAAAAAAAATCAAATGTATTCATCAACATATATTTTGCACTTTAGAATAATTAGCCACGAAGTTTAAACTGTTTGCTTATATCAACATATATGTAGTAGCCATCTCTATAGATGCATAGCTACAGAATCCCTTATCTTGGGTTTAAAACCATCCTCTGTTACAATATATATGCATTACATGCACTTGTTTATAATTTGTTGAAATGAAATTAAAGAATGGTAAATAAATGAAAATTTGAGAAGTAAGACATAAGTCATATTGATACTTAAAATCAAGTAGTAAGTCAATGGATAAGAAAGGAGCAAGGGAAGAAAATTAGTAGAGTTTTATTAATTGAATTTCAAGGATTGGGAAAAATCTGATTTAAGTTTACATTAAGATTCAGAACTGACTCTCTTCTTTTTATCTTTAATAGAATTCTAAGAAAGAATTATGGTTGTATAAAGAAAAAGAAATATGATATAATGTCACAATGTAAATTGAAGTAAATGAAAATAAAATGTAATTCCAAATTAGAAATAGAAAAATAAAATAATTTATGACAAGTAATCTCTGTAAACTATCTCATTAACAGAAATGCAATTAAATTTTGAAAAATTCCTGGCTGATAAGATGGTAGATTAATATAAAAAAGATAAGATTAATAATTTAATTACAAAAATAAAAAATAAAAAAAATGAATAAAAGTGAACAATAGATGGGGAGAGGAGTCTATACTAGCAGGCTAAATAGAGTAAGGGTAGTTAATTTTTTTTTTGTTCAAGTTAAGAGAGTAAAATTCTTTAATCTGCTGGTTGCTCAGAGTATA
Source organism: Epiperipatus broadwayi (assembly GCA_028023455.1). Taxonomy (NCBI): domain Eukaryota; kingdom Metazoa; phylum Onychophora; class Udeonychophora; order Euonychophora; family Peripatidae; genus Epiperipatus; species Epiperipatus broadwayi. The sequence goes on from JAQFVV010000212.1 coordinate 1,575,689, forward strand.
TCTTGCAATTTGTGCAGAGTTTGAGTTTAGCAGAGTTATCACCATAGAATGTCTGAGAGGAGACCAAAAAATAAGATTATAGCTTATTAAGAAAGTATGTAATGGACTGAAAAATTAATGACTAAATTATATCATGCACTGCTAAAAAAAACATAGGAGTGCCCACTTGGGCTTTGTTCCCTGGTCTCCATCACCACAATATTTCTCTCCTGCCATCAATGTCTCACTGGTAATGTAGGACTTTGCTGCTTATATTCTCTCCTATTCTGTATAAATAAAAAAGGAATTGAGGCTGATGACAAAATAGCCAGTCATGAAGAATGAAAGGAGCATTGTGAACTTAGAATCCCACAGACCATGAAGGGATGATCATCCAAAATGGTTACAAATAGATATAACATCACATCCAAGTTAAAACCTAGATAAATATATTGAACTTTACTGGTAAATATCTGACATTATTAAGTATAAATGAAATAATATGAAGGCAGAACTATTGAGATTTCCAATGTTAGAATTACATAATTGAAGAAGTATGCGATAAATTAGATCTTACTAAAGCATATTTATTTTTGTTTATTAATTATTATTACATGTTTATTTTTTTGGTGTTAAATATATGCATAATGGGAATATTAACATACTTGTGTATGTGTGTATAGGAATAAAAAATATTTGCTAAAGATTACTTGGTCTGTTCTCTATCCTTTACCTACATCTTCATGATAAAACAAATAGGGCAAGTATGATGTGTTTTTGATTTATGCACTGGGTCCTGGGTCATTTTCCAAGTGCTGGGTTCTGCTATATCCCCCATCTGGAACATTCAGTTATATAAAGTTTATTGGACCAGATGATGCCTAAGATTTATGTCAACAAGAAATTGCCTTTGGAGGATTGACATAATCCCAGCAGTTACGGAGGGGTGCTGTAATCAGGAAAGATTATTAAGATTTGTGCATTCCTGCAGTCTCACTCTGATCATAGGTATGGTTGATAGTTAATCTATCAGTAATATTCTACCCCTCTGTTTGAGTGTATGATCAAAGGGTTGTCAAAAGTTTTCTTTTAAGTTAAAAAATGTAATTAAGAAGTATGCGAGACTACATTGATTAAGAAAATCAATCAGACCAATTCAATAATATATTTAGTGGAAGTTATTTGATCAGGAAAGTAAGCATAAGATCCCTAAAGGTTGCAAAAACATATACAATTTAAAAAGGGGAGATGATGGAATATATATACATATATTATACTGGATACTCAATCTATTCTGAAACAGAGGGCGCCACCAGACCACTACATGTCTGGAAAAGTTGTTTACTGTGATCAGAATAGATGATGATGATGGTTTGCACTGACTAGACTCAGGAAGAAACAAGAGATCTTAAATTGTTTAGACAATTGAGACAAAAGCACAAAGACAAACGTCAGCCAAATTAAGTTTAAACATATTTCATAAATTTTATTATGAGAAAATAAATTATTAAATATAAGTTTATGACACAATAGATGGGGGTTAACTCAGGCGTGTACCAGACATACTAAAGGCAAAGCTATGACAGACTGACTGATCTTCTAATAAACAAATTTAAAAGGGAGGAAGCAAATTTCATTCAGCAGAGGATTCACCTAAACATTGGTTTTCACTTTCAGATATTTAAACCCTATGCCCCTGAAATAGATCAAAGACTCCAGCACCGATGAGCTGTTCGAGATCTAAAAATTGGTCAGACCTTGAATGTCCTTATATCGGTATGAGCTGCACCTATTACTACATTTAAAATAACGGTGATTGATCCACCTCAAGAACAACCGACAAACATGACTGAAATGAAGAAACAATTAAAACTGATGAATCCCAGCCAAACGATTGGCGAAAATTACTTTAAAATTAATAATTAAAGATCCCACTAAGGGACAAGTAAATAATTAGAAAAATAGTTACATCTGCCCAGCATTTAAAGAAAATAAACTTACAAACAAATTCTGAGTACACGCTCTGACAAATTTAAAGCACATAATAAATACAAAAAGAAATCTATCGGAGAGTGCACATGAGTACGAAATATCAAAAGTTTAAATACTCTAGCAGAATGAAAGTATTGCTCACCTGTAATTTAAGAAAGGATAAATTTTATCTTCCTGCTGATGACTTATAAAATTACAAAGAAAAACACAATTCTAATTTCCGCCTTTAGAGATATTAGAAACGAAATCTCCACCTGTGAAAATCAGACAATAAAGTCGTCAGCCAAAAGATTTTTGGAGGTTTAGCAAAAGGGCAAACATAGAGTATAAAATTAATTATTGAATACTAAATAATTACAGGTAAGCAAAAAAAATATATACAAGACTGCTAAAGCATTTACAAAAGTGATGCATAAAATATAAAACTCATTCGTCACTCTCCAATAAACAAAACTGAAAGCAAATTGGAATCTTAAAACTAAGATTCCAAGACACACTACAAAATATTGGAAATTAGAGCAAATATTAAATATTAGGCTATATTGATTTAAGAATACATATTTATGATTAGATTGAGAGGAGATTTAATGAGAATTAATTTACCCTGGGAAGAATAAAAAGAAAATAGTTATCTTTCGGTAAAAGCAATATTCACGTAGAGTGCGCACTTTTACTTAAGTTCATTTTCAGGTCTTTAGACCATGGCAAGGTAGATGTAACGAGGTTCCGGCTTCTTTTAGGTGTTTAAGGCATTACTGGAGCAAACTTGGAAGTCAGGGATCCATCTTTTGTTGAATTAGCAAGCCATTCGGGTGGTGACAACACATATAGAATTTTTCATCTTGTGGCAAGCAGAAGTATTTAATAACAGCTCTTGTCCTTTAAGAATTTAAATGTCCGCACTGATATAAACTTTTACTTTAGAAACAGCTTGTCTATTTATGAATAATGAATGAATTGACCTTCAAATTTTCGGGGCTATTTATACGTTGCTCCATTTCCCGCGAAACACTTTCCTTGTTGTTCAATTTCTTCACCTTAGGCAGGGCAAATATTAATCTCCCGCTCAATCTATCTAGGAATTCTACCCAGGGATTATTGGAATGAAAACAACTACATAAAAATCAAATCTCCGCTATCAAAATTGTTTACAATAATTAAAATAAAAGCAACAGGAATGCAATTAGCTAGGCAGCTTGTTTTTAAATCAAATGGATTTAAAAACAGGCGGTATATGGAAACTATTTTAAAATAAATCGATAAACATTTTTAAAAAAATCCGTTTTACATATAAATGCGTGTATACTTTGATACACGCATTCTTTTTAAATAAATATTGCAAATTTAAACTCTACGTTTAATTAAAATTAAAAGCTTAATAAATTTCTTTTTTTTTTTTTGTTTAATAACAACACCATTGAACTGGATTTCAATCAGGTTCAATATATATATATATAGGATTAATCAATCCTTGACAATGACCATGTGATATGGTTGAAACATTAGGGAAAAACAAAAGATGGTTCATAAAATTAAAAACTAAGATTTGATAAGAAAAAGTTTGTTAAAGAATTTGTTATAGTTCTTGTTAATTTTTAAATTAATTTATAAATATTGTTTCAAAAATATGTTTGTTGAAATCAGTAATATCACTTTTTATTGACTAAAAATTAAAACTCATTTCTATGTCCTCTCTTATGTAAATTTAATAGATCCATATGAGTGCATAAGGAAACAATAACAAACTATTTTCTTTTGCAATTTAATTTATCTTTTCCTTAATTAAAGCAGATAATTGTTATGAAGAGTTGGCCTAAATTTATGTATTCATATGTCTATTATTTGTCTTTAAGACTTTAATTTCAGATAACACAAAGAGTAGCGACAAATAAGATTAAATAAATTAACTAGCTCATATTTTTATTTCAGTAAATGTTAATATATATTTTAAAAAATATTAATACAATAATGTATGAAAAGAAGATAAAATGATTATTCACTCTTATTTTAAGACAAAAATAACTTAACATGCAAAATGCTACTTACTACAATTTTAAGCAAATCCTATCAAAAAACATATACATTTTATTACAAAATATTTTGCTTTTAGATCTAGAGAAATGAAATTTAAAAAAAAAATCTTTGTGAATAGATGGATTTCTTAAGTAAATGCTTATATCAAGCAATAATACTCATTTCTCTTTTTTCTACCATTCCACAGGTATAAGTGAATTAATTAACCCAAAATAATCAGTTATAGTAGGAAAAATGTCCCCTCTTTTGAGAAGAAAATTTCTATAATATAAATTATAATAAAGATATGAGAACGTAACATTTGTCAAATAAACATATATACTCCATTTACTTACTCTGTTTAATATATATATATATATATATATATACATATTGTACCATCATTGAATATATGGGTTAAAAAAACATATTCTGCATTACATATATAATTATTTTAAAATAAAAGATCAAATTGATTTTAAAAAGAAAAGTGAGAATAATAATTAAAGAGGTTTTTTTTTTGAAATGCAAACTTGAAAAAAAAATATTGCAGCACCTTTTTCTTTTAAAAAATAAAAGAAAGTTCTAGAGGATAATTCTAAGTTGAAATTAGCTTTTCCTTTTTATAAATTTAAAAATAATGTATGGATGAAAAAGAAAGAAATAATAATGGATAAATATAATCTTTTAAATTTGCAATTCATTAAAGATTACTTGGCTGATAAAACTCCCAATTGGATTAATTAAAAAAGATCAGGGACACTATCTTATCAAAGTATTAGATTAATCTAAGCAAGAAATTAGATTAAAATGGAATGCAAAAATTAATTAAGGAAATACAAAATTAACTAAACTGGTCTAAGGATGATAAGGGAAAACAATGATGAAGAGAAATATAAAGGACTGAAGAAACAAAAGATAAATTATTGTCATTCAGTTTGTTTCAGATGCAGTAAAATCAACCGGTGTATTAGTATTAAAATTAAAGAAGAGATGGCAAAAAGCTATCCATGTTTCCACTATGCATGTGCATCAACCTATCTTCATTGAAGGCTGACCTAGCAGCATGCAATGCTAAATAACACCCAAAGTATTTACTAGCCTTCAATCCCAGTCCTCGGTACTATCAGATGTTCTCCACATGGAACTCATGCCTGCCTTGTGATCTGTGAACTACTGATAATCTTTCTCTCATTGTAAACTGAAAAATCAATAAAAAAACAAAACCATCAATGAAAACCAAAGACCAAGCAATTGGTAGTTGACAAGTAAGGAAACAAGCAAGGAACTGAATCCATAAAAGTGTGATGCACTATTCAAAATCCTAGGTAAATATAATTCTTATTCTACCATTCTAAAGATTTGCATGTATATGAGAATGAAAGAACTTTAATGAACTCTAATAGTTACATCCAACATAATCTTTAATGTTGCATCTAAAATTTTATTACATTGTTATAATTATGAGGGTGTGTAAAATAAAATATTTGTTTGCTTAATTATTGTCTGATTGATTTTCTCTCTTATAACTGCATCACTATTAGGTTAATTTATAAGTATTGGGCAAGTGTGTCAAAGATGTCCCCTCACAATTAAGAAATTAAACTAGCTTAGGGATATATCAAGTGTTGGATTGTATACCTGTTATCCAGGCATACTGACTATATAACATGGTGAACTGGGACCTGAGGTTAACCCTCAAAACAAATAGTGCTTTGGATAGCAGGGGTTTGAATCTAGCTGCCAAGAAGTGTTATAGCCTGGAAAATGTGATCGTAGGCTATACTTTGGTCTGGTTATAGGTAATGTTGATGTTTCATCTGTCTTGTTTATACTTCTCAGCTTGAAGGGCTGGTCTGATACCATAGTGGAAAAGCAGCCCGAGTTAAAATCAGAGCAATTTTTTCTGATTATGGTTCAAATTGGTGCCCAATGTGGAGATAAAGTGCCACAAATTACCAGAGAAATTAAAATCACAATTGAAGTTAAAATTAAAAAGTTCCAAACCAAAGTTAAAATAAATATACAATTGTGTAATAAAAGTTAAAGTTGGTGAGCAGTATAAGGAGAGAATAGACCAAAGCAAACAAATTATAATATTAATAGTAAAATGTAAATAAAAAGGAGAGACTAGAGAGATAAATATTTTAATACATACTAGGGTATTGATGTTTTCCTGAAGGTTTGTGATGATGGTGTTCTAGTTGTATTTTTATACTGGACTATTTCCATCATCTAATGTGCGTTTAATGTCTTTGGAAAAGTTTGATATTTAAATATTCCACATATGTCAACTATTAGTAATATCTAGTAATATCATAGCAAACAGGTGTAACAGGAACTGGGTTCAAACCTGTTACAAGGGAGAGTAAATCAGGCTATATATGTATGTGTGTGCATTTTGTTTCATGAGTTGTGTATTTGGAAAGGACCACATAGCTACACATATATAGTTATGTAAATAATAATAATAGCGGTGATGGGATACTAATATTAATGTATATGTTTTACTTTCTTTCTCTCACTTATTTTATTCTTATTTTGTGGCATACGTGAATATTGATAAATATTGTGTTGAAGGGGGTAAGAAAAATGAATAAGATCAAGAAATTTTCAAATATTTTAAAATATGAAGACAAAAAGAAAGAAATTTTGTTTACCTTCCATGAATCAATTAGTAGAATGGACTCTAGTGTTATTGAAACGGATATAATTAATAGTTGGATGTTTCATTTAAATTAATAAAATTAATATATTATCAAGCTTCAAAACTCTGTGGAAATGATTTTTGTGTTAGCTAAAAGAAAAGAACAGGTGGAATGTCCATTAAGAAATTAAATTTTTGAGGATCCTATTGTCTAATTATCGAGGTAAACAACAAAGCGTAATTAGAGGGAATTTCCAAAAATAGCAAAAATTAAGACCAAGTTACTAAGTGGTTTTTCTTTTGTTCGCGTATTGAGTAAAACGATTTTTGGCTAAAAAAAAAAAAAAAAAAGATAAAACATTGTTGAGAGAGAGAACATTTTGTTTTTGGCAGTTGGCTATAAATTATTGCAGAGAGAAGGCAGAAGGAAATACGTGGCAAAAAGAAGGGATTTATAAAAATAATTTTGACCAGAAATATATAAAGGAAACTCCATGAAAATCATGGGGTAAAGTTCTCATCATGCTGGGGGTCTATGTTAGACTCCAGCTCCTTCTGTACCTTTGAGGCCATGCAAGATATTAAGAGACAGATTGCCCTAAATATTATATATAAAAAAAGAGAGAAACTGACAAATGAATCCTGCTGACGTCCACCATTACACAGATCTGTTATGGAATGATAAACTTCTTAATTAGAACACTGAATTGGAAGACAAAATGGACTCATGATTTTATCCATGTTCACCCAAGGAATCAGAATAGAAGTAAAAGAATTAATAATCACAAAGAGTGCACTCAGAGATATTTAATTTAATTATGAAGACACGTCAAAACAGCGGTAAATATATTTGCTATTATTTCCAATCTTTAAATACACAAAAATCAAATAGCGTAATAACTTTATATGTATTTTACATAATAGATTTTATTCGTTAACTATAACATCCTGTAAACAGAATATTATGTCATATACACGTGTGTGCCACTTTGTAATTTTATTCAAATAAACATAAATAGATTTTAAATTTAACAAAACAAACTTTATTATTATTATTTTTTGTTTGGTTGTCTCTTTTACATTTTATATTTTTGGTTTGGAATGCATATTGTATGTTTTGAAATAGATTCCATTTTTACTTTCCTAAGAGTGCATGTTGATATATGTTTATGAGTTAGATTAAGGTAAAAGAAAGGGAAAGAGAGATTTTAATTCACCTGCCGTTTCTTCTCCGGTGTGTTACGCCACCACCCCTGAACATAAACTAGTGTAAACCAGGCAAAGCATTAAAATTTATTGTTAGTGAATTCCGCGATTCTTGTTAAATAGCAAGATTGGTGCTTGGGCCAGAGCCCATAAACGCTGACATTTGCGCAAAGAGAGAGTTAGTTAAGTTTGGGAGGGACTGAATTGGATTAATTTACATACATCCGTGTTTGTATTTAGCAGCCAAATTTCTATTTCCTCACTCTTGAATGACCGAATATTAGGAAAATTTCACAAAAAGGGAAGGATGACTCAGAACATGGGAAAATTTCGTACGGGAAGGGATGGTCGGAGTTATTAATACGATAAATGTGTACGCATGTCTATTCACCCTCTGGAAACAAATGCATGATCAAAAGTCAAATCTCAATAACTAGCTGATAATATATATAATATAAACGTGATATATATAATAGATATAAAGTGTGGTAAATGCGAAAAGTGCATTTTAGTTACAATGGATGCCCAATGATGGACTTTCAAAGAATGGAAAGTAGTGGGGTGAATACAGCCGGAGATAGAGGACACCTTGATCAAAAAAAAAAAATTTTTTTTTTAAATTCAGGATTCGTAGTCGCTTACATATTTTTTTTAAAAGAAAAAGAAAAACGAAGAAAAAAATAATATGGTAAAACAAATAGTTGTGATGTAAAACTTTGAAATAGAAAAGCAGATAGGGCAAATAAAAATAAAATACCATGTGGCAAAATGGTCTAAGAGCTGGGACATTGAACCTGGCACGTATGGTTAAATATGAGTAGAAAATAATATAAAATAAAATCGAATGAAAACTAGATGACAGAACAACATGGATCCAGAAACGTTGGACAAGGGTACGGAAATGGACATATTTGAACAGATCATGGAAAAGTTACACGAAATGGAAACAAGATTACGGAAAAAATAAACGACATAAAGAGAGAAGTAAATGAAAGGATATTAGAGGGGCAGAGAGAAAATGAAAAAAGATTGTTACGAATTGGAGAAAAAGTTACGTGAAGAAATAAGAAGCAATAAAGTAGGAGTGGGGGAGAGTGAAAAACAAGTGACAGATAAATAAGAAGTGGAGGAAAATACAGAGGAAAATGAAATTAAGCCAAAGGCCGAAGGGAAAGTCGAAGAAAAGGGAAAGATGGGCCGAGTCATAGGAGAGAAAGATAATGGAAGAGCAGCAAACCACGGAGAAATGGATAGGTAGTCAGACAAATTGTTAACCAATTCTTTAAGACCTGTTCATTCACCGGCCAAACAGAAGAGGCACCAGTAGAGCACCTCAAGAGCCTACAGAGATACTTTAGCGTAAACGAAATGTTTGAAGGAAACAAGGTAATAATAGCATGTAGCAACTTGGTGAAGAATGCGTTGTCATGGTGGGAGTCACTATTTTGCCAACCTCGAACATTTAAAGAGTACACTGAAGCTGTGTGTGAAACGTTTTGGTCGGAAGAGTGACAAAAGGTCATTAGATACCATATAATGCAAGAAAAGTATAGAATAAATAGGAAGAGAACTACACACAATTTTTTCTGCAACAAGTAGCTAAATTGTGAATTTTGGTCAAATGCAATATGACAGAGCAACACATAATTAGAATCATCGGACATAATTTGCCAACAAGGATCGAACAGATGCTGATAGGAAATAGGAGGTCATTGATTGAAGTGGTGGCTGAAATGTTGAATGCTATAGATATGAGCAAAAGTGAACAGGGAAGGAAATAGATGTACATGCAGGTATAAGGAAGGGAGAGGTTAGAATCAGGATGTTTTTGTGTGTGTGTTTTGTTGTCGTTTGTTTTATTAGCCATCAAAATAAGTATATCTCATTTTGAAGTCTTTTGAATGGGGGGAGCAATATAACAGGAACTGGGTTCAAACCATGTTACAAGGGAGAGAGTAAATCAGGCTATATATGTATATGTGTGTTTTGTTTCATGAGTTGTGTATTTGGAAAGGACCACGTAGCACACATATATAGTTACGTAAATAATATTAGCAGTGATGGGATACTAATATTAATGTATATGTTTTACTTTCTTTCTCTCACTTATTCTATTCTTATTTTGTGGCATACGTGTATTTTGATAAATATTGTGTTGAAGGGGATAAGAAAAACGAATAAAATCAAGATATTTTGAAATATTTTAAATTATGAAAAAAAGAGAAAATAATTTCGTTTACCTTCCACGAATCAATTAGTCGAATGGACTCTATTGTTATTGAAACAGATATAATTAATAGTTGGATGTTTAATTTAAATTAATAAAATTAATATATTATCAAGCTTCAAAACTTTGTGGAAATGATTTTTGTGTTAGCTAAAAGAAAAGAACAGGTGGAGTGTCCATTAAGAAATTAAATTCTTGAGGATCCTATTGTATAATTATTGAGGTAAACAACAAAGTGTAATTAGAGGGAATTTCCAAAAATAGCAAAAGTTAAGACCAAATTACTATATGGTTTTTCTTTTGTTTGCGTATTGAGTAAAAAGATTTTTGGCTAAAGATAAAACATTGTTGAGAGGGAGGACATTTTGTTTTTGGCAGTTGGCTATAGATTATTGCAGAGAGAAGGCAGAAGGCAATACGTGGCAAAAAGAAAAGATTTATAAAAATAATTTTGATCAGAAATATATAAAGGAAACTCCATGAAACTCATGGGGTAAAGTTCTTATCGTGCTGGGGGTCTATGTTAGACTCCAGCTCCTTATGTACCTTTGAGGCCATGCAAGATATTAAGAGACAGATTGCCCTAAATATTATATAAAAAAAGAGAGAAACCTGACAAATGAATCCTGTGCCCGACATCTGCCATTACACAGATCTGTTATGGAATGATGAACTTCTTAATTAGAACACTGAATTGGAAGACAAAATGGACTTGCGATTTTATCCACGTTCACCCAAGGAATCAGAATAGAAGTAAAAGAATTAATAATCACAAAGAGTGCACTCAGAGATATTTAATTTAATTACGAAGACACATCAAAACAGTGGTAAATATATTTGCTATTATTTCCAATCTTTAATTACACAAAAATCAAATAGCGTAATAACTTTATATGTATTTTACTTAATAGATTTTATTCGTTAACTATAACATCCTGTAAACAGAATATTATGTCATATACACATGTGTACCACTTTGTAATTTTATTCAAATAAACATAAATAGATTTTAAATTTAACAAAACAAACTTTATTTTTTTTGTTTGGTTGTCTCTTTTACATTTTATTATATGTATATTTTTGGTTTGGTGTATGTTTCGAAATAGATTCCATTTTACTTTCCTAAGGGTGTATGTTAATATATGTTTATTTGTTAGATTAAGGTAAATGAAAGGGAAAGAGAGATTTTAATTCACCTGCCTTTTCTTCTCTGGAGTGCTACACCACCACCCATGAACATAAGCTACTGTAAACTGGGCAAAAGCATTAAAATTTATTAAGTTAATTTATTGTTAGCGAATTCCACAATTCTTGTTAAATAGCAAGATTGGCGCTTGGCCAGAGCCCATAAATGCGGACATTTGCGCAATGAGAGAGTTAGTTAAGTTTGGGAGGGACTGAATTGGATTAATTTACATACATCCACGTTTGTATTTAGCAGCCAAATTCCTTTTCCTCACCCTTGAATGACCAAATATTAGGAAAACTTCACAAAAAACGAAGGATGACTCAGAACATGGGAAAATTTTGTATGGGAGGGGATGGTCGGAGCTATTAATATGATAAATGTGTACTCATGTCTATTCACCCTCTGGAAAGAAATGCACGATCAAAAGTCAAATCTCAATAACTAGCTGATAATATATATAATATAGATGTGATATATATAATAGATATAAAGTGTGGTAAATGAGAAAAGTGTGTTTTAGTTACACAGGTTAGTATTGAAACAGTCGACCTTAGTTTAAGATCGAGTTTCACTGTTCTACCACTTAACCCACATTTGATCCTGCTTTTTATTGTCATATATATATATATATATAAACTACACATATATTTCCGAGAAGCGTCTATGAAAGTTTCAAATATAAATTTTAAATAAAAAATTCTTTAATTTTGATATTAATATCTCTAGATGTCACTCAGATATATACATATATTAACGGAGTTTTTATATATATATAAAAGCACAAACAAATATTGTAAATAATTTTGTATTTTTTTTCTTATTTATATTTTTAATACTTTGTAATTATTTTAATTAAAAGTAATTAAAAGGGTGGGAACATTAGTTTGTTTCATGATTTTAAAAGGAAATTTTAAATTAAAAGTTAATGAAAGTAAAATTTAAAACAAAGCTAATTGATTTTAGTTAGGTGTTAACATTTTTATCAAATCTATTTCCAATCTGGAAATTGATTTGAATTTAGTTTGGACAGTTATCTTGCAATTACATCTCCAATAACAAAAGAGAGAATATTTCGGTAAATTAAAGATTCAATTAGAGTTGTTTAATTAAAAATATTCTTTGAATAACTTAAAACTGGTATAAATAGGGCCAAAAATCTATTGTACCAGATTTCGATCAATAGTCACTAACCGACTTCCCATCTGTTTAATTTTTAAAAAGAGGGGCCTAAGCCACCTTCCCTCTGTCTTCAGCTCAACTCTTCACCATGCAGAGATGTAGCTCCTACCGCTCCAGTGTGCCCGTGCTATCAAAGAACCGCCGAGGCCAAGAGACGTTTTAAATCAAAGAATACCACCTGCCACAGAAGATTCGTCAGTACTTTATTTCATGGAATCTTGAGGTAAACAAGTCTAGTCATTACAATTGTATTATTTGAATCCTAACTCTTTAAAATTGTTTTCTGTATGTTTAATCTCTTATGACTCGCTAATCGGCGGGTATGTTAAATTAAGTTATTTTCTTTATGTCAATTCTCTTCTATCTAAATAATACTACTGTAAAAACTTTTCATTCAACTCATGCTTCCTATTATTTTTATAATTTAGTGAGGTTATAATTTATTTTTAATATTTTTATATTTTACACTTAATTTTATTTGTAAATGACAATCAAACCCAGTCTTATGAACTTCTATATCCCACAGTGGAAAAAAAAAAAGGGGGGGATAAGTTCTTATTATTTATATATAAATAGCTCGTAAGATTGAGTTTGTATTTTAAATGAATACATGCTTTTAAAAAAATATTTTATTGTAAATTTATACAAAATGTATAAATACATTGCAATCTGGGGTGGATATTGGTGTCCGTTAATTTTATTAATTTCCTATTGATCATTATTGCCGAAAGGCTGGAGACTTGAATCTATTTATGTGAATTTTAGCTTTTTTATATGTTAAACAAAATAGTGATTCAAGAAGGGGGATCAATGCATACTTCATTAATTATAGTTTTAACTTCTGATAAATGACTTTATCTTACATGGGTCATTATTTTAACATATCATTACATATTTGTTAAACCATTTAAGGCTTTATTTCAGTATTTAAATTCAACAATTTTATATTCTTATAATGGCATTGCTTGCATATGTCAAATTATTAATAAGCCACATAGGGCTTGTTCTGATTCACCTGTACCTCATTCCAGGGATTCACGATCATCTTCGTTTGTCATTCTTCTTCATAAAGTATATATTTATATACTGCTTTGATTAGCCTGTACCTCACCCTGGGGATTCGAAGCCTTCCATTTTTTAATGTTCTCATTCGTAACAGGGGTCTAGGTCTATTTCTGGATCATGCAGGTTAGTGTTTGAAGCTCTGTATGGCTTTGCCATGATCCGGACACATAGCAACTTCCTACCTGCATTTCCTTTGGTACCACCCAGCATGAAGCTGGCATACCACCTTAATAATTAGAAAATGACACTTTTCTTGGCCAAAGCTGCAATTTGTCTCTCTCTCACTGACATAATGCTAGCACCGCAATTTCCTATGTTTTGTATTCTAATAAATCGTAATGATATGTGATAATGAAACATTTTTCTCTTTATAATTTTTTGTTGGAGTTTAGATCCAACCTCTCATGAAAATGCCATCCCCTTTATTGAAATAAGCCATTCCCCGTATTGATAGAGTTTCACAATATTTGATAGTTAAATGTCAAAAATGTTTAATAAATAAATGTTTTTAGTATATTTTGATCAGAATGTATCCTTACTTAATTGTTGTAAATAAATTCTATAAATGAAAATAAAGTTATGTATCAAATACCAAGAGCATTCTATAAATTTGTATAAACAGTGAAACTCTATTGTCATATCTTTATGTTTTTTTTAATGTATAAAAGTCCACCAACCATCCAGATAAATCCATTTTTGTAATATTACATAAAATCCAATTTTTAAATATATGTTAGGTATTTAAGTGCTGCACTAAATTCATATCTGTCTAAATAAAATAATTGTATCAAGATCGTCAAATATTTGTAACCAAAAATAAAGTTTTAAATGAGTGAAGTTGAGTATATATAAAATCATCTTGAATTTTGTCAAAATAAATATGTATATTTTTAAGCTTAATCCAATTGTTTGAATCTCCTTAATAATATTTATAATTATGTATGTGGAGATTGATGGTGTATCGGACAGAGTGGCAAGATTAGTTATACAACTTAATAGCAGATACCAAATGCAGATAATTCAGGTTTATGCCCCAACAAGTTCTCATAGTGATGAAGTAGTAGAAGATTTTTATATGGATGTACAAAAGGCTTTTGATCAGAGTAAACAACATTTTAAAATTGTTATGGGAGACTTTAATGCTAGAATTGGTAGACAAATGAAAGATGAAATTGCTGTAGGTAATTTTGGTTATGGTAATAGAAATGAGAGAGAACATAGACTTGTGGAGTTTGCAGAAAAAGAAAAACTTTATATTATGAATTCATTTTTTGAGAAAAATGTTAGAAGGAAATGGACATGGAAGGATCCAAATGAAGGTACAGCAGAATTGGATTATATTTTGACTAACAGAAAATACATATTTCAAGATTGTAATGTTCTTAATGAATTTAACACAGGAAGTGATCATCGATTAGTAAGGTGTAAGTTATGTGTTAATGTAAAACTAGAGAGACAAAAATTATTAAGAAAAACAATATTTACAGTTGATATTCCTAATCTTCAGAAACATTCTAATGAATTTAAATTAGAACTTACAAATAGGTTTCAAGTGTTAGGAGATTTTGAACATGATTCAGATTTGAATGAAATTAATATGAAAATAACTGATACACTTCTAAAAACTGCAACAAACATAGCTGGTAGAAAAAAGCAGCAATTGACTAATAAAATTTCTACTGAGACTAGAGAATTTATGAAGAAAAGAAGGAATATGAAGATATACAAAAATGATGTATTAAAAAGAATTGAATATCTCGAATTTTGTAAAATGGTACGGAAAAGAGTTGAAAATGATATAAGAAAGTATAACTGTGAAATAGTAAGGAAAGCTGTAGTAGAAAATAAAAGTCTCAAAAATGTTAAACAACATTTTGGTATTGGTAGGAAATTTATATCTGCAATAAGAAAAAAAGGTGGAATTATTACTAAAAAGAGAGATGACATCATGAAATTGGTAGAAGATTTTTATCAAGAATTATATAGTAATAAAGAACAAGTACCTCCTATATCTATTACATCTTCCGAATTGCCCAGAATTTTAAATGAAGAAGTGAGACATGCAATTAAGTGTATGAAGAAAGGAAAGGCTCCAGGAAATGATGGAATTATAATTGATATATTAAAAGAAGCAGGTGAAGAAATAGAAACAATTTTAGCAAAGTTATATACCAAATGTCTAAATGATAAAGATGTACTGGAAGATTGGAAGAATGCAGTAATAATATTAATATTTAAAAAAGGTGATAAAGAAGATATTAGAAATTACAGACCTATCAGCCTTTTATCAGTTTTATATAAAATTTTTACCAAGATAATTACAACTCATCTACAGAGAACTTTGGATTTCCACCAACCAAGAGAACAAGCTGGATTTAAAAGTAGTTTTAGTACAATAGATCATATCCAGGTATTGAGAGAGATCATAGAAAAGACAAATGAATATGAGTTGTCATTATGTTTTGGATTTGTAGATTATGAAAAGGCATTCGATTCTATACACATTTCTTCAGTGATTAAAGCATTGGATCATCAAGGTATAGATCCAGGATATTGTCATATTTTAAAGAATATTTATAAAAATGCAACAGCAACAATTAGATTACATAATGATACTGGAAAAATCAACATTGAGAAAGGTGTAAGACAAGGTGACTCCATATCTCCAAAACTCTTTACAGCAGTGCTGCAAGAAATATTTTGTGGATTAAAATGGGAAACTAAAGGCGTGAAAGTAAATGGAGAGTATTTAAGTCATTTAGATTTCGCAGATGATGTAGTTGTTTTTGCAAATAATGCTTCAGAGCTGCAGGAAATGTTGCAGGAGTTATCAGATGAAAGTAGGACTAAAGATAAATGTTAAAAAGACTAAAATAATGTTTAATCAATTTGCTCAAAATATGAAAATAAAGATTGATTATGAAGAATTAGAAGAAGTTAACAGTTACAAATACCTTGGTCAGATTATTAATTCAGATGGAAACATAATGGAGGAAATTAATCATAGAATTAAACTTGGTTGGAGTGCTTTTGGTAGAAATAACTTGATGTTAAAAGGAAATATGCCTATGTGTTTGAAAAGGATGGTTTTTAACAAATGTGTTTTACCAGTTCTTACGTATGGATCTGAGACTTGGACACTTAATAAAAGAGCAATACAGAGACTTCAGACCACTCAAAGGAGTATGGAGAGATGTATGTTGGGAGTAACAAGAAGAGATCGAAAACGCAATGTATGGGTAAGACAACAAACAGGTGTTACTGACCTTATTGAAAAAATTAAAAGATTGAAATGGAGTTGGGCTGGACATATTGCTAGAAGAGATGATAATAGATGGACAATTGAAATTTTAAACTGGATTCCAAGAGATTGTAAAAGACCTAGAAAGAGACCACGTGTGAGATGGATGGATGAAATAAGAAAATGTGCAGGGGTGTTGTGGAGAAGAGAAGCTAAAGATCGGAGAAGATAGATTAAACTTGGAAAGACCTTCATCCTGCAGTGGATTGATAATGGTTGATGATGATGTTTTTAACTTACATCTTGTATTCACTCAATCTCTCATCATCATCATCACCAGGTAAGTTCTCATGTAAAATGTTGTAGCACCGAGCCAGGATGGAATGAATTTATGTTGTATCACTGTAGTGCTGTCCATAGTGTTACAGATTTGGGTAATGGGCAAACAAGTTAGAATTCATGATTGCTCCTGACCTGTAATTCGGGCATGATTGGATTCAGGGTGATTTTGCTTAGATTCTAAATCTTGTTGGATGGACATACATTTTCGACCGGTACAGTATATGCACCAACTGTTAGCACTATCACAGCAACAAGTTAGTATATGCACCAACTGTTAGTAATATCACAGCAAACAGGGTAGTATATGCACAATGTTTTGAGAAGTATTATTCTCCCCTCTTCTTCAGGTGTTGCTAGCTAACCAGTGACAGTAATAGCATGGGATTTGAGCCTTGGTCCTTAGATTCTTGAATTTTAAGGTAATTCTTTAACTGAGCCATCCTGCCAAAAGCAACAGTATATAGTAATTTTATATACTTATCTGAGATTCCTCCCGATTTCTCTTTTTCTTAAGAGCAAAATTGACTAGTGGTTTCCATACATTATGTGTAGTCACACTAGGATGGCTTATGGGATTTTTTGCCATTGTCATGTGAGCCACTTCTTTAAATTTTCTTCTTTGAACTTTTTATTCTCTATTCAATATTTTTGTAATTTCCCAATCGAATGTATGTTCATTAGTATCTACATGGTCTGCTACATTAGTCACATCTGTTTTCTCTCTTTTAATCATCAGTTTATGTTCTTGCAAGTGCTTTTCAATGGGATGGCTGGTCTCACCAATATATGTTGTTCCACATTTGATATTTCATAGATGCATTTTTTTCTTTTTAGCATTTCAAGTTTAGGCTTTGTAGATGTTAATTCCTCATAGTGTGGTATGGCTCTGGAAAGCTGTTCTGATGTTATACTGATTGCAGATGTTGCTTAATTTGTCTGCTATTTTTGGAATGTATGGGTTCACTGCAGAACCAATAATTGTCTTTTCTCTTGATGGTTCTTTTTGTTGTCTATTTAACGTTTTCTTAAAAACAGTTGATGGATAAACATTTTTCATAAAAGTTTGTCTATATAGATCTTTTCTTTTTCCAAATCGCCGGTTTATAAACAAACTTATTTTGCTCTGTTCCACAGTGATAGTATAACTCCCATATTTTTTGTTTCTGGTGTGATTGGATGTATAGGCTAGGTCTTTTCCTGTATCTGTAGGTTTTTCAGTAACTGTAGTTTTGATTTTGCCATGAGGGAGTCTTACCACAAGAACATCTAAGAATGCTAATTTTTGTTCTTATTCTGATTCTATTGTGAATTTATTTGAAGAGGATATGTTGTTGATGTGTGTCCAGAAAGTTTGTAGCAATGCTTCACCATGTGGTCATACAATAAATGTATTATCCACATAGCGAAGCCAAACTTTAGGTGAATATAGTTTTTATGGCTGTGGTTTCAAGTTCTTCCACATAAATATTGCTAATCAGGCGGAACAATGGTGAACCCATAGTCATTCCTTGATTTTGTTGAAAGAATTCTGTGTTATATTGAAAGTAGGTTGTTAGTAAAAAGAAAATTATTGTTGCAATAGAACCAAAGCATAAATGGCGGTACAAAATAATATAGAAATGATATGATCATGAGGGAAATGATGGCAAGACAGACAAAAATGATTAGAAAAGAAATACAATGATGGGGGTTGGAAGTGAATATAGCATGATAAGAGGATAGGGAAGTAATGGATGGCACAATAATAAAGGATAAGCTAATAAAGAAAATAGGTAATGTAACGGACCGTGAAAAACCCTTTAGGGTGGTACACCCAGATCCTTCTCTACTTACAGGTTCTATTACTACTCAGGGTTCTAACTCAGTGTAGACATTTGCCTTTAACTCTGCTCAAGGATGGATTTAAATAGGATGGCAATAATATGACCACTATATAGATTCTTAATGGCTATTGCTAATAATGTATTAAAAATCTGTATACATGTATAATAGTAAATTGATAAAAAATTCAAGTCAGATGACCTAATTTTAATAAAGCTCCTATTTACAAATGTTATATATAGAGTAAGTTGAAAACAAACTCTTATGAAGCTTCAAAAATACCCTCAACCTCAGACCGCGGTTTCTGCCTCTAGCGTCATCAGTGAGGTGCTAGGGAATAAAAATACTAGAACTAGTCCAGCATTTTATCAATGCCTAACTATTGAGAAGAAAATCTGAAACTTTCAGACATTTAAATGTCCAAAAATCCAGCTATCTAACTCAAATAGCCGTATGGGACTGAACTAAGTTCAGATACACCATATATTAATAGCTCTAGCAATATAAAATTGCCAAAGCATTAATAGCAAAAAACTAAAATTAAATTGATAAAAAATCAAGTCAGATGACCTAATTTTAATAAAGCTCCTATTTACAAATGTTATATATAGAGTAAGTTGAAAACAAACTCTTATGAAGCTTCAAAAATACCCTCAACCTCAGACCACGGTTTCTGCCTCTAGCGTCATCAGTGAGGTGCTAGGGAATAAAAATACTAGAACTAGTCCAGTATTTTATCAATGCCTAACTATTGAGAAGAAAATCTGAAACTTTCAGACATTTAAATGTCCAAAAATCCAGCTATCTAACTCAAATAGCCGTATGGGACTGAACTAAGTTCAGATACACCATATATTAATAGCTCTAGCAATATAAAATTGCCAAAGCATTAATAGCAAAAAACTAAAATTAAATTGATAAAAAATCAAGTCAGATGACCTAATTTTAATAAAGCTCCTATTTACAAATGTTATATATAGAGTAAGTTGAAAACAAACTCTTATGAAGCTTCAAAAATACCCTCAACCTCAGACCGCGGTTTCTGCCTCTAGCGTCATCAGTGAGGTGCTAGGGAATAAAAATACTAGAACTAGTCCAGCATTTTATCAATGCCTAACTATTGAGAAGAAAATCTGAAACTTTCAGACATTTAAATGTCCAAAAATCCAGCTATCTAACTCAAATAGCCGTATGGGACTGAACTAAGTTCAGATACACCATATATTAATAGCTCTAGCAATATAAAATTGCCAAAGCATTAATAGCAAAAAACTAAAATTAAATTGATAAAAAATCAAGTCAGATGACCTAATTTTAATAAAGCTCCTATTTACAAATGTTATATATAGAGTAGTTGAAAACAAACTCTTATGAAGCTTCAAAAATACCCTCAACCTCAGACCGCGGTTTCTGCCTCTAGCGTCATCAGTGAGGTGCTAGGGAATAAAAATACTAGAACTAGTCCAGCATTTTATCAATGCCTAACTATTGAGAAGAAAATTCTGGTGAGTGAAATATGAATGATGCTTAATAATCTAGAGACCAGAGAAACAAAGATTTTAACTTCAAACAACAAATATTTATTAACAAATCGTGGTTAAATTTATAATATTTATAAATTAATAAAATATATACATGGATATAATAAAATATTGATTTGTCTTTACTACAATAAGACTAGCTGTGATTTAAATATTAAAATATCAATTCAAATAAAAATTATAGTGCATAATGTACAATAAAGTATCAATTATTTTAAATATGAAATTATATTACTAGATGTACAATTATCATTTTGTTTATGTCCTTTAAATGTATCTCAAGTTTATGTCCATGTAGTGCTAATTTGTGTTTTGTATAATTCATTCATAAACGGTTATTCCTGCAAACAAGAATATGTATTTATATAAAATTACTTATTAATTAGTTTGATTTTAATATATTAATTGTCTAATAAATGTAAATATTTAAAATCTTACCTTTTGTCTTTAAGTCATTGTCCAGTTTAATTTAAGCTTTCAATTACGCTAATATTTTATTTACAAACATATATAATATATTTATGTATACCTTGAGTTGTGTATTTGTATTTTTCTCTCCCTATAAAAATCTAAACAAATGGGTTCTTGTTAAAAAAAAATGTTTGCTACAAATGAATAAAAGGGCGAGAAAAATTTATAACTCAATTCTCAGTATACATTTAAAAAAAATATTTAAAGCATAAAATTAAATGAAATTTCAGAATTCCTTGAAATAATAGCAAGTTAAATTTTCAAGAGCAGCTTCTGTATTCTTAGCAGATAATGTCTTTCTTTTATTCACGTATATTAAATCATGTTAAACATTCCAAGCATTAACAATTCCCACGATGAAATCGAATTCCTGGGTGTTTGATTTTATAGCCATCGCCTTTCCAATTCCATCTCCGGATCATTCCATGCTGATTTAAACATTAAATATACCAATGAATATTATCCTCCATCACCTGCCGATGACACCAAGGAGATAGAAAGATCCCCTGACACTTAATTAGCAAAATTGCATCGTTAGATATTATTTACACACGTATAAATTGTTAAATATAAATCTTTTTCCAAGGCTTGCGTTATAATATAAAACGAATGCTATTTCTATGCAGTTTTTATTTATATATATACGAGACACATGATAAAGATTTTACTTTAAAAGTAATAAAAATTAGTGTTAATAAAGTTCTATTTCATCACTAGTTGACTTTATCTTTTACAAGAAACATTTTATAGTAATTATATTTTTGCCAACGATAAATAACTATGAAGCTCTTAGAATTTATTTGAACGAATGAAAGTTCATCAATTAAACAATGTCTTTTTTCCTTTTTTAAAATATTTTACACTAATAAATAATAAAATTCCAAATATTAAAGTTTTTTAATAATGAAAGAAAATCATAATAACTAATATAATAACAATTAAAATATTCTTATTCTACAACTTTACTTTCATGTACTCCATTTTAACAAAAAAAAAAACAACCAACTAAAAAATTCCTGTTGCTTAGTTTTTTCCACGTTCCAAAATCAACAAAGATTTTCTCTTTTTTTTCTTTTAAACAAAAGAAACGTGGTTAATAAAATTTAATATCAAATATTTTCTTTATTATTTTTGTCACGTCATGATTTAAAATCTTACACATTCATGTATAGATGTATGTAGATATTTTATTTTACATCTAATAAAAAATACATTTGTTCATTCCTTCATGAAAGTATGGTTATGTTTGTGTATATATATATTGTAATGATATATAAATATGTCGTTACATTAAATTGAAATAAAAACTTCTAAGTTCGCACATAAAAATAAGTGTATGAAAAAAGAAAAAAAACTAAACGCTAAAATTAAAATGTTTGTTAAACGTATATATTCGCACAGATGCTAAACTTTAAAAATATTTTTTTCATAAACAAAAAAAAAAAAAAGTATTTGAACGTATTTTTTTTAATAAAAAAATACAAGATTGAAATACAAAAATATTTTAATAAAAAAATAATGTAAGTTAAAATAAAAACAGGTATTAATTAATTCCTGTAATCTATAAATGGAAATGATTGTTTATTAATTATCTAAAAGCTGTTTAATTAAAAAGTCAGATGAAAAGTTAGATAAGAGAAGAAAGAGATTTTAGCTTGACCAATGGAAGCAAATAAAGGCCCGGACCATAACGAAAAAACAGAACAGTGACGTTTTTGTTCATGGAATCCATAGGAGGACTATAAAAAGAAAAAAATATTGAGTTCCAGTCAGTTTTCCAACTTGATTTTGGTGAGTCTAGCGACAAGACGCACTTGTCGTCCTCACTCACTTATTTTAAAAATGCAAAGACTGTGATACCAGAACAGAACCAGCTAATGCTACCTCCAAAATATCAGACCGGTCTTCCAGGAAAGTCTCCGTGGGAATTGCCAACGGGAACATGGACTCTTCTACCGTAAGCAATAGAACTGAACAATTGTTAAAATCATAATATTAATTCAGAACTTTAAAGATTGATAAGTTAATTTAGATTTTATAAAAAGAACTTTTCTCTGACTTATGTGTCAACTCAATTGATAATGTGTAATTTTATATATGTTTGCGTTTGATAAAAAAATCATTTCCATTTATTATTTATTTGTATTAATATTTATTGTTTAAATTTTAAATGAGGAAATTTAAGGTTGGGTATAGACATTGCATAGATTCGTTAGCGGTTGATTATGTTGTGGTTTTCACAGTCGATTAGAATATATAAGTCAACGATATCACTGCGGTGTCTTATGATGAACACCAAAGGGTTTCCTGTATTCCCTCAGCAATTGACGTTATCGATTGACTTTGTATTTTGATCGGTTGTGTTTAATTTGGAATGTTTTTGACCGTGGAATCGGTGCAGCCGATCTATATTCGACATTATAAAACAAATTGGATAAAAATAATCTGTGCGAACGTATTTAAATGTTAAATTTAAGTCGGGCGTGAATGGCTATATAGATTTGTAAAGTTATATTAAGGGAGGGTAATCTTAGGTTATTCATTTCGTAGTTGAATTGGTTCAATGGATTGGATATGTTTGTGTAATTAGTAGATGTAGTATGAGGTCCGCTACGGGCAGGATTATAGATATACGCCACACACCCTCTGTTTGCCTATGGATGGGTTTGTAAGTCGGCAGAAGACCGCAGTCCATTCCTATGGAGTTTTTTGTTTATTGTTCTACTTGCCAACAGATGTCACATTCATGTTGGTGGAGAGTCAATGTCTTCTCTATTTCTACTTATTGTTCAGATGTACGTTTCCTGACAGTATAGTATTTTGTGTTGTCGTATCATGCTACATTGAATACATGAATGTATCAGATGGATTAGCGCCAGTTTGGTTGTGAAATTTGTTGCCTAAGGTTAAATCAGGTAAGAATATTTTCTTTTCAAATGCAGATCTATGTAGTCTATTCATACTTGACCATCTAAATAAAATATTAAAACTCATTGAAATTTATGTAAATGTACAATTAAAGAGTAATATAAAAAATCTAAAAATGTTAAACTTATTCCTCAAAATTTAAATGTTATTTTATATGTGCGTAAATAAATATTTTTATGTGTTAATTTCTGGCAGTGGCTTTTATTCTTTTATATTTAAGATATAAATTAAGATATAGATTTTTATTTCTGCGTCTCCACTGAGCTAATGACTTGGGCTAACGATCGGAATATTTAAATAAAGTGGAATCTTAACAGCGTGTATCTGCCTACTTTATAAATTTTTCTAGGCTCAAATGCCTAGATGGCGCCCTGGTAGTTGCAGATATTGTTTTTGTGGTTAGATTCGATCTTCACTTTCATTTCGATCGTTATAATTGGCGTCCCAAGTGTGGCCTTACCTCAGAGATTGACCCTGAGAAGGGGAATTGATGATGATGAAATTTCCGATCTTTAATAAACACGAGTGCTCTGAGAATTTTAAAAGTGAACCATGCAAATAACATTTGTTGTTTTTTCTGAAATAAGTACATTTTTGTACTAACGTAAAGTTATAGCCAGATGTTTAATAAACCATTAGTACTTTTGAAAATAAATCATGCCCGTAGTATTTTTTCTGAAATTAGTATAAATATATTTATTGTAATGACGTGGAGTTGCAGTTTGAAGTTTTGTTTAAAAAGTGCTGCCAGTAAGAAAAATTGCGCATATGTAAAAATAAATGCGAGGAATAAAACGTAATAATAAATATAAATCATAATTTAAAAAAAAAAAAGTCTTGTTAAATTAAAATCTAATCGTTTAACTTGCCTAAGTAATAGTTAAAGGTAGGAGAAATGAAACTTGGAAGGGAGGGGGCAGAAATTTAGCTGGTAACTTTTTTTTTTGTAATCATTATATTTGTGTGTAATTACTGTTTTGTCTTGTAAAAAAAAGTTTTGTCCTGTTGAAATTTCATATATAACAAATTTGTGTAACGTAATTACTAACACTAAGTAAATTCTTTTTTTTAAATGTTTTTATTTTTTTTGAGGAAGTTTACTGATATGTAACGATATATAAATATGTCGTTACATTAAATTGAAATAAAAACTTCTAAGTTCGCACATAAAAATAAGTGTATGAAAAAAGAAAAAAAACTAAACGCTAAAATTAAAATGTTTGTTAAACGTATATATTTGCACAGATGCTAAACTTTAAAAATATTTTTTTCATAAACAAAAAAAAAAGAAAGTATTTGAACGTATTTTTTTTAATAAAAAAATACAAGATTGAAATATAAAAATATTTTAATAAAAAAATAACGTAAGTTAAAATAAAAACAGGTATTAATTAATTCCTGTAATCTATAAATGGAAATGATTGTTTATTAATTATCTAAAAGCTGTTTAATTAAAAAGTCAGATGAAAAGTTAGATAAGAGAAGAAAGATTTTAGCTTGACCAATGGAAGCAAATAAAGGCCCGGACCATAACGAAAAAACAGAACAGTGACGTTTTTGTTCATGGAATCCATAGGAGGACTATAAAAAGAAAAAAATATTGAGTTCCAGTCAGTTTTCCAACTTGATTTTGGTGAGTCTAGCGACAAGACGCACTTGTCGTCCTCACTCACTTATTTTAAAAATGCAAAGACTGTGATACCAGAAAAGAACCAGCTAATGCTACCTCCAAAATATCAGACCGGTCTTCCAGGAAAGTCTCCATGGGAATTGCCAACGGGAACATGGACTCTTCTACCGTAAGCAATAGAACTGAACAATTGTTAAAATCATAATATTAATTCAGAACTTTAAAGATTGATAAGTTAATTTAGATTTTATAAAAAGAACTTTTCTCTGACTTATGTGTCAACTCAATTGATAATGTGTAATTTTATATATGTTTGCGTTTGATAAAAAAATCATTTCCATTTATTATTTATTTGTATTAATATTTATTGTTTAAATTTTAAATGAGGAAATTTAAGGTTGGGTATAGACGTTGCATAGATTCGTTAGCGGTTGATTATGTTGTGGTTTTCACAGTCGATTAGAATATATAAGTCAACGATATCACTGCGGTGTCTTATGATGAACACCAAAGGGTCTCCTGTATTCCCTCAGCAATTGACGTTATCGATTGACTTTGTATTTTGATCGGTTGTGTTTAATTTGGAATGTTTTTGACCATGGAATCTGTGCAGCCGATCTATATTCGACATTATAAAACAAATTGGATAAAAATAATCTGTGCGAACGTATTTAAATGTTAAATTTAAGTCAGGCGTGAATGGCTATATAGATTTGTAAAGTTATATTAAGGGAGGGTAATCTTAGGTTATTCATTTCATAGTTGAATTGGTTCAATGGATTGGATATATTTGTGTAATTAGTAGATGTAGTATGAGGTCCGCTATGGGCAGGATTATAGATATACGCCACACACCCTCTGTTTGCCTATGGATGGGTTTGTAAGTCGGCAGAAAACCGCAGTCCATTCCTATGGAGTTTTTTGTTTATTGTTCTACTTGCCAACAGATGTCACATTCATGTTGGTGGAGAGTCAATGTCTTCTCTATTTCTACTTATTGTTCAGATGTACGTTTCCTGACAGTATAGTATTTTGTGTTGTCGTATTATGCTACATTGAATACATGAATGTATCAGATGGATTAGCGCCAGTTTGGTTGTGAAATTTGTTGCCTAAGGTTAAATCAGGGAAGAATATTTTCTTTTCAAATGCAGATCTATGTAGTCTATTCATACTTGACCATCTAAATAAAATATTAAAACTCATTGAAATTTATGTAAATGTACAATTAAAGAGTAATATAAAAAATCTAAAAATGTTAAACTTATTCCTCAAAATTTAAATGTTATTTTATATGTGCGTAAATAAATATTTTTATGTGTTAATTTCTGGCAGTGGCTTTTATTCTTTTATATTTAAGATATAAAATTTATAGATTTTTATCTCTGCGTCTCCGCTGAGCTAGTGACTTGGGCTAACGATCGGAATATTTAAATAAAGTGGAATCTTAACAGCGCGTATCTGCCTACTCTATAAATTTTTCTAGGTTTAAATGCCTAGATGGCGCCCTGGTAGTTGCAGATATTGTTTTGCGGTTAGATTCGATCTTCACTTTCATTTCGATCATTATAATATGTATGTCTCCAAATATCTAAAAAAAATTGTTTTAAAAGTTGGCTGCCTATTTAATCTTTATACATGTTATCCCAAAACATCAGTTACTTATTATTGTTTTTTATAAGGATTGGGCATCACCTTCCAGTAGATTGGAAAATGAACTGAAAAGCATAAAGATGTGCACATATCTAAATAGCCTTAATATGGTAAATCAGTTTCTAAAAATAAAAATGTTTTCAGGGTATGCAAGGGAGGCTCCTAATTAACATCTTAACAGCTCAGAGTGCTACTTCATGTTGAACAAATTGAGTAATGAAGCCATGGTTACTATAGCTGTCATATTCAAGGTGATGCACAATTCTGATGAGATTCTTTATTCTCAAGACCAGTGATATTTACAGAATATAAGTGATCATTATTGGTGAATTATTGGAGTAAAGAATATCAAGAGAACATTAAGCACCAGGTGATACAAGACACATGGTGGCCTGGGGAACTATTTGTCACATTTTTTCACTATCAAGTGGTGAAGTTAAGGTCAATAATGGCATTATCTGAGCAGAAAATTGTTCATATTATAAGATGCAGTTTCCCTCATAATGTGGAACAGATATTAATTGGAATGAAAGACTGTTGAGCAATTGGTTGAAATACTTAGGGCATTTGACAGCACTAGGCAAATTAAGGACAATAGGGATAGGGTATACAAACCCTTAGAAATAGACAGACAGAGAAGTAGTGTGAAAGTATGATTCTTATAAAGGAGATTGGAATAGAAATCAGAATAGGAAAGGTAATGAATTAAAGAGTGAGGGAAAGAATGAAAAATAAATTAGAGACAGTCATGGGCAGGTATCAAACCTAGTATGTAGCTGGGAAGAAAGAAAGCCAATATTGGCACTCCGGCACTATCTGAAAGCAAAAATAGTATTAGAAGAGGTGATAACCAGTGCTTTGCTCAACTCCGGTATCCAGGTTTCAGTACTTTCACAGGATATGTTTGAAAGAATGAGCTGCATCAATCCTAATATCAAAAATTTTTCTGTTAAAAACAGTATATTTTACTATGGTCAATAGTAAAAAGGCAAAATTGATGTTAAAACAGGTGTGGGTAAACATGCGTATAGCAGAAAAGAGTATAGTCATGTACTGCTTATTTTAGGATACATGAATTCATACTGGGATTGGACTTTATTCATAGGGCTGACTGTATGTAAGAGTATAAATTAAACCAAATAAAATTGTATGTTTACATCACAAAATGTATAGATCTGCTAGGGCATGTTGTATACAAAATGTGAGGATAAAAATGGAAATATATGAAAAGGTAAAGGAATCAAAATTTATAAATAAACAAAAAAGGCAATTGGAGCAAGGGCTGAATGAGTATGAAAATATTTTTTCATAAATCCCTGGTGTAATTCAAGGGTATGAGCATAGGATAAAACTCATGAGAGATCAACCATATCAGCCAGAGCATACCCTATTCTGCATCAGTAAAGGGAGGAGGTAGAAGTGCAGATAGATAAAATGCTAAAGTGGGGAATCATATCCAAATTCTTATTCCCTTTTAACAACCCTGTTGCAACCATAAAGAAAAAGGATGGGTTCATTTGACTATGTTTGGATACAGAATAATTAAATAAAATAACTATCCCTGACACAAATGCCCCTCTGCTTATACACAAATTATTGGTAAAATTTCATAATAAAAAAGGTATTTTTGATGTTCAATCTGACTTCCAGTTGCTGGCAGATTAAGTTATATTCTAGCAATCGGAAATACATGGCATTTTGTTATACTGGGCATGCTCACAATTTTAGTGGATACTATTTCATTTAAAAAATAGGGTGGTGGGGCTACTAAAGGGTTTGGACCATGTATTATTGGATAAAATCAAAAACTTCGTGGTGACAAATGACATTGTATTGGCATCAGAGGGTGGAAGAGCATTTTACTAAGTTAAAGCAGCTGTTGCAAAAAGGAAGACAAAAGGAATCAAAATAAACTTAAAGAAAAGCAGTTTAATGATAGCCGAGGTAAAATTGTTAGAACACATAATAAAGAGGGAAGGGGATTCAACCACATCCTGAAGAAATTCAACCAATTCAGGATTTTCCAATACCAAGAAATAAAAAGCATATAAGATCCTTCCTAGGATTATGTAACTTTTACAACTATTTTAATAAAAAAAATTTCTTTGACATGGAGACACTATTGCAATTGGTTAAAAAAGGAAAAGCCATGGGTATGGACAGAACAGCATGATGAAAACAAGGTTTTTAGAGAAAGGTCATGTTGTCATATCTCAACTTTTGCAAGCCATTTTTCATACAAAACAACAGTAGTAGGGATAGATTGGGGGCTACACTTTTTCAAATCTAAAAGGGAGTCAGCAAGGGGTCTTTTTCTTTATTAGCTGCTAATTGAAGGGCCCTGAAATAAACTACACAGTAAGTGAAAAAGCTCATATGGGTATTCCAAAAATTTGGCTAATTTCTAATAGGAACTGAAGTGATTGTAATCACAGATCACAAAAGCCTCGAATTCTTAAACCATAGCTTCCTTCCAAACAGTCGACTGATAAGGTGAAGTTTATTCCTCCAAGAATTTAACTACAGTATAAAATATTGCCAAGGAGAAACAAAATGTAAACTCGGCATCACAGGATCAACAGCATTTAAGTTGTAAGCACATATACATTCCTGCAATGGAAATAAATGGAAGCAAGGTTGTAGAAAATAACAATTTTGCTATTGTATTATTTTTGATTGAGAGTCATGGGATATTTCGAGCACTGGATTATGAGCCTACTGTCCTGGCACATTAGTTGCTTCATGTAACTAGCTAGCACCTGAGATTTACCTCAAAACAAATAAAGTGCTTTGGATAGTAGGGGTTTGAAGCAGTTGTGGTGGGTCACGGTCTGGAAATGTGATCGTGTTATGCATGGCATAGCTCGGTTTGATCATGGGTATCATTGATAGCTCTGCCATTGATTGTATTCGCCCCTCTGCTTGAGGGGCCAGTCCGTTCATATAATATGGTGAAACAGGGCTGAGTTTGATCCCTGTTTCAAAAAGTAAACTTTCCTATATATGCGTCAATATAGCCCAATTAATTTCTTTTTCATATTTATAACTAGATAGGGATTTAAAAAGGTTAAAATAGAGAGTGGGGGTATGTGTGCTCTTTGTTTTATGGAAACACATGTATATATTTTTGCTGTATGGAATAATATGAAAGAAAAAAAAGTAAAAAGTATTGTAACAGTATATAAAATGCCATTACATTATTTTAAAATGAAAATAAAAAGAACGCAAATAAAAATTGATTTATTAAAAAGAAAAAAAACTTAACTTAAAAACTGAAAATTAAAAGTTGTTTAAATATATATCGCACAGATGGGAAACTTTAAAAATTATTTTAAAAATAAAAGTATTTGAAAGTTTTTTTTTTTTTGTAAAAAAGTAAAGATTTGATATTTTTGAAAATAGAAATAGTGTTGATTTCTATAATCTTAGAAAATGATTGTTTTATTAATTGATTGTTCTAAAGCACACTAGCCCTTGGGGCATTCGAATAATTAAATGGTCAGATAAGAGAATAAAAAGAAATTAAATGACCAATGCAAGCACAAAATGACAGCATTTACCGTAAATGAAACACGAGAGGATTAGTGACGTCTTGCTTGTTGAATCCGAAGATTGGATGATAAGAGGCTAATAAAAATATAAAAGCCAAATGATTATTATAATTGTTATCTTAGAGCTGACTATGAATATACCGTTATAACTAGCTATATTGCAGATTTCATGATGTAGAAGTCTGCAATAAATTTAATTTTCCAGACAACCAGCTGAGGCCTCTGGATGACAGTTCCTGACCAAATGCATGGCAAGCAGTGGTTTCGTTTCAATGAAGGACAAACAATCTATGAAAGTGACACGAAGATGGACCTCTAAATCTGCTCAATCCATAAAGTATGAACTCTTGTGTTTATCTAATAGGAACTTTTTCTAAATTTGCAATTAATAGCTGAAAATAAAAACTATTATCTGGCCTAAAGAATTTAAAATCAATTATTAGTAATTTTTTTTTATGTATCTGTTTAAGCAATCATTTCCATTTCCTTTTTTTTTTTGTTGTTGTTGTTGTGTTAATTAAAATGTATCAAATTAAAGTTGGGTGTAGATAGCTGCATGGATAAAAATTAATAACTATGTTTAAATTCATTTATGTTTATTTTAAAGGGTTAATTTCAGGCTATTTGTTTCGTAGTTAGGACGATGCTTGTGGAGGGATATATGGGTGTTTAAATCAATGTAATGTGAAGCATGTTTAGCATACAGGGCAACGTGCCCAACTGAATGCATGACCCCAAGGAGGCAGTCATATTGTTGCAATGGTCAGACATATTTCCTGCACCATTGACCCCTTCTAGCTCTATGGACAGAGATTTATAAGTCGGCAGAAAGACTGCTCTCCCCCATACATAGCACTCTTTAATTAATTTATATACATGATTCCTTCCCCAGACAGTTGCCCATTCCTGTTCTGGATGAGGATCATGTCCTTCAAATAATATCATGCTGTCAGATGCACATTCCTGTCAGCATGATTTTATGCTAGCATCTTCATATTGCATTGGTTGCGACTATATATCTGGAAGCAGGCATTGGTTTGGCTACGAGCTTTTAGTCTGAGATTGAATGAGTGTCTTGATAAGCTTTTTTTTTTTAAGTGAGAAATCTATGTAGCCCATCTATACACAACATGCTCAAGTAAAATATTAAAATGTCCATCTGTGCAGTCTATTTAAAATAGTAACTTAAATTTAAAAATTAATGTTAAAATCTAAATATAAATTTTATTCCTCAATTTTAAATGTGCGTTAATAATATCTGTTGTGTTATTAGTACTGGCAGTGATCTAGTTTATTTTTTTTAATAAATATAATTTAAAATCTCTGCTATTCCATGAGCTAGTGGCAAGGGCAAACGGTCAATAAAATAAAAGTTGGATTTTTAACAGCGTGTATCTGCCTACTCTATAAATTTTGTAGGTTCAAATGTCTTAGTGGCGCCCTGTAGTGCAGATACGGTAAGACTCTTTGATCACCCACACCCTGACCATTATAGTATAGGTGCAGATATAGAAATATATTTTATTTTCAAGATGGAAGCTCTTGAATTTCATTTTGGAGAAGTTAAATAAAAAAAAGATATCAAAAAGCACTTGATCGATATCTGAAGAATTTAATTACGGAGATTTAAGTTTTGGATTCAAAAAAATTTTGATCAAAACAAAAGGAGAGAAAAATTAAATTTTGAGGTGCTAAAAGCTATTGCTCTAAAAGAAACTGGATTTTGAGTGGCAGAACTTTCTAGAAAAAGGGGAAAGGGACTATAAAAAGAAAATTAAAAAAAGATTGTATTTATTCTATTGCTAATTTTTAGTCGAGTGCTGCGGGGGAGAATTGTTTAAAAATATCTTGTAGAATTATGTGCAAGCTGGCTTTAAGAAGGCGTAACCATGTTGGGCTATGCAATCTCGCCCATGAAGGTCTGAAGGTTGCTGCAAGAAGAGTGATCATTGAAGATGGAAACTAATTGTTCTGAAGCCTAAATTAAATCCTAAAAGAAATGAAATCAACAAACAAGCATATAGGTCAGCCGGAATGAATAATCCAATCTGATCGCCATTACATCGAGTGCTATAAATTTAAAACGAATGAAATTTTTACTTTTGGTAATCTGTCATTTTCCCCAGGAAAGAAAAGCAATTCAGGTATGTGCACATTCAACAATATACTATTTAGTGTTACAGATAGTGTTTGTTTTTTTGAATTCTTCACAAATTTTCCTTTATAAACTTTCTTTTCATGAACAATCTGCATAAACTTTTATGAGAAATCTAAAACAACCTTTTCACACCCATAAGAACTTGATATATGTCTTATTTATCTACTTTTATACATATCTAGGCAGTGTGTGTATGCATGCATTTTTCCCAGTAAATAAAGAGCACAAACTCAAATATCTAATCATGGTATAAATAAAATATTGTACAAAATTTTAAATGAAGTGTATGTTTATTTGTATTATTTATTTAGGTGTGGTTTTATGAAAGTATAAGAAATTTAGAATATTTTATCAAACATATTTTAGTATAGTAAAAGCCCCCCTCATAGATTTCCTTCAATTTGCTAATCACCCACCCTGAGTGAGCTAGTCAAAGGCTACTGTCCTATAGTTTCCATATTGATACTCCAGCTCTCCCAGTATAATTCTTATAGTAATATAAGATTGGTGCTTGAGGTCATAAAATGATGCTCATAATTATACTGGGTGAGAAATAGCGAATCTTTAAAGGTTCCATTTTATTTCTTTTGTTGAATTCTTGCAATCTAAAAGAGATTGTGTTATACTAACAGTACTATGTTAATATAACCATAAATGCAGGGTTATTCATTTTAATCGTATCGAAATATTATCGATTCCCATAAAAATATATTGTATGGAAATAAAAAGGATCTACATATACGTGCAGTGTTATACATATACGCAATCATATAGATGGAAAACAGCAATCGCGTTACAATGTATAACATAAAAATATAAAATTATAATAAATAAGGTTTAAACCCAGTTAAACCTATCAAATAATCTTCCAGATCATCTAACTAATGGACCTGGTTCAATTGGCTTTACCTGACATAGGGCAGAACCATCATAAATGACAGTTAACTAAATATTTTTGTTTGAAAATAAAAATTTAATAGTTAAAATAAATATGCATCAACATAATGACAGCATTGAACCCACACACTCCAATAAATGAGCATTTTAAACATATTTTCCTAGTTGTTTACTTTATGCTACAATTTTGATTAAGTTCAATAATTTAGTTATTAATTGAATTAGAGTTTAAATAAAATATATATACTAATTAGTTTGCATTTAGATTGCATTAAAGTGTATAAGAGATGATAAAAAATTACTTATTAGATAAATATTTAAACTGATCATAAAAAGGAAAAATAAAATGAGTAGGCAGTTTATTCAAATTGTAAATAAAAGCTTTGTAGTAGCTCAGCAAAAATCATTCTGTTCATAAAAATAAAATTCCATGGAGATCTTACATTTACCAACTGCAATTTGTCAGAATAAGATCAGAATTTCAAATTGTCTTATAATTAGTAAATTTGTAACTAGAATTAAATTCTAACCTATCTATATAATTTCCAGTAGCAAATCTCATTTCTCAATCCAATTATGCCATCTAGTTTAAGTGAATAATCAATAAATCCTAATGCTTAATAATTCTTTATCTAGTGCTGCCTTATCCATATTCCTAGACTATTTTTTAGTTTATGACTTTCATCAGTGAGCTTTGAATTTCTGAAAAGCACAACTAGATTTTTTGGATCTAATGCACTTTTCCTCCAGCAATTATTTTTTATTCCTTTTTCTTAAACTATCAATTTATCATTCCAAACTCAAAAACATTTTAATATTTTGAATCTATGCTAACTTCTTTTTATAGTTATATTGAACTAACATCAGTTTAATATTTATATAATTCATAACTTTTAAATTAGGACTTTGCTTTCACAAATAAAATCTTACACAACTTCCAATATATAACTTACAAATTCAAAGTGATATTATTAAGAATTAATTATTTATATACTGAATATATATTTGCATGTTAATTAAAAAAAAAGGTGCCATCCAGAAAACAGAATGTCTATTTCTTATAATAAAATTCTTGGAAAAATTTATGTAGCACATTGTTAAAAATTCGAAGTAGAAAACTTTTTTTTTTTTTTAAAAAAAAAAAAAGGAAAACGGGTGCATTTTAATTATTATTAAATCAAATCATCCATCTTATAAAATAATTTTCGAATTTTTAATTGATAGGAAGCCATTACTGCATAGTTCTTTATATTATAAATTAAGAACAACAAAAAAAAAAGCTTCAGGCATTCAAAAATTTAAATTTCCAAATGGCTTTAAATGGAATATTATTTATTTCGCAAATAATAACGAATTAAAAATACTAAAACAATAAAAAAAACAACAACATACTTCCACGTATACATCGCTTTTACAATTTTTATTAATATAAAAGCGAGAAAGAGATAAGGATACGATTAATGAAAATAAAAGCACTATACTGTATTTAAGAACATTAAAATAAGTGAGAACATATCCCAACGTTAAATATTTAAAAAAAAAAAAAACGATTAAAAAAAAAAAAAATGATGACGAGTCAACTTGTACCACGTGATTATCAATAGTCGGAAATCACGGCTGCTCCAATATTCTACTTATGAGTGTTCTTGTTGAAAAAGTTTTCAAAGATTCAAGGTTTGTGGATAAACTTTATTCATTTAATATAAAATGTAAAATATATGTTGCTGAAATTATTGAACATACTTTTTCATGTAAAAATTATTTACTATTTTTTTTTCTTTAATTCTCCTTGAGAATTACGACCATGTGGTTTTTAATGCTAAACATTTTAGTACATATATTTAGAAGTTTTAACCAATTATTCAGTTAAATCATCAAACAAAAAAATAAAAATCGCATCCTTAACTATAATTATTATTGCTTATCTTAATTATTATGTATCTATTCAATAATTCATTTGCAAAAAGCAAAAAAAAACACCCTTTTTTTTAATAAAAACTTGTGCGCGTTTTTGTAAGCGATTGTTATTTTTATGCAAATTTACAATTAAAAAGTTTTTTACGCCTGTACCTTAATTTTCTCTAATTGATGGAATTATTTGGGAGTAAGTTTATTTATTGTTTAAGAATGTTTACTCAAATCTTCGAAGATTCAAATTTTTCAATGTTTGACCATAATGAAATAGTTGTCTAATGTGTGTTAATTCTTAATGTATTAGAATATTTATTGTAAATTTAATAAAATGTGTTTATCAGGAGAATTCTTGTTTGTTAGAAATCCATATCCGCTAGATTGTTAAATATATGTATACAGTGTTACTTAACGTGTTATGGAAGTAAAATTAATATGTATTATTTCCACATTCCCTCTATCAGGAATGAAATTAGTTTTTGAATACGGTATAGTAAAGTATACAATAATATGATTTTTTTTAAAAAAATTAAATTTATTTTCTTCCTTTTTTTAAAAAAAAAACTATATTAAAAAGATTGGGATTAGTCAGAATAGTGGAAATGCCCGTGGTAATTTTATTAACATGTAGTAAGATTCCATTGTCCACTTTGTTTTTTAAATGAAATGAACATAATGAATATTTTTTGAAGTGTCTTGAGCAATCTTCTTTAAATATCAGGCACCGATATTGCTCATAATAATAAATTGACACACATTATTACAAGAAAAACTTATTATATCAGTAAAATTAGTGTTAAAGAAAATTTCATACTAGTTTTTATATAAGAAGTTATGCTGTATGATAATAAATAAAATATGGCATATAAGAAATCAAATAATCGTAATGACCCATGCTTGATACAGAGCAGTATTCCGTTCGTTTTAAAATTATTGCTCCCTTCTCTTTAAAATTTATCCAATATTTTATGTTTTATATTTTATAAAAAAGTCAGATATTTATTTATTCAAGATATAGATTTTGCAAAAATAACATACAACTCTAAAATTGACATCTAAAGATAAATAGTTATTATTAATATGATTCTTGAAACTGATGAAGTTGAGCCAATTTATTTATATTTGGTTCAAAACTAGTTAAAATTAATCTCATTGGTTCAAAACTAGTTAAAATTAATCTCATATCACCTGACTGAGTTATTTGTAAATGATTTCTTTGTTTTGTCAACATCTAAAAACACAACCCTTTATCTTTCAATGGCATAAGAAGTTGAAAATGCCATAATTATTAATTTGATTTCATTCAATAGCATTTAAAGCATTTCTATTTTTTTTTATCTAAATTGTTTCAATGTTATCTTGTATATATAAAATTTTGGCTTCAACATTGTTTTACAAGTTGGTTAAGTTTCTTGTGAATGTGCAGGCATCTTATTTTTATTCAATCTGATATTATTAATGTGAATATCCATATTTATATTTTTTAGATGTGTACAATACATCTCAAAATCTAAATGTTTGATATTTTTTGAACATAATGTATTAAACTTGGAAATAGTAATAAATTTCTACGACTTATATTATTTATATACTGTAGTTTGTTTAAAAATGATGTTACTGAACTCTTAACTGTGATAAGGTTAATATTGTTACCTTGCAGTTTTAACAGAACTTCATTACATTTTTCATATATGCCTGATAATTAAGCAACATTTCATAAAATTTCGGCAGAAAAAGTAATCTGATATTTAATTGAATTTAAAAACTGAATTATATTGTTGAACAAATGGAACAATCTTTTGAAACATAGTCCCTTAAACAACTATCTGACTTCCAATAACAAATGTTCATAGTTTTCATCATTTTCATGAGGATAATTCTTGAAATAAACAGTTATTTAGAAAATATGCTTTGATTTTATTAGTTCTGAATATTACCAAAGTTATTGATTGATTCAATCTTTCATTAAATCTTTTGGCTTTTAAGTGGTCTTGATGTAAAATGCAGCGTGTAGTGAAAATGTTACAAATATCTTGCTTAATGAAATAATAAATTCTCACTGTTTACTTAACATTGCTGATGCTCTGTTAATAACCCAAGCAAAAAGGTTAGAAATTTTTCATTAAAAAAATAGTTTTTAAAACATTAAAAATGAAGAAATCCTTAGTGTTGGTAATTAAAATTTTGCAAATAACATTTCTTCAATGATTTTGTCATTTTTAATGCATTATTGATGTAATATTGTTTCATTATCACAAACTATACTTTCATCTAATTGTTAAGGTAAATTCAGTGTTTTAAAGATCTTGACAGAGTTTACCAATATAATTAGCCATCTCATCAATTTGCCTGGAAATAGTAACACAGTTTAAAGGCAATGAAATTAATGCTTTTGGATTTATTGTGGTCATAGTACTTAAAATTTTATGAACAGCGGCTATTATCAATTTCCTCTTAATATTATGTGGTTTACCACATTTTCCTATTAATGCAACTCAAAACCAAGTTGAGCTGCCAAATCTTTGAATAAATTTATTATAGTTTAATGATTATCAAACATCATTTTTAAATTACAAAAACAATCCACATCTTTATCTTTCTTATAGTCATGTTTTCTGATTAAATGCTCTTTCATTCTTGAAGACTTCATTGCCTTATTTGAAAAAACTTGCTGTCATAAATTGACAATTTCTCATTATTGAATGAAGCAATGAACCCTAATTTTAAATATTCAATTGAATAGGGGTGACATTTTTATTTTTGAGATGTGGTCTGTTTTAATTCTCCAAATGCACATTTTAAATAAATTATTAAAATAATATATTAAATTCTATATTGCAGAGAAATTAAATTAGGAATATGAGAATATTTACAAAAATATATATTTTTTGCAATAAGAAAACTAATGTACAATAATTTTTAAATTGTTAATGTTTTACTTACATTATAAAACAGCAATACTATAAAATGCAAGAAAAATACATCTAGTACACTCGAATATAAAAAAACTAATGAATCAATGAAATCTTTCTTTCCTGAAATAAAAACCACTGAAGAAATACAGTGCCTCTGAAGGCCCTTCTACAATAATCGTAAACATATTTAACATTTATATGGCATATGCCATTGGAGTTGATTAGTGAACATCTGCTTGACTATTCTAATTAGTCAAGCAAGTTATCACTAATACATTGCCATGTTACATTCGATATGAACTTGGTTAACATAAAATTTATATTATAATTATATAGCACAGCTTTTAATCACTAGAAGTCTCCTTATAAGCTAAGCTAGATTGTAAAAATAAAAATATAGGTATTCATGCTAAATTGATCAGAAAATTTTTAATTCAGCCCCCAAAATATAAATTAGAGCTTATTATCACTTAAAATACAATAATTAGCCACAGATTGATAATGTTAATTAAACCATTTTTCATGATTCAAATCCTTAAATGAACAGATCTAGCTTCATTTATTCAAGAACTCTCTACAGTCACAATAAAATGTAAATTGAATGATTATGTTAAACTAATATTTGACTGTAAATACTGATTTGGCACATTATGCTTCTAGAAGATAATAATTTGACAACAATGTTTATAACATAAAATGGCTCTTAAACATTTTACCTGATTTTTTATGCAGAGAAATATTTAGACCAAGGGAATATAATATATTGTTCAGTAAAATAGTCTTTAAATATCTCACTGCAAGATAAAAAATCTTTTCCATCTCCTTTTACTATAAAAACAGTGAAATAGCTTAAGATACTATTCATTAGGCAAATCAAATGCTGGCTGCTAATGGTTTATGTTTTTTTTTTTTTTGATTTTCACTATAATACATTTACTGATCAATAACTGATGACTATTTGTATTGGTTTAGATTTGCTTCCTGAAAGAAAAATCATGAATTTGTGTGAAATCTGAATTTTTTAAACCCAGATTATATCCATTAACCATCAAGTTACAAGGCCCTTCAAATGTATATACAAAATATTGGTAGATATAGATTTAATATTTTTTGTTATATCACAAGTAATTTTATATGTATTATGTTGATATACAGAAAAGAATGAGAGAAGCAAATATCACTGACATCATTGAAAGAATTAAAAGGCTGGTACGAAGCTGGACTTAATATGTTGATAGAAGGAATGACAATAGGTGAATAACTGATGCTTTAAAACTAAATTCAAAGAGATTTTAAAAGATCTTGTGTGAAGTGATTAAATAAGAAACTTTGTTGGATGATATAAAGAAAAACTGATCTGAAGTATGATGAGAAACTTCATCAATAGTTGAAATTAAAGAAACATGATTACATATATATGTTTGTTATAGTAATATGTTATATTTACATATGAATGTCATGTATCATTAGTAGTGACTCATTTATATTCAGTATTTAATATTAGATGATGGAAATAGTCCAAAATATAATTAATATAAATTTATTTATATATTTCAAGAATGCGTGGAGGAATGGAGAATATTAAGCACATTTATAACAGTATTTACAATAATAATATAATAAAATATTTTCATATAAATTATATATATTTTTTATTACTTATTTTTTACTTTTATATTTGTCTTCTATCTTTTGCATTCTAAATTTTTTTATAAAACATCCTTCAATTATTTATAATTACTTTTCTATAATTACACTACATTCCTAACATTATTGCTATTCAAAACTGATTGTCTCCTTATATATAAACATTCTTTAGTTGATCTTTATATGATTTAACATTTTCCAACATCTATATCTCAACATTTAAATGATTTCATTTTTTCATATTCAGATATATACCAGTATTAGAATTTCTATCTTTTAAATACATTTTAACCTGGTTAGCAATTTTTTTATTGTTCTACATATGAAACATTTTTATAAGAAATTTAATATATAAATGCCATTCATATTTTCCAATTCTTCTCTTTTTTAACATTTATCAATTTATTTATTTAAATCTATTATATATACTAGTTTAATTACAAATTTATTATTAAACTTCTTGTTTATATTTTTTATTATTTTATTTATTTTATAAAATGTACTTTTTGATAAATTAAAACTATCACAAATTTATGTATTCCTTATATATTCTTTTTATATTTTTCATTTTATATAATTTATTAATTAATAGGATAATCACTTATGTTTGCTTCATTTTTTATTTAATAATTTATTACTAGAATACAATTTTATTGCTCTATTTATTTTATATAGTGTTAGTAATTACGTTATACAAATTTGTTATATATGAAATTTCAAAAGGACAAAACTTTTTTTTTTTTTAAAAAAAAAACAGTAATTACAAATATAATGATAAAAAAAAAAAATTGACTGATGATTCCTTACTACCAGCTAAATTTCTGCCCCCTCCCTTCCAAGTTTCATTTCTTCTACCTTTAACTATTACTTAGGCAAGTTGAACGATTAGATTTTAATTTAACAAGACTTTTTTTTTAAAAAAAATTATGATTTATAATTATTATTACGTTTTATTTATTAGTTTTTATTCCTCGAATTTATCTCTACATGTGCGCAATTTTTCTTACTGGCAGCACTTTTTAAACAAAACTTCAAACTGCAACTCCACGTCAATACAAACAAATATATTTATACAATTTCAGAAAAAAAAATTTACGGGCATCGATTTATTTTTAAAATTCTCAGGGCACTCGTGATTTATTAAAGATAGAAAATTTCATCAACATCAATTCCCCTTCTCAGGGTCAATCTCTGAGGTAAGGCCCCACGTTGGGCGCCAGTTGTAACGATCCGGAGAAATTCACTTAACGTAATCTGCACTACGGGGCGCCATCTAGGCATTTGAACCTAGAAAAATTTATAAAGTAGGCAGATACGTAAGTCAAAAAAAAAATTTTTTTTTTTTAATTTTGATTCCGGTCGTTAGCCCATGTCACTAGCTCAGTGGAATAGCAGAGATTAAATAATATAAGATCTTATCTAATTAGATTTTAACATTAAAAAATAAATAAAATAAGCCACTGCCAGTAATTAACATACAA
Source organism: Epiperipatus broadwayi (assembly GCA_028023455.1). NCBI lineage: Eukaryota > Metazoa > Onychophora > Udeonychophora > Euonychophora > Peripatidae > Epiperipatus > Epiperipatus broadwayi. Next base: position 1,617,373 of record JAQFVV010000212.1, read on the forward strand.
ACATTTATTTATGCACATATATATAAGATTTAAAATTATCTTAGTATTAGTTTACATTTTAATTTTTAACATTATTTTTAACTTTGATTCTTGACTTTAATTTACATTTAATTACTATTATATTCTAATTTTACATTTTAATTAAGTTCGCACAGATGGGATTATAAAAGCTTGTTTTAATATGTTGCTATAGATCGGTTACATAGATTACACGGTTAAAAACATTCCAAAGTAAACATAAGCGATCAAAATATAAAATTATTGATTACTGACAATTGCGGAGGGAAATTTATATGTAACCCAATAGTATTCACCATAAGATACTTGCATTGTCACCAATAACTTAAAAGACATCCGAATAAATACATTTTAGATACTCACCGTAAGGTATCATTATTTATCGAATGTCTATATATTTTGATCAAATATGAAAACGCAAAACATAGTTAACCGATAAACAATCCATGCAAGCGTCTATAAACAACTTAAATTTAATGCATTTTTATTTAGGGTCGAGCATGAATACTACATAGATTTGCATTGAAATTAAAATATTCTATCCCTATTTAACCTTAGGCTAAAATTCGCAGTCAAACTGGCATCAATCCATCTGATACATCGATGTATTCAATGTAATACGAAATACGGCAGCACCAAAAGAATTAAGAAAAGACATTGACTCTCAATCAGATAGGAATATTACATCTATCTAACGAGAAGAACAATAAAAAAAAAACTCCATAGAAAGGAACTGCGTTCTCCGTCTTATAATTCCTTCCATAGGCAAACGGGTGAGTGCGGCGTATATAAGCGATTCTGCCCGTAGCGAATCAATATTACATTTACTAATCACACCAATATATCCAATCCATTGAACCAATCTAACCACGAAACAAATAACCTAAGATTATCCTCCCCTAATATAACTTTACAAATCTATACAGCCATTCACGCCCGACTTAAGTTTAACATTTATATAATTAATTTAATGGAAAACAACAATCATAATAAAACTTAAAGAACAAAATTAAATAAATGGAAATGATTTTAAATAAATAAATAAAAAATACATCAAATAACATTATTAATAAATTAAGTTGGTCAGATAGGATAATATTGCAATCATTTAAATTTGGAAAGTTTAATTTAATGTTCATTTTTTTTATAAAGTTCTTACGGTTTAAAATGTTCATCTTTTACAGTTGCTTGCCATGAACGTGAATTCCCACGCCGTCCTAAAATTGGTATTCTGTTGGCCGATTTATTTATCCGTCCGGAGGTTTTTTGCTTTAACTGGTCCTCAATGTAGAAAAACGATAGTTCATTCCTTTTTCTTTCTTAGCAAAGCTGAAGGGATTGAATTGTGCGTCTTTTTTCAATCCCTTCTCCTTCACTTCCGCACTAACACAACTCTCACATCGTAATAATCATTCACTAGTCACTAACCAATAATTTCCAAACTTGTCCTTTTTATATTAATGTGAAGGATTGAATTTACATTACGTCACCGATGCGATGGTCCTTTCGCTGCGGTCCGATTCCATAGGGATTTCTTCTTATTTGCTAACAGTTTCTATTGTTTTCCTTTCTGACTGATGTTTTTACATTTAAATGCCCAAGGCTGGTTTACATTTGACTAATTAAATTTATCATTTCCATTTCCGATTAATTAACCTGTTTTCCAAATCAAAGATATATTTAAAGATAAATTTAAAGATATAATTTTATCTCCAAATCTTTTTAAGTTTTTGTTTTTAAAATACCTTTTCTATTTTTAATACAGTTTTATTTTAATAATTTTTTTATATCTGTGCGATTTAATATATACGAGTTTAAGATGATATTTAATTTCAATTTTTAATTCTAAAAGAAAATTTTTAAATGCGAACTTTTTAATTTACTTTCATGTTTAATAAATAAATAAAAAACAATGTAACGAACGTCTGTGTTCGTTACAATGTATATAATTTATATTTGAACCACAATTATTTAATAAAACAAAGTCTTTCTTAAAAATACTTGTTTCAATATTTATTTTCTCATTATTTATTATTCTATATTTCTAACATTCATATAATCAATCAATTATTTATTTCTTTTTCCATAGTAAATTTAATTCTATTTTATTGTCCATTTATATATTTTATAAAATAATTGGGTATTTATTATCATTAAATATTAAAAAATAACATCCTATATAAAATATTAGTTTATACTTGCTAGAATAAAAATATTTGTTTTCAAATTTATTCATATATAATTGATGCCAAAAACTTATTTAGACTATTCTTTTCATATTCTAATACTACATTTTTACAATATATTGTACCGGTCGAAAAACATATATCAATCCAATAAGATCTGGAACACATGTAAAGTACCTCGAGTCTGACTATGTATAAGATATACAAGTCAGGTATATTGTGGATTCTGCCCTATTTACCTATATTCCCAGGTCAAAGACCTAATCAATAACATTTCTCAAAGATCACATCGCACTCCTTCACTTTCACCGCCCCAGGGCCGAGCCTTAGAGCATAAGATTCACAATAATTCGAATTTAATAAGACCTTGGGTGGATTGCACTTATATATATATAACTTAACATGAAATACTAACTAAAATAGAAAGTAAATAAAATAATTCGAACACACTGGAAATTTAGTTTTATACATATATTTTAACTTATTAATTGTTTAATTTACATTTTTACTCAAGCTCACGGAACAATTATCTACATTGGTTTAATATTTATGTGAGGTGGCATAATGCAGTATAGATTTACACATAGCGATCCTTTTCTTAATTTATTATAGTCTGCACAAAATTATTGGTTTACATTAGTTAACAACAACAACAAAAAAAAAATTGAATTAAATGACCACAGATTTTAGTACATATAAATTTTCTGTTTGTATTTATTACAAAAAAATGGGATTGTTTTGATCAGTCAGCGTATTTAAAAATTGATAAACTGATTGTATCAAAAAAAATAACATTTTTGTTTTCTTATTTAAATCTTCTAACACATTATATAACAAAATGATGTCAAAAAACAAAAACAATTATCTCAAAATAATTTGACATCTTTCTAAAATGACAAAAAGAAAAGAAAATCATTTATTTTACTTTTCTTTACAATAGCAACTGATTCACATTAAAATATCTTTTTGTTTATTTTAAAAGTGGACCTTACTGGAACAGCATTAAGTTATTGAAAATAACATTACAATATATAGAACTATAAGCTATTAAGAAACGGTGAATTATCAAACACACCAACTACATTGATTTCACATTCAACTTAGTCATTTTTATTTATATATTGTGACTGGACAAGAACCAAACCTACTCTTCATTGGTTTATTTCCTGATGAGCATATTGCAGGAAGGAACTATCGATTAGCATTCCCCAATTCAGACATCACCCTACCTATAACATTATTTCCTGCTCATTAGAGGATGTAGCGCCATAGAGACTGGAAGCATCTAGAAATGTATGTGTTTGGTCTCCCAAACGGCGCCACTAGAGTTCCATCTCATTACAACCTTACCATTGTCTGGTTATGCTGAACATAGTTCAGGAGGCATGAGATTCTTGTGAGCAAGATGCAATGAATGACTAGTGATGCAAAATAGAATTGAACAATTAAATTAATTTTAAGTAACAATTTTATTTAACAACAATTCATTAGCAAGTTCTTATATAGTTCATTGTTCGTATCCATGTGAAAATTCATTTTCAGTTCAATTATGAGGTCATTAGCAAGTCCTAATATAGTTCATCATTCGTATCTATGTGAAAACTCATTTTATTTCAATTATGAGGTCATTAGCAAGTCCTTCTAATACTATAGTTCATTATTCATATCCACGCAAAAACTCATTTTAGTTCAATTATGAGGTCATTAGCATGAATATAGTTTATTATTCGTATCCATATGAAAACTCATTTTAGTTCAATTATGAGAAGTCCTAATATAGTTCATTATTTGTATCCATATGAAAACTTATTTCAGTTCAATTATGAGAAGAAATTTAGAAGCCTTTCAAATAAGTATACATATACAATGAATGCATGAATGTTTTAATTTTTTGTTCCCATGTCTGTATGTACTTTTAGATAGGTAAACATGTAATATCAGCAATTCCAGGTTTGTGGAGCATTTCATTTTAATATTTTTAAGAATCATTGCAGGTAGGTAAGCAGGTAATATCAGCAATTTCAGGTTGTGGAGCATTTATAATCCAATCCAATTTCAGGTTGTGGAGCATTTATAATCCAATCCACTGTAGATGTATATTTATACACATACATTTTATTATTTTATTAAGATAGAGCTAACATGCATATAAGTATTTATGATTCATATAGCATTTTATTATTTTTAAGAATCATTACAGGTAGGTAAGCAGGTAATATCAGCAATTCCATATTTGTGGAGTATATTTATACACATTTTATTAAGATATAGCTAACATGCATATAAATATTTATGATTCATATAGCATTTTATTATTTTAAGAATCATTACAGATAGGTAAGCAGGTAATATTATCAATTCCATGTTTGTGGAGCATTTTATTTTATTAAGATATAGATAACACGCACATAAGTATTTATGATTCATATAGCATTTTATTATTTTTACCATATCTTTGATTGACATTTCCATTTAGCTGGTTCATTTGAAATAATTATTACAATTATTATTAGAAGTATTTCTATTATTTGAACATATCTTAAATTTTATGAAAAAATAATTGGCATTTAACTAATGAAATATATAACTCTTATATATGTGTGTGAGTGTTATTAATTAAATAATAACTATTTTCATTTCTTGTTTTCATTTTTAAATAAAGGTAAAAAAACTATCATCAACTTTTGACTGAAGTTAATAATTGATTGTGAAAACTTTTCTTAAGACTAATAATGTAACATTTTTTCTGTTTTGTTTTATAAAAATTAATAGCTATAATTTTAATTCATATCTTATTGTAATTGAATCATTTTTAATTGCTTACCTCTAAATTTCATGTCTTCATTTATTACTGCATTACTAAATAACTCGGGGTCTGTCTTGCATGGCACATTAAAACTTCTAGGCAAGGCTTGGAGTTCACATGGTGAGCAGATAGAGAGAACAAGTAGTCTAGCCAAGGATCATATTATGATGATTTGTCATTAGGCTGTTTTATGGTTCCATTGGTCACTTTCCTAGAAGTCTAGTAGCTAAATCTTGTATCAATTCATGAATCTTGTATCTCTGAATCAATTAACTATAATAATAATAATAATTCTCTACTGATTTTCCACACTATTTTTATTTTTTTCTCTCTGACAAACTGATTTACCTTACGTGTCCCTTTTCTTTTATTGGTAGCAGCTTTTTCATTCTTGTCCACATTTTTTAACCCCCCAGATCATTGGACAGTTTCTCTTTGGTGGGAACCGACTTTTAATTAGTGACTATTTTTGATTAACTGCCTTCATGTGTTTTCGAATCTTGATTTTTTTATTGCCTGCAGCAGTGATTTGACACCTAGAGTTATTCTGCCTTAGAAGGTTTCTTCAATCTGAGTATTAATGTTTGAAGATTTTTTTTATTTAAATACTTTCTTTAATTGCAAATATAAATGTATTTGCTTTTTTCATTTTTTTTTTTTCATTTTGAAAAGTTTGATTTTCTTTTCATTTGACCAAGTCATTATGAATTAACAAATTATCATTTTAATTGTGGTCAAATTTCATTACATCTTTTTTTTCTTTAAAATATTTAGTTTTCCTTAAAATGTTATTAGTCTTTTTTAAGAAATATTACTAGTCTGACTTAAAATATTATTAGTCTTTTTAATTGGGGGGGGGGGATCTTTTAAGAAATATTACTAGTCTGACTTAAAATATTATTAGACTTTTTAATTGGGGGGGGGATCTTCTAAACATATACGTGAAACAGCATGTCTGTTTCATTACCCCCCCCACTAAGTTGCTTCTACTTGGGTTTGGAGATATGCTGATGAAATTGGTAAGAGATGAGAAAAGTGGACACATGAATTGCACCCTCCAATGTCAGCATAAGCAGATGCCTAAGCATGGACTACCAGAACACAATACCCCATGACGTCATGAGAAAATACCTCATTTTTAAGCACTGTCCCTCTATATACCTAGAGAGATCTACAAGGAATATCGAGAGAAAAAAAATATCGGGCACTAAGCCAGCCCTGCTCATCTCCTGTGAGTCTTAGGGGCTTATACATGAGGTCTATAATAAGACCATGGCCTATTCATGAGGCCAATATACGCTGCTGGGCTATTTTAGGAGTTCAATCATCTGGATCTGGATTGTGCTGAGACTATGACTTCGGAGCATTATGAACACAATGCATCCAGGCCATCCATTCGATCATCCATCCGCCTCAACATGAAAAACACAAGCTCACGCATCACTTCATCTTATTCACAAACTTCTTCCACGAGCTGCACTTACTTCATTGCTCAGGATTATAGCTGTACCCTGGCTTGGGAGACAGGATCATGATTAGTTCTCATGTAACAGTTTTTTGTATTATATAGTGATGCACTTCTGGATCATTTATCAAGGCAGATATCCTCATGATGATTTGCTTTTCTGGCTTCATGTTGTCTTTGTAGTTCATTGTTGCTATTTGTTCTTTTTATTATCCAGGTCTGATATGAACTCTGTATACCTTCTGTAGAGTTTCTTCTTTTTTTTTTTCAATATGGTACTTTCTTCCTCCAATCATAATGCCATGGTGGTGTGTCATGATTACTGTAATTTTGAGGAGGCATTTTCTTTTGTACTTGATGGCTCCAACTTTTGGTCCATCATTTCTCCTATATGGTGATCTATTTGTCACTTTAGAACCTCTTTGTTTGTTGATGTACTGCAGTTATCATAAGTAGTCGGTAGTTCAGCCACCTGTTCAATGAATCGACGGTCTGTTCCGATTAGCATCCACTCTATATAACTTGGAAGCTGTGGCGGATTAATCTGATGATATGGAGTTCTGATAAGAGTGTCAGATGTCAGGGCCCTTAACTTGGTCACCTGTTTTCTAAAGAATGATGTATAAGGTTCTCCAGGTGGACATTTTTACTGGGATACCTTGTATTTACTGCCCTCCTGACAATCATCACTCCGTAACAGCTTATTAGTGCTGCTTTGAAATCCTGAAAATTTGTAGGCTGGCTAAATAGGGAATCCCACCGTGCCTGTGCTGCACCCTGAAGATGGCTACAGGCTATTGCTAGCTTTGCTTCCTCTGACATAGCATTGATGTTGAAGTACCAGTCCAAACTTTTTATAGGTGCTTCATTAGGGCCTCCTGTAAATGTTCTTATTTTTAGGAATTGATTTGCAATTCCTGGCATATGTTTGCCTACCAAAACTTCTTGATTAACTTTATAATTTTTTTGTTGAATTTCTATTTCTTGTTTTTTTCTTTTTCTCTTTGTTCATCTCGTTTTCTATTGTCTTCTTCTCTTTGTTCATCTCGTTTTCTTTTCTTTTCTTTGTTTACAGTCTTCTCTTTGTTCATTCATAATTTTTAATAGCTGGCTTATCATTAATGCTTCCTCTGTTTTCTGAGCTTGTTTCTTATCTTCTTTTAGTTCTTTATCTTCTTGTCTTTGTTCTTTCTTAGGAAGAATGTTCTCCACTTCTATATTCATCATTTTTTTTTTGCTCTGGTTATCATCTATTATTTTTCTTTTCTAATATTTTTACTATTTGATACTTTTATTGAATTGCTCTCTCCATTCACTCCATGATTTGGCTCCATGTCTTTGGTATGCCTATTTCACCATTTATGCCGTTCATTTTTATGTGCTCCTTTTTTCTTTATCCCCCCATTTTGGTCCATATCACATCACTGCATCCTGTGCACCGCTCACACTCACAGAATCGTAATTTGCTTTTGCATTTTCCATATTTCTTTATTTTCTTCTAGCTTTTATGCCTATGGGCAGGCTAGCTAGATCAGGCCTCATGATTAGGGTGACAAATGTATGCAGACAAGAACCAATCCCACTTTTCATTGGTTTATTTCCTGATGTGCATATTGCAGGAAGGAGCTATCAATTGGCATACCCCAATGCAGACATCACCCTACCTACAACAATATTTCCTGCTCATCAGAAGATGTAGCACCATAGAGACTGGAAGCATCTAGAAATTTATGTTTTGTCTCCCAAACGATGTCACTAGAGTTCCATCTCACCACAACCTTACTTACCATCTGGTTATGCCGAACATAGCTCAGGAGGTATGAGATTCTTGTGAGGAAGATGCAATGAATGACTAGCGATGCAAAATAGAATTGAACAAAATTTTAAGCAACTACAATTTTATTTAACAGCAATTCATTAGCAAGTCCTCCTAATATAGTTCATTGTTCGTATCCATGTGAAAACTAATTTTAGTTCAATTATGAGAAGTCATTAGCAAGTCCTAATATAGTTCATTAGCAAGTCCTAATATAGTTCATTATTCGTATCCTATCCATGTGAAAACTCATTTCAGTTCAATTATAAGAAGTCATTAGCAAGTCCTTCTAATATAGTTCATTATTCATATCCACATGAAAACTAATTTTAGTTCAATTATGAGAAGTCATTAGCAAGTCCTAATATAGTTCATTATTCATATCCATTTCGTATCCATGTGAAAACTCATTTTAGTTCAATTATGAGAAGTCATTAGCAATTCCTAATACAGCTTATTATTCGTATCCACGTGAAAACTCATTTTAGTTGAATTATGAGAAGTCATTAGCAAGTCCTAATACAGCTCATTATTCGTATCCATGTGAAAACTCATTTTAGTTCAATTATGAGAAGTCATTAGCAAGTGCTTCTAATATAGCTCATTATTTGTATCCACGTGAAAACTTATTTTAGTTCAATCATGAGGAGTCATTAGCAAGTCCTTCTAATACAGCTCATTATTTTTATACACATGAAAACTCATTTTAGTTCAATTATGAGAAGTCATTAGAAAATCCTTCTAATACAGCTCATTATTTTTATACACATGAAAAGTCATTTTAGTTCAATTGTGAGAAGTCATTTAGCAAGTCCTTCTAATATAGTTCATTATTCGTATCCATGTGAAAACTCATTTTAGTATAATTATAACTCTTTATACCATCCCCTTTATTTAATTTTTTTTTTGTTAACATACAAAAATTAATTATGAGGTCATTCGCCATTCCTCCCCACCCCATTCTTTTTTCCCACCCAACAAAACTTTTTATATTAAATATAAGAGAAAAATTAAAAACCCTTCTAAAAATAATTAAAAAAAAAATATTAAAAAAAAACTTAAACCCCCCTCAAAAAAGTAAAAAAATACAAAGAATTGCAGGAATGTTTCAATTATTTGTTCCAGGTCTGTATGTCCTTTTAGATAGGTAAGTAGGTAATATCAGCAATTCCAGGTTTGTGGAGCATTTCATTTTATTATTTTTAAGAATCATTACAGGTAGGTAAGCAGGTAATATCAGCGATTTCAGGTTCGTGGAGCATTTATAATCCAATCCACTATAGATGTATATTTATACACATTTTATTATTTTATTAAGATAGAGCTAACATACATATAAGTATTCATATAGCATTTTATTATTTTTAAGAATCATTACAGGTAGGTAAGCAGGTAATATCAGCAATTCCATGTTTGTAGAGCATTTTATAATTCAATCCAGTATCGATGTATATTTATATACATACATTTTATTAAGATATAGATAACACGCACATAAGTATTTATGATTCATGTAGCATTTTATTATTTTTACCATATCTTTGGTTGACATTTCCATTTAGCTGGTTCATTTGAAATAATTATTACAATTATTATTAGAAGTATTTCTATTATTTGAACATATCTTAAATTTTATGAAAAAATAATTGGCGTTTAACTAATGAAATATATAACCCTTATATATGTGTGTGAGTGTTTTTAATTAAATAATAACTATTTTCATTTCTTGTTTTCATTTTTAAATAAAGGTAAAAAAACTATCATCAACTTTTGACTGAAGTTAATGATTGTGAAAACTTTTCTTAAGATTAATAATAATATTACATTTTCTCTCTTGTTTTATAAAAATTAATGGCTATAATTTTAATTCATTGTAATTGAATCATTTTTAATTGCTTACTTCTAAATTTCATGTCATTTATTACTGCATTACTAAATAACTCGGGGTCTGTCTTGCATAGCACATTAAAATTTCTAGGCAAGGCTTGGAGTTCACATGGTGAGAAGATAGAGAGAACAAGTAGTCTAGCCAAGGATCATATTATGGTGATTTTTCATTAGGCTGTTTGATGGTTCAATTGGTCACTTTCCTAGTAGTCTAGTAGCTAAATCTTGTATCAATTCATGAATCTTGTATTTCTGAATCAATCAACTATAATAATAATTCTCTACTGATTTTTCATACTATTTATATCTTTTTCTTTCTGACAAACAGATTTACCTTACATGTCCCTTTTCTCTCATTGGTATCAGCTTTTTCATCCTTGTCCATGTTTTTTAAACCTCCAGATCATTGGATATTGGATGCTTTCTCTTTGGTGGGAACAGACTTTTAATTAGTGACTATTTTTGATAAACTGCCTTCATGTGTTTTCGAATCTTGATATTTTTATTGCCTGTGGCATGGTGATTTGATACCTAGAGTTATTCTGTCTTAGAAGTTTTTTTCAATCTGAGTTTTAATGTTAGAAGATTTTTTTTATTTAATTTTAATAAAGAAAGATTTATACTTTCTTTAATTGCAAATATAAACGTATTTGCTTTTCTCCTTTTTTTTTCACTTTGAAAAGTTTGATTTTCTTTTCATTTGACCAAGTCATTATGAATTAAGAAATTATCATTTTAATTGCGGTCAAATTTCATTGCTTTTTCTGTTTCTTTAAAATATTTAGTTTTCCTTAAAATATTATTAGTCTTTTTTAAAAAAATGTTAATAGTCTGACTTAAAATATTATTAATCTTTTTAATTGGGGGGGGGGTCTCCTAAACATATATGTGAAACAGCTTGTCTGTTTCATTACTTCCCACCAAGTTGCTTTTACTTGGGTTTGGAGATATGCTGATGAAATTGGTAAGAGATGAGAAAAGTGGACACGTGAATTACACCCTCCAATGTCAGGATAAGCAGATGCCTAAGTGTGGATTACCGGAACACAATACCCCATGACTTTGTGAGAAAATACCTAATTTTTCAGCACAGTCCCTCTATGTACCTAGAGATCATCTACAAGGAATATCCAGAGAAAAGAAATATCAGGCACTAAGCCAGCCCTGCTCATCTGCTGTGAGTCTTAGGCGCTTATACAAGAAGTCTATAATAAGACCATGGCCTATTCATGAGGCCAATATATGCTGCTGGGCTATTTTAGCAGTTCAATCATCTGGATCTGGATAGTGCTGAGCATATGACATCAGAGCATTATGAACACAATGCATCCAGGTCATTCGTTCGATTATTCACCGTCTCAACATGAAAAACACAAGCTCACACATCACTTCATCTCACTCACAAACTTTTTCCACCAGCTGCCTTTGCTTCATTGCCCAGGATTATAGCTAACCCTGGCTTGTGAGACTGAGAATCATGATTAGTTCTCCTGTAACATTTTTTTGTGTTACATGGTGATGCACTTCTGGATTGTTTATCAGGCCAGATATCCTCATGATGACTTGCTTTTCTGGCTTCATGTTGTCTTTGTAGTTCATTGTTGCTATTTGTTCTTTTTATTATCCGGGTCTGATATGAACTCTGTATATATCCTATAGAGTTTCCTCTTTTTCAATATGGTACTTCCTCCCTCCAACCATAATGCCACGGTAGTGTGTCATGATTACTGTAATTTTGAGGAGCATTTTCTTTTGTAGTTGATGGCTCCAACTTTTGGTCCATCATTTCTCCTATATGGTGGTCTATTTTAGAATCTTCTTTGTTTGTTGATGTACTGCAGTTATGATATGTTCAGCCACCTGTTCAATGGATCGACAATCTGTTCTGATCAGCATCTGCTCTATATAACTTGGAAGCTGTGGCAGATTAACCTGATGATCTGGAGGTCTCATAGAGGGTCAGATGTCAGGGCCCTTAATTTGGCCACCTATTTTCTAAAGAATGGCGTGTAAGTTTTTCCAGGTGGACATTTTTACTGGGATACCTTGTATTTAATGCCCTCCTGACAATCATCATTCCAGTAACAGCTTGATAGTGCTGCTTTGAAATCCTGAAAAATTTGTAGGCTGGCTGAATAGGGAGTCACACCATGCTTGTGCCGCACCCTGAAGATGGCTATAGGCTATTCCTAGCTTTGCTTCCTCTGACATAGCATTGATGTTGAAGTACCAGTCCAAACTTTTTATATATTCAATAGGTGCTTCATTAGGGCCTCCTGTAAATGTTTTTATTTTTAGGAATTGATTTACAATTCCTGATATATGTTTGTCTACCAGAACTTCTTGATTAACTTTATAATTTTTTTGTTGAATTTCTATTCTTTGTTTTTTATCTTCTTCTCTTTGTTCATCTCGTTTTCTTTTCTTTGTTCATCTGGTTTTTTATTCTCGTCTCTTTGTTTATTCTCTTCTTCTCTTTGTTCATCAAGTTTTCTATTCTGTTCTATTTGTTTATGGTCTTCTCTTTGTTCGTTCATAATTTTTAATAGCTGGCTTATCATTAATGCTTTCTTTGTTTTCTGAGCTTGTTGCTTATCCTCTTCTTTTAGTTTTTTGTCTTCTTGTCTTTGGTCTTTCTCAGGAAGAATGTTCTCAGCTCCTATATTCATTTTTTTTTTGCTTTGGTTATCATCTATTATTTTTCTTTTCTAATATTTTTACTATTTGATACTTTTATTGAGTTGCTCTCTCCATCCACTCCATGATTTGGCTCCACGTCTTTGTTATGCCTATTTCACTATTTATGCCATTCATTTTTATGTCCTTTTTTTTATTTCCCCCATTTTTGTCCATATCACATCACTGCATCCTGTGCACCGCTCACATTCACAGAATTGTAATTTGCTTTCGCCTTTTCCATATTTCTTTATTTTCTTCTAGCTTTTATGCCTATGGGCAGGCTAGCTAGATCAGTTCTCACGATTAGAGTGACAAATGTATGTGGACAAGAACCACCCCCACTCTTTGTTGGTTTATATCCTGATGAGCGTATTGGAGGAACTATCAATTGGCATTTTCCAATGCAGACATCATCCTACCTACAACAATATTTCCTGCTCATCAGAGGGTGCTTTTTCCAATGCAGACATCACCCTACCTACAACAATATTTTTTGCTCATCAGAGAATGTAGCACCATATTAGAGACTGAAAGCATCTACAAATTTATGTGTTTGGTCTCCCAAATGGTGCCACTAGATTCCATCTCACTACAACCTTACTGTCTGGTTATGCCGAACATAGCTCAGGAGACATGAGATTCTTGTGAGCAAGATGCAATGAATGACTAAATGATGCAAAATAGAATTGAAAATTTTTTTATAATCCAATCCAGTATAGATGTATATTTATGCACATACATTTTATTTTATTAAGATATAGCTGACATCCATATAAGTATTTATGATTCATATAGCATTTTATTATTTTTTAAGAATCATTACAGATAGGTAAGCAGGTAATATCAGCAATTCCATATTTGTGGAGCATTTATAATCCAATCCAGTATAGATTTATATTTATACACATACATATTATTTTATTAAGATATAACGAACGTGCATATAAGTATTTATGATTCTTATAGCATTTTATTATTTTAAGAATTATTACAAGTAGGTAAACTGGTAATATCAGCAAATCCATGTTTGTGGAGCATTTTATAATTCTATACAGTATAAGATATGGATAACACGCACCTAAGTATTTATGATTCATATAGCATTTTATTATTTTTACCATATCTTTGATGACATTTCCATTTAGCTGGTTAATTTGGAATAATTATTACAATTATTATTAGAAGTATGTCTATTATTTGTACATATCTTAAATTTTATGAAATAATTCACGTTTAACTAATGAAATATATAACACATATATATGTGTGTGAGAGTGTTTTTAATTAAATAATGATTTTCATTTTTTGTTTTCATTTTTAAATAAAGATAAAAAAAAACTATCATCAACTTTTGACTGAAGTTAATAACTGATTGTGAAAACTTTTCTTAAGATTAATAATATAACATTTTCTCTCTTTTGTTTATACAAATTAATAGCTATAATTTTAATCCATATCTTATTGTAATTGAATCATTTTTAATTGCTTATCTCTAAATTTCATGTCTTCATTTTTACTGCATTACTAAATAACCTGGGGTTTGTCTTGAATGGCACATTAAAACTTCTAGGCAAGACTTGGAGTTCATATAGTGGGTAGATAGAAAGAACTAGTAGTCTAGCCGAAGATCATATTATGATGATTTTTCATTAGGATTGTTTATCAGGCCAGATATCCTCATGATGATTTGCTTTTTTGGCTAATGTTGTTTTTGTAGTTCCTTGTTGCTGTTTGTTCATTTTATTATCTGAGTCTAATATGAACTCTGTGCAATTTATTTCTTTTAAGAAAATCCTTTAATCTTTATATATCATAGTATCAGTATATTCATAGATAATGTCACATTTACTGTATTTTTGATTCTGCCTTCGATAAACTAAATATAACTTTACATGTGTATGACTTCATAAATATAAAATTTCTTTGAGTCACTTATCTTCTAGTACTTATACATGTATATATATATGTTCTATATAGAATAGATATCAACACTATCTTTATTACAGTAATCGTAAGGAATGGTCTTTTAGATCCTTCTCCTAAACATAACTATTATATAATAATAAATATAATGAAATGGCCTTTTTTAATCCGAACCCTAATTGAATAAACTTATACAATAACTAAAAGGATTAGCCCCTTTTGAGTCCTAAACCTAATTTAATACAACTCCAGTTTGTACAGGGATGATTTGTTCTAAGATTGATCCCTAACTCATTAAAGTGATAGGAATGCATTCTCCCATATGGATGAGAACATATGTAAACTATTAAACATTGACCAAGCAACTGCACATATATAAATCTATCTACTTAAATCCAATTTTCAATAATGAAATATGTTTAACTACAATGAATTAGACTAATAGAAATAATTACACTGTTAATGACTGTTATTTGTGACTTAGACTTTTACCTTTTTTCTTATTAATAACTTATAAAAATCCAGAACTTAGCATACATATGTGATATATAATAATAATTTTGCCTTTAAAAAATAATTTTATCAAGTAACGAGAAGGTTTTACATATTCATTTTCTTTTTTTTTTTTTTAACTGTTTCTTTTAAATAATATCTGGATAACAAGCATTATTTACAAATTCAGATTACTTAAAATAAAGTACACATCTTTCAATATAAGGTTCATAAAAAATAATTGTCATTCCTTTTTTTCTGACAAATATTAAAAATCTGTAATTTCCAGCTGTTTTTTAAATAAGCACAAACTCTTAATTTCAGCTGGAGTTATTCAAAGTCAGAATGTTCCAGATTAAATCCAGTGAAATGTTAATGGTGTTCTTTTTTATTCACAAGGAATAGTAAAATCCTGGAATTTGAATGAAGTAATAATTCAATCTGGTTAAAGAAAAACAGATTTTTATATCCAAAACTTAGTTCTTTTTGAACTTCGTTTTAGTTCTTTAAAAAAAAAAAAACAAATTTGCATTGACTTTGCATAGTTTATTTTGCTTAGAAGTAAAAAAAAATCTTTTTTTGTTTTTGTTTATTAAAATGAATAATAGATTGTTTATTTTAAATTCTCAAACTTAAAAACAACAACAACAAAAAAACATGATTGTACTTAGTAAAAGTTCTTTTTAAATGTCCATTGGGTATTTTATAAAATGTTTATGCAGCCATTGGTTGATATAAGATTGTTCAGGCATGGTTTGATAATGAAGTCTATATGGGAGCTTTTTCTTTCATGGCAATTGTGAAGAAGCAATTAGTGCGAAAGAAAATTGTTTTATTTCTTCCCAATTTTAAGTAAAGTTGACAATAAAATTCTTGTTGTGCATACTGTCTGTAGAAATAGGATGTACTGTATCTGTATAACACACAGTTAATATGTTTGCTCGATGCTATTGGGTTTTTTATCAAATAGATTAATCCGCATGAGAAGCAAGTCTTCATTTAGCTTTTGAGATAATAGTGAATCCATTTCATTTTGGGGATAAAGTAAACTTTGCTCAATTTTTATTTGTATTTGTTTATCCTGCTGCGAGATTATAACTGGCATAATATAATACATTACATTATTTTGATGCATCTAGTTTTTGTTGTTAGTCTTCAAGCTTATCTCATGTATTTGGATGTTTAGTTTTAACAGTTACTGTTTGCTTTCAATTACTTTCAGTAGTTTTAATTCATTATCATCTACTTGTGTTAGTTCATCAGGTTTATCTTTTGTTATTTGTTTTTTTATTTGAATGTGTTCATTTTGAACATTTTCTTCTAATAGTTTTGGTTCAGATTCATTTAAAATTTCATCACATAATTTGGGTTCATTTTCTGATTTTAAAAGCAATTGAACCTGTTTATTGTCCATGATTTGATCCATTGTTTCTTCAGTTTGTACTTGCTCATTTTTTGCTCATCATCTAATTTTTGCTATAGTTTAGATGGTTTGCAAAAATTATCAATCCATTTTTGACTAGTTTTATAATTATCTTTCAACATTTGCCTTATTAGCTCGAGTCGCTTTTGATTAACTTTTTGATTATTTTATATAGTTTGGTTTATTTGCTCCATTTGCTTTCGATTATGCCCAAATCTTGATTCCATCTGTTTTAGATTATTTTCAAACCTTGATTCCATTTGCTTTAATATTATGTTAAACATCTGCATCACATCTAATTGTGATGATGTTGCATTATTTTATGTCTTTATGATTTATTTGTTTGTATAAATCATTATCTGATTGGGCATTGTACATTATCTGAAGTTTCTAAGCTATCTTCTTTACAGCTAGTTTCAGAAGAAGTATTTGATTCCAAAATTTCCTGCTCCTCTTCATCCTTTTTATTTTCCTTTTCCATTTTAAAAATACTTAAAATTTTTAAACATAATAAACTTATTATATATGCTATACAATTATAACTGGATACATCACCAATAGCACTAGATCGTTTCCTGAAACACCCCAGAGGACCACATATACTTTTATGACTTCTTCACAGAACCACTTGCTTTGTTCTTTTTTATTGTTTTTTTTTTTCAATTTATTTCCAATATATAAAGAAAAATTTTTTTTGTCTGGCCAACCAATCATTCATCTAACTCAGGCAAATGGGAGTTTATAACATCTGAAAATTGAAGCCCTCATCCTGGGCAAACCAAAAATTTATAAAAATGAATTAGGATATGATTTTCAAATCATGCAATAATAATTTATTTACAAGTGTAATTATTAATTGATGTACAATTTATTTCTTTAACAAAATCATTTAATCTTTATACGTCATAGTATTAATATATCCATAAATAATGTCACATTCACTGTATTTTTAACCCTGCTTTCAATAAACTTAAATAGAACCTTATGCATGTATGAATTCATAAGTGTAACATCTCTTTGACTCACATGTCTCCTAGTATTTATTCATATATATGTTCTATATGAGATACATATCAACACAATATTACAATAATCATAAGAAATGGTCTTTTTTAGATTCTATTCCTAAACATAACTGTTATATAATAATAAGTGTAAAGGGTTGGCCTTTTTTGGTCCAAACCCTAACTGAATAAACCTTTTATACAATAACTATAAGGAGTGGCCCTTTTTGGGTCCTAAATCTAATATAATACAACTACAATTTATACAGGATGACTCATTCTGAGATCAATCCCTAATTCATTAAACTGATAGGAATCTATTTTCCCATGTGGTTGCAAACATATGTAAACTATTAAACATTAAGCAAACAATGATGCATATATAAATCCATCTATATAAAATCCAATTTTCAGTAATCAAATATAAGTTTAACTATGAGTGAATGGGACTATTGAAAATAATTACACCATTAATTACAGTTATTTGTGGTTTAGACATTTATGTGTGTACATTGTATTGACATAATTATCATTTCTTTATCTTTTCTCCTAGTAATAACTTATAAAAATTCATAAAGTTAGTATACATATGTGATATATAATAATTATTATTTTTTTTAAATTTTTTTTATCAAGTAAAGAGAAGGTTTTACAAATTCATTTCCTTTTTTTTTTAAACTGGCAGTTTCTTTTAAATAATATCCAGATAACAAACATTATTTACAAATTCAGATTATTTAAAACAAAATACAAATCAATTTTTAAATATAAGGCTTATATAAAAAAAAATTGTCATTTATTTTTCTGACAATAAAAATCCATAATTTCCAGCTGTCCTTTAAATAAATGCTAACTCATCATTTCAGCTGTAGTTATTCAAAGTATCATTCAAAGTGTTCCAGATTAAATCTAGCTAACTATTAATGTTCTTCTCTTTTATTCACGAGACATAGCAAAATCCTGGGATTTGAATGAAGCAATAGTTCAGTCTGATTAAAGAAAAAGAAAAACTGAATTTTACATCTAAAACTTAGTTTTTCTTGAACCTTATTTTAGTTTTTTTTTTTAAAAAAAAAAAAAACAAATTTGCACAGACTTAGCATAGTATCATTTTGCTTAGAAGAAAAAAAAATGTTTTTTTTTTTGTTTATTGAAATGAATAATAGATTGTTCATTGCAATACTGAAGAGTTGTTCTTTGTAAGCTATTATCACTATTCTTTTTTTTTTGTTTATTGAAATGAATAGTAGATTGTTCACTGCAATACTATGAGTTGTTCTTTGTAAGCTATTATCACTTTCATCATTTTCTTATAGAAGACAATACTTCTGGTACATTTGGGAATAAACTTTCCACATCAAAGCTGACTAGTATGTCAGTTTTTTCAATTTTTATGTTCTTAATTAATTTTACCAAGTGCTTAGAATCCCTGACAAAGGACTCTTATCTTATTTGCCAAAGGGCTAAGAAATTTGAGAAGAAATCTTGACAAGTTTTTTGGCAAGGTAAATTTCTAGAACTAAAAATAGGTCATAATGGAACATAATCTTTATGGATTTTAAGTAGATCATAAAGATAAGGAATTTTGCTGAAATAGAATGTTAATTTATTTTTTTCTGAGTCGCTGAAGTACCTATAATGCTATCTGAGTATTCCGTATTGGATTTTTTGCGATTTTTTGTAATGGTTACTGAGAGGAGTTCTTGTATTTTGTTGTCATAATCAGTTGCATCTATCACAACTGATTGTCTTTGTCAACAGGAGGATGATTACAAATTTATTTAGAGAGGTTTAATCGCTTTCCTCTCATGATAAGAAATGTTTGACTTACATTTTTATTGCCTTTCAAATATTCTTTTTATTCTCCAGCATAAATCTACAGCTTTTTCTACAAGCAGTTGTTGAGTGATTTCCTCAATAACTGCCATTATATCTAATAAAGAAATTTTAGATGGTATGATGGCAAAGCTTACTCCTTTTTTGAAAACAGAAATTTCAGTATCTGGTAGTCATGGAAGGACATATAGTGGTGAAAATTGTTGCCCCATTGAAAAACCACAGCAAGATCACAAACTAATGATTAGAAAAGAGAAAACAGATTTGTTTAAAGTAGCAGACCATGTATGTATCAGTGAGCATATGTTAGATTGGAAAAATACAAAAAGTATTGAATAAAGAGGGAAAATGTACAAAGAAAAAAATTCAAAGAAGCAGCTCACATGACAATGGAAAATAACGCTGACTATATGTCTGGAAACCATTAATTAACTTTACTCGTAGGTAAAAATGGAGAAATTGGGAGTAATCTCATAGATAAGTATATGAAATTTCTTTTGACTGTTGCCTTTGGCAAGATGGCTCAGTTGGTTAGAACATTACTTAAAAATTTAATATTCAAGAATCTAAAAATCCAGGTTTGATTCCTGTACTAGTTCTGTCACTGGTCAAGCCAGAAACACCTGAAGAAGAGAGGAGAATAATACTATTTAGTTGGACATATTCTAACATATGCTATTATTTAAAAAGTTGAATGTAATTGAAAAATTTAAAATTAAAATTTTCTAAAGACATTCAATATTTAATATTAGATGATGGAAATAGTTCAACATTCTGAAGACATTCAATATTTAATATTAGGTAATGGAAATAATCAATAAAATATAATATAAATCTTTATTATATTATAACAAGTTATGAATACATTAACATAATATATATATATAAGCCTTTTTCGGTAATTCTAAATTTTTTACCCTTTTCAATATAATACCTTTACTAATACTAACACATGTTTTATGTACATAGTGACGGTTACCAACATTTCCTATAATTCATTATTTCTATCAATTTATTATATATTTCTCTTTATATTACTTTCCATTCTTTATCCATTACCCAATCATTCATTAAATCAATTGACTTTTTGTAAATGTTCATACATGTATTTATATTATATTTTATATATTTTGTTTATTATAATATAATAAAGATTTATATTATATTTTATTGATTATAAGATAAACAACATGAAGGAGTATTATTTCTTAGAATTAAGTAATAATGGAAATAGTCCAACATATACATATACCATAAAAACATTGTTTATGAATAATCTTTTTTTTCCCTCATTCTAGACATGCATGTAACATCATTCCTGAAAAAATATTTATGAAAAAAATTACTTATTTGAAGACTCCATATAGGTGATTTGTTTTAGGTAAGCTTTTAGTCCATCCAATATAGTAATTATTTTTTTAATAAAATATTTTGAAAATGTAAACAATGCGAATGCTTCTGAAATCACAGTAGTTATTTTGGAAGAATGTAGATATTGAACTTACTTGGGGGAAATAAAAGTTTGATAAATAATTCTCTTAATTATATATTAGGGATAATTGTTAAAATTCTTAATTGCAGTTGACTTGATTACTGATGTTCTTTATCAAAATATAGATTTGATTCATGTTTTTCAATCAATATTTTTATTGTGCATAGTGTACGAATTTGAGCATCTTTTTTGGAAGGTAATATTGTTATTGTCTAAAGATGTTTCCACCACGAAATAGCTGCAACTCTAATGTATTCATACAAAGTTGTGGTGGGCCAAGAAAATACTATGAAAAGGCAACCTATATCATGACAAGTCTACACCATATTTTTATAATTGGGAGAAGGCAATCTGATTAATAAATTTCTTTTGTCAGTCATCAGACATAAACACCTTTGGTAATTAGCAAAAATATCTAATAAGTTATCACAAAAACTAAAGATTAAAATAATTTCTTGATGGTAAATTTTTTTTGCAAACATCCCATGATGCTGAAGAAAGAAATTACTTAAAGGAATAGAAAAAGTACTTGAAAAATATTTAAAAGATTAGTTGGATAATGATCATAGAATATTAAAATACTGTACAGTGAAAGGAAGACTTTAGGAATACAAAATGGGAATTGAAAGTGTGTAAATTTTTGAAAAGGTTATAGTATGGTATTAATATATACATGTTTTTAAAAATTAAAAAAAAAAAGAGGGAATATAATATATTGTAATGTTTAGCTTACATACAATGAAATTATTTCAATTAATATAATTAATCAGGGCACCATCTGGTATTAAACATATTAAAAAATGGTGATCATGTAAAGTTTGGTATCAAACATCAAGAAAAATATTTTTAAGCAATATTTTCCTTAACAGGATGATGATGAGCACTACATAACCCATATTTGCAATAGCTGGCTAGATCACGTTTAACATAAGTTATTCTAGATAAATGAATACGAAATAATATGTATACCAGACAATAGTACATATGAATAGATTAACACATTTTAACAACAATAGCTTAATTACAAATATAATTATCAGTCAAAATATAACTTTTTTTTAAAACTAAACTATTTCTCCAATCTCTTATATTATTCTTTAGTTTACATGCACATAGGAAAACTATATTTACTTATAAAGTGTCCAATGTCTTTTTGATAAATTTAAACCTTAATCTTCAATTATACTATACTATAGTTTTATGATTGACTATATTTACTGTACAATTAAACCCTGGTTTTTAGTATACTTAAAAATATGACTCTATGTACAGACAAACTTATAAATATAAGACATTTATTTAACTAATTTCCTTTGATATATATATATGCATATAGTTAATATGGGATAAGTATTACAGCTACACCTAACTATAGGAATTGGCCATTTTAGATTTGAATCCTGGTTTAATAAAGCTACAACTTTTAATATAGAGATGGCTCTTTTGAGTCCCATCTCTAATAAAACTAAATCTCAAATGACTTCTCCCATATGAATACATATATTTTGACTTTTCGACAACAACCAACTGCATATATATTATAAGCTCACCTACACAAAATCTAAATTATAGTGATAAAAGAAGAATTAAATTACATAAAATGAACTCTGTCTTGATTTAAATAAATCTATAACCTAAAATTACTTATAATTGCTACTTATTGTTTAACATGTGGATGCTTTATTTTATTTTTTTCAGCATGAATACTTTCCTTTTACTGAATAGTACATCTTCTATTATTATTTTTTTGATAATTTCTAAAAAGTGGCATTTTGTTAGCATGTATATTAAAGAAAAGTTCTTTTCAAAATGTTAACATATATACAATATGGAGCAAATTTCTTTTTTTTTTTTTAACCTCAGCTGCATTAAAATGCAAGTTTTTTTTAAAAAATAAACTTTCATTTCCTGTTTTTCAACAATTCATAATATAAAATATAGCTTGTTAATATTAAATATAAATTTAAAATGGGTAAGATAAAATTAAATATTTTTTAAAAAACTTATAAAGCCAGTTATTTAGCTGTGGTTTTTTTCTTCACGATGGCAAGTATTAAACACTTCATACATGACCATAATATTCTTTAACAATCTTCATTTTTGTAATTTGAAATAAGTATTGTTTCTTCATTTTAACTAGAGATTTGTTTGAAAATAGTATGCTAAGTTTTTAGATGTCCAGGATAGATTTCAGAAGATGGCAGTTTTTCCTCTGATTTACTCAGTCACTATGATGAAGCTCCGATGTTGCTTGAATAAACCAAGATTCCAGATTCCAGACTAACTGTTTAAGAAAAATTGACTTTATATGTTTTACTTTTATCTGTTTTTGAACAGGATTCAGTTTTCCAACATGTTTGATCTTGTTCTTGTTTCTAACACTCTTTTATTTTAATTATAAAAATTTTGAAAATATTTAACTGATTAATTTGCAAAACACTTTAATTGCCTGAATTATTATTATTATTATTTTTGGTTTTTGAATCTCTTATCTAAACAAGCTTAATCTTTGTCTGAAGGTTTGTGATGATCGTATATTATTAGATGTGATATGTTGGACCATTTCCATCATCTACGAGTGAATGTTGAATGTATAGAAAATCTTAAACTTTCTAAATACAAACAACTTGTTAGTAGAACACACAAATAGACCACACAGGGTGTAATTACACAACATTTCAATTAGTAATATTCTCCACTCTTCTTCGGGTGTTGCTGGCCTATATGCACAGTGACAATATTCACTTAGAAGTTGAACTCGTACTTTTAGATTCTTGAATATCGAATTTAAGGCAAACGCTCTAATCGAACTATTCTGTCAAAGGCAACATATAGTAGAAATCTGATATATTTATATATGAGGGTTGGTTCAAATCCTTCTAAGTCCTTCAATTTTTTTTTTATATGAGCAAGGCTAATTAGTTTTATTGTTATTGTTTATTTTTTTTAAGAGCAAGACTAATTAGAGGCTTCCATACATTGTATATTGCCACATTGGGTTGACTTATAAGATTATTTACCATTGTCATATGAGTAGCTTCTTTGAATTTTCTTCTATGCATTTTTTCCTCTTTATCCAATATCTTTGTGTTTTCCCAATTAAACATATGGTTATTAGTACATACATGATCTGCTGTGATAGACATCTCTGTTTTTTCTCTTTTAACCATTAGTTTGTGTTCTTTCAATTGCTATTCAACAGGGTGACAGGTCTCACCAATGTATTTCCTTCCACATGCACATGGTATTTCATAGATGAAGTTTTTTTTCTTCAGCATTTCCAGTTTAGGCTTAGTAGAAGTAAGAATTTCTTGAAGCGTGGTATGGCTTTGGAAAGCTGTTCTAATGTTGTATTGACTGCAGTTTTTTTTAAATTTGTCCGCCATTTCTGATAAGTATAGATACACTACCGTACCAATAATTGTTTTCTCTTTTGATGACTTTTTGTGTTGTCTATTGAAGGTTTTCTTGATGACTGCTGATGGATAACCATTCTTCATAAGCATTTGTTTTATGTGAATCTTTTTTTTTTTCCAAATCACTGGTTTCTGAACAAACCTCCTTTGCTCTGTTCCATAGTGATACTACAGTTCCATGTTTAGTGCTTCTCGTATTATTGGATGTATATGCCAAATATTTGGCAGTGTGTGTTGGTTTCCTATACACTGTTATTTTTACTTTGCTCTGAGTGAGTCTTGTCACAAAAACATTCAAGAATGCCAAATTTTGTTCTTGTTCGATTCCATTGTGAATTTAATTGTAGGAGATATGTTGTTAATGTGCATCCAGAATAATTGTAATTATACCTCACTATGTGGCCATACCACAAATGTATTATCAGCATACTGAAGCCACACTTTAGGTGGACATGGAATAGTATTTATGGCTGTGGTTTCAAGTTCTTCCATGTAAATGTTGCTGAGCAAAGGTGACAGTGATGATCCCGTGGCCATCCCTTGATTGTGTTGGAAGAATTCTGAGATATATTGAAAGTATGTTGTTATGCAGAATGTTAATAATTCCATTATACTATCAATAGGTAGAGCTGTTCTAGTTTGTCGACTATTATCATCATATAGCCTTTTCCTTACAATAGACAATGCCTCATCACATGGTACATTTGTAAACAGATTTTCCACATCAAAGCTTACCAATATGTCAGTTCTTTTCATTTTCATCTTCCTGACTAATTCTACAAAGTGCTTAGAATCCCTGACAAAAGTTTGTGTCCTGTTTGCCAATGGACTAAGAACTTTGAGAAGAATTGTTGACAAATTTTGACATGGTGAATTTCTAGAACTAACAATAGGTGTCAATGGAACATTATCTTTATGCATTTTAGTTAGTCCATACATGTGAGGAATCTTGCTGAAATACAAAGTTGATTTTCTTTTTTTTTTTTGAATCACTGAAATACCTGCGATGCTTCCGAAGTAATGCTTGTAGTTTTACTTCTGTATTTGGAATTGGATTTTTTGCTGTTTTTTTGTATTGGCCTGCTGTGAGAAGGCCTTGTATTTTGTTATCATAATCAGTTTTATCCATTACAACTGCACTGTTACCTTTGTCAGCAGTAAGAATGATTATAGATGTATCCTGTTTGAGAGATTTAATAGCTTTCCTCTCATCACATGCAATGTTTGATTTCTACTTGTGCACTTGATGTCTTTCAAGTATCCTTTTTATTTTCCAATGTAACTCTACTGCTTCTTCTAGAGTCAAGTTTTGGGTCACCTCCTCACTGGCTGCCATTATATCCAATAATGGGACAGTAGATGGTATAATGGTGAAATTCAAACCTTTTTCAGAGCATCAGTAAGGTGTTTAGAACTAAGATTTTTCACTGATGACAATGTTGCAGTATGATTTTTGACTTGCTTATGTAGATTTACAAGCTGCTTCTTCTGAAGTTCTTTTATCCTTCCATGTAACTGACAATAGGATTTGTTCAATGCTTGACAGATTCTTGAGAAATCTTCATCTGTAAGTTTATTTTGTAGAAACGATTCCACATTTCTAATAGAACGCAATGGTGAAGAAATATAATTTTTTTTAGCAAAGTTATATACCAAATGTCTAAATGATAAAGATGTACCAGTTGAATGGAAGAATGCAGTATTAATATTAATATTTAAAAAAGGTGATGAAGAAGATAGTAGAAATTACAGACCTATCAACCTTTTATCAGTTTTATACAAAATTTTTACCAAGATGAGAACATTGGATTTCCACCAACCAAGAGAACAAGCTGGATTTAAAAGTGGTTTTAGTACAGTAGATCATATCCAGGCATTGAGAGAAATTATAGAAAGGACAAATGAATATGAGTTGCCACTATGCTTTGGATTTGTAGATTATGAAAAGGTATTTGATTCTATAAACATTTCTTCAATGATTAAAGCATTGGGGCATCAAGGTATAGATCCAGGATATTGTCATATTTTAAACAATATTTATAAAAATGCAACAGCAACAATTAGATTACATAATGATACTAGGAAAGTCAACATTGAGAAAGGTATAAGACAGGATGACTCCATATCTCCAAAACTTTTTACAGCAGGGCTGCAAGAAATATTTTATGGATTAAAATGGCAAGTTAAAGGAGTGAAAGTAAGTGATTATTTGTCATTTAGATTTTACAGATGATATAATTGTTTTTTGCAAATGATGCTTTAGAGCTGCAGGAAATGTTGCAGAAGTTATCAGATGAAAGTAGGACTAAAGATTAAAGATTAAAGTAATGTTTAATAGATTTTCACAAAATATGAAAATAAAGATTGATTATGATGAGTTAGAAGAAGTTAATAGCTACAAATACCTTGGTTAGATTATTAATACAGATGAAAACATAATGGATGAAATTAATCATAGAATTAAACTTGTTTGGAGTGCTTTTGGTAGAAATAACTTGATACTAAAAGGAAATATGTCTATGTATTTGAAAAGGAAGGTTTTTAATAAATGTGTTTTTCCAGTTCATACTTATGGATCTGAGACTTGGACACTTAAGAGAAGAGCAATACAGAGAGTTCAGACCACTCAAAGAAGTATGGAGAGATGCATGTTGGGAGTAGCAAGAAGAGATCGAAAACGCAATATATGGGTAAGAGAACAAACAGGTGTTACTGACCTCGTTAAAAAAATTAAAAGACAAGTGGAGTTGGGCTGAACATATTGCTAGAAGAGATGATAATAGATGGACAATTGAAATCTTAAACCGGATTTCAAGAGATTGTAAAAGACCCAGAAAGAGACCACATGTGAGATGGATGGATGAAATAAGAGTGTGCAGGGGTGATGTGGAGAAGAGAAGCTAAAGATTGGAGAAGATGGATTGAACTTGGAGAGACCATTCTGTATTGGATTGATAATGGTTGATGATGAATAGTGTTAATTGAAAAGAAAGATAAAGTAACAGTAAACTTAGTTATTTATGAGATTCCATTTGAATTTCTGAAGGAATTGAAGAATTTGAGAGAATCAATTGATCTTTATAAATAAAGACACGAAGGATTAATGCTCTGAAATGCGAGGATTAAATTTAAAATCTTTAGTGATAATCTTTTGTAAAATTAAAACTATGATGAAAGTTAGCTTGGATTTAAAAAAATTAAAGGGCAAAAGATGCAACTAATGAAGAATTATTATTGAGATATATTTATAAAGAGAAAAGAATGTTAAGGTTTGTTTCTTTCATGTAAAAAGTATTTGATAGAGTGAATTGGATAAACATTTTAAATAGAGGAAATATAGTTGGAAGAAAAGAAAAATCGGAAGATAATTATAAGATTATTATTATTCTCTTTACAGATATAGATAAAAATATGATAATAGTTTTTACTAATGGCATGACATTTTCAGATAGTGAATAAATTTTAACAAAGTAGTAAATATAATTGATGAAATTTATAGATAGTTTGAAATAAAAATAAATGAAACATAAACAATAACTTCTTAAATATTTGTAAGGTTGATTAAATGAAGAAGTAAGAATTGATAAAGAAATAAAAAATGAAAGTTGCTATAATTAAATATGCTTTTAATAAGAGTATGAGGTTTTTTCCTGTAGCCCATTTTTATTGGATTTAAAAAGAGCTTGTTAAGTATTTTGTTTGGAGTGTAGATTTATTCTGTACAGAGATGTGGATAATTAAGAAAAGATCAGAAGAACAGGTGGAGACTTTAGAGATGTTGATTTGGAGAATAATTGACAGAGTAAGGAATAAGATTGGAAATGCTGAAAAGAATAAATGAATAAATGAAAAGAGATTATTAAGGAAATTATGAAATGGGAGAAGAATTAAATTGTGAATTGTAACGTAATCTAAATATGTAATGATGCACCAGACCTATGATTTATTGTCCTAAAGTTGGCTGTGTCAAGTAACACAATATATGATAATTCAGTTTATTCCATTAAAAGAGGGGAATGGCTTTAATGATTATCAGATTTTGGGTCTTCAGGTAGGATGATAATAATGCTGCGATGAAATAACTAACCAATGATCATGTCTTCTTCTAGTGGGCTAGCTCTTATTATACACATTGAATTTAGTCATAATTTAGATTAGTTCATCTATATCTCACTCTCTCTCAGATTCCACGTATGCCTCAGAATTCGAACCCTGGGAGAATATTGCAATTAACTCTCTTCAGCATATGAATTTAACTTAAATATGAATTATAGTATACTTATATTATAAATCAACTATATTATTCATTTAATCCTATTATGATGTTATTTTATATATAAAAAAAACTCTGTGTATATGTATATATGATGATCGAATGATGAATGTGAAAAAAATGATTTTGATAAACTAGAGACCATTTAATGACAAATAAACTAACAATGTTTTTTTACAAACATTATATAAAATTAACAAACTCCTTTAACAGAATATATATAAAAAAATGATTATATACATATGTAAGTGTTAAAGTATGTATGCTTATTATACTAATAATTAAAAATATTCATTAAACCAACCCTTTCCCTAATAAGTATACATGAATAAACACTTGTTGTATATAAAGTAAATAAATATAAAAAATAAAAAAAATCATTAATTCAACATTACATTAATAATGAAACTAACTAATTAATTAAATAAACTAGAATGTTTTGAATAACTACTGAGTTTGATTTCCATAATAACGTTTTATTTTTCTGGAAGAACCTCTTTTTAACATGTAAAAGTTAAATAGAAAAGGCAATTCATGCAGAAATTGACAATCATTTATACTGAATAAATATGCATGAACAGCTGTTAATTAACAAGAGAAGAAAATAACATAAATTCAGTGCTGTCAAAACTTAATATTTTCTTTTATATGGAATACTTCTATCCCATATTTTAATAAGAGTTCTAATGGTAATTAAAACAAATATCTTATCATTATGAAGGAGTATTAAGTAAATTTTATTAAACAAAAAAAAAAAATTATTTAAACTAACGACTTTCTTCCCATATTTTCCCGAATTTAGTTAGAAATCTCCCAAGCTATATAGATTTTGGTTTCCAAATACTGAAGTAATATATATATATATATAGAATAATACATAATTTTATTAACAAAAAAAAAAAACATGTAACAAATTAATATTTCTTCATGATGACCGACGTGAGATTTATGAGCTAGACAATTGATATCTCTGATAGATAATCTATGATTATTTCAGTCAAATTCCTATGATAGATCATTAATTCCTCACGAAGATTCCTCAGTGACATTTATATTATTCTTGTTATTCATTTCATATCCATTCGTAAATTTCAGACGTGGCATTTGGGATTCTTAGTAGGCTTTACACATTTAAACATTAATTGATTGCACTTATTTTGGTAAGGGCTGATGAACACTTATGCCCTACAATACTGTTAAGTTAGCCAGCAATCATAGTTTTTTAAGAAATTAATAATTTAAAATTTCTTAATTCGAAGTTTGTTCTTAAATGATTTTTATGTGAGTGAAATTATTCCATCGACAATATATACATAAATAATATCAATACTTATGCACTTATAACGCTAAAATAAAGAAGTTATATGTTATTAAATTTATTTACAGCTATGTTTATGAAGCCATAGAGCTTTGAAAGCGCTAAGCTTTAAATAAATTTAATAACATATAACTTCTTTATTTTAGCGTTATAATCGCATAAGTATTGATATTATATAATTGATGAGAAGTTTATAAACAATTTTTTTTACAGAAATATACATAAATAATATATTAACATAATCTGTTCTTTTATCTGAATTTGAAGAACAGTATGGTGTTTTCTTTTTTTATATCAAAAGTTTATCTAAATCTACTCTTTTAGTTTACTTAATTGCTTGAACTTATTAAGAATGTTTTTATTTAATTAAAAATCATGGCTTCTTGTAATCAGCTATATCACAATTCAGCAAATATTTTGGAAATGTTCAAATAGTCTATTCATTTTCTTACTATTGCAGTATTCGATTTTTCTGATATTATATTTTACAGATCATACCTTATTTGGAAAAAAGTAAAAATATGACTGAAAAGAATTAAGTTCATTTTTAATATTGTCCTTGACTTTAATTGTTTAATGTGCTTGTATTTTATTTCATTTTTTAATGTGGCGGAGTACTCTATAAGCTGGTTATAGCAAAGGAAATTAATCTTTAATTTTATATAGGCATTTTTTAATTTTGGTAGAATTAATTTATTGGATTTTGCTTTTTTCATCTTTATATATATGTCTATTGTTACGCGTATTGTCTTGTTTATAAGCAAATAAAAATTACTAAACATCACAGGATCACTATCTCATACTAGCACATAATTGTTATTAAACAATTCAAAACAAAGCAAAACTCTCCATATAGTAGTGCTATCTTGTGCTAACAAGAGCAATCAATGGATGCCAGAAGGCTTGTGCATAAAATCCCTATCTAGTGCCTACTCAAAACTTAATATTAATTGTGTTTTTAATTTCATTCTCATAGTTTTGTAGTTAAATAGAGTTAAAAGGTGGGTGCTGGAGAGTTGCATTAGATCCTAAGATCTAGGTGCAGTGCTCTAAGATCCAAGGCTCCTCACTGATGAAGGCCACAAGCCAGAAACTAGTCTGGGGATGTTGGATGAGTAGGCACTAGATAGGGATTTTATGCACAAGCCTTCTGGCATCCATTGATTGCTCTTGTTAGCACAAGATGGCACTACTATATGGAGAGTTTTGCTTTGTTTTGAATTGTCAAATAAAAATTACATAATAGAATTATGTTCTCTTTTTACCTTTGTATTTGGAAACCTAGTGAATAGTTTGACATTGGGTTGTTACATATTTTTATGTAGAGTCTTTTAAAATGAAGTCAAATATACAAATATTACATTCATTGTAGTACATACACATATTAGTAGGATGGTTAATTAATATTTTATTTTGATTGGGGTTTTCATCTTTCTAAAGATAAGCAAAATCAGTTTATTTTGATTCTTTCTTAATATAATAATAAAAAAAATACATACATTTGTTGTGTCTATGTATATATATAAGAGTGGGTTCATTTATTTTATAATTGAAAATATATGTTTAGTTGGTTATTAACTAAAAAAAAATGAGCTGGATTTGTTAGTGAGTGATAAGGTTAGATTGTAAAGATAGTCTTACAGAATTTACTTAAAAGTAGAGTGAATTGAGAGGGTATATGGAAACAATGATGAAGAAAGATAGGAGAAAAAAAGTTAATTTAAAGATCTTAAGAAAGGGATTGGCATAAAGAAAGGGACAAAAAGGCTTAAAGATGATGATTTGAATTAATTAATTATTTGCCTTTAGCTTTTAACTAATGATGGAAATAACATACAATTATTAATATTTATATCTTATTTTTATTTTTTAACATACTTTTTAGTTATGGAATCTCATACTTTCTATGCAACTAAAGATCTTTTTGGTGACATATATGATAACATGTTAAAGAAAGAAAACAAACGTATGAATTATTATGCAAAAGGATCTCAGTTATTATATCGAAGAAATTTGGTAGATTGGATGGCTCTTGCAAATGAATGTTATAATTTGGGAGCAGAAGTTTTACACCTTAGTGTCTATTTGTTAGACTTTTTGATGGACAATCACAACTTCTCTGACAGGGAGATTCAACTTCTAGCATGTAGCTGTTTGCTTGTGGCAGGTAATTATAACAAAATTATTACATTTTGCCATTATATTAAAAAAAAAAAAATCGTTATTAAATGTTTTACTAAATTACTCAAAGTGATGAACTATTTTAATTAATCATATTATCTGTACTTATATTAAAATATTTTAAAAGCTATTTTACATACACATTGCATATATATATACCTTAGAGCTTTTTTTTTCTTTCAGATATTAGAGTAAAAGAATTATTCTGTATTCTTTTGGTTTATTGCACAAAGATATAGCTAGTGCTGAAAAAAGTATTCATTTTCATCACTATCATATCTTTAATATTAAAAAAAGTCAGTATTTAATAAAATTGAGATAATGTTAAAGCATTGGCAAACAATTTTAGAAACTGTGTCTAGTTCATTGAAAATCATGACCGTATACATAGTGATTTTTCTCCACATTGTCTGTCTCTTGCCTGTTCTTACATACATGACAACTAAAAGAATATTTGACCTACCATCTATGCATCATCAGATTTATGCATATACTTATATATCACATATAAAATATTATTCTAAGAATGAATGAACTCGGAATTAAAGTGTAAATTTTCTGATATAAAACACATTTTATTTTCAATCATTTCAATTTTTGATTATATTTCAAATCATAACTGAAATAATCTACTTTGTATTACGATATCAATTGAATATGAAAATAATAGAAAATATTGAACAATAATTATTTAAACTAAATGTGTTTAAATTTTTTTCCAGTTTTTTAGAATATGATGCAGTAGTTGAAATTTTGTGAAAAGTTAAGAAGTAATTGAAATTAATAAATGCAGCACTAATTTCTAAATAATTTTAAAGGAGCATAGATTCCATTTCAGTGTTTGTTATATTATGAAAATTATCATTTTAAATTTACAATTCAGATGCAAGAAGGATATTTTATGTAATTTCAATATTAATCCATGAAATGTCATCTATGTAACACATGGAAAATTCTTGATAATTATGAATATCAGAATCTAAATTCTTCATTGCCAAAGAATTAGAATAAATTAATTATTTAGGATGAAAAAAAACTTTTGAATACATTAATTTTTTGAATTAAAACTCACCATAATTTGTTGCCCAGTTTTTTAGGCATTACACAGACCATTATCAAGAGTCTCAATACAAAAATACATGAAATTTAAATCTTATTCATTTTAATATCTAGCATCATATATACATTAACTATTAATAGTATATTATTTTATCATTTCATATTTATGTTTTACAAAAGTATACCTTAAAAATATAACTTCAAAAAACCACAACGAACAAATATTATTCTGTTTCACTCTTTTCCTGTCTTTGTTTTTTTTTAAAAAAATATAATTCTTTTTTTTTTCTCTCTATTATTATGATAGTGAGTTTTGATTTAAATAAAGTAATAAATTTTTAAAATAATAAATATATGAATATTTGAAGAGTTATCAGAATACATATATATTGAAGACATTATGGATTCAAATTTAAAAAGAAAAGAAAAAAAAATATTGATATATATGATGGAAATATTACCATATAAAGATATATTAATTTGTTAAAGAGACGGAGGAAAACCAAAACCAAATAAACTTTTGATGTATTTCACCTATCTTAAATCAGTTTAATTCATATGTTAATGTGTGATGCAAAATCTGATTTTTCATACCTAATGTGTTTCTAGATCTTCAGATAAAAAGGTTAGCTAAGTTTATCTTTATTAATTATATAGTTGAATTGAAAAGCTATTTTAAAAAATTAACCAAAAACATTTCTAAAATATTATTTTGGTCTCTTGATTTTTTTCTTGGGAAACAATTTAGTAACTTGATTTTACTTTCTTTAAACACTAAATTACATCTTTTTTTAAACCAACATACCTATTTTGAAATTCACATATGTCAAAAAGCCAAATAATTGCAAGATGGAATTTAAAGAAATCTAATTGGAAATTATATACAAGGGATATTAAAAAAAAATATTTATAGAATCTCTTTCATATTATAATGCAGTGTTAAGTTTTAACAAAAGAATCCATACTTTAAAACTATTGAAAGCAGATTATTCCATACTGAAATAAAAAAAAAGATTTGACATCTGCTGACATGCTAATAAAAATCTCTCAATGCAAGAAAAAAAATGGAAGAATTGTGCATTGGATACACTATTAGTGGAATTGTTGCATGGCTTATTATAGATTATAATTTTATAAAGATTTCAAAAAACTGAGTAATACAGTGATATTGTGGCTTCACCAACAGTTATTCCTATTGATTTTATTATTATATATGGAGATTAAAATGTTAATTTTTTTCAATAATGGATTGCTACAGTTATTCCAAGAAGTAATACTTATAATTGAAGTGGTGAATCTAGAAACTAGATAATAATAAATAAATAAAAGTTATTTTCTTTATGGAATCTATGATTCAAGAAGTTTAGTCATTTCTTTGTATATTTGATGAATAAAGAAATATTTTTAAAAGAATTACTGTATATCATTTACAAACAATGAGATTGCTAATATATATTTTAGGTTTTTAAATGCAAAGTTGGTGGAATTAAAAATATTAATAATTCATTAAAACAGAACTATAAGCTTTTATTATTGTTTTGTAAGATTCCTCTAATCCAATCTTGATGAAATTAATAGATATTATGAACTTATTTTTATAATTCTTTTGAATTAGGAAATTAAATTTTTTTGAATTAGTAAAAGTTCTTGAGACTTTTTTTTTAAAAAAAAAAACAAACACAAAAACTTATTCAAGGTTAAGTATGAATGACAAAACTATTTACCAACATTATCTAACAACATTATTCATACATAAATGGTTATGAGAATTTATTACATTCAAAACTGACTGGATTTAAACATGGATGGGATTGTATCTACATTGAAAAGAAAATTTAAAATTGAAGACTAACACTACTATTATCCTTATAACTTTTGCTTTGACTGTTTAAAAAAAGTATCTCTTTTTAAAAGCTTCAAAATTTTTTAAATGAAGTAAAACATTATTCAAAGTAAAGAAGATCGATCATTATAGCAGATACAAAACTTTTCAGCAATATCTTCTCATAGAATTCATTTCCCTCACCTATTTAAATTAATATATTGATCAATGTTATTCCAGAAAGAGTTAAAAGAGAATTCATGTGTATTGTTGATATTGCTTTGATCTCACGAAAAAGAACTTTTCCAAAAATATAAAAAGTTTTTCAATAAGAATATATAAACTTTAGGGAAGTCCTTAAGAGTTGAGTGAATCAGCAACTAATATAATTTTGTCAATTTTATTAAAATGTTGTATGAATAAAATGCCATTTTACATAGAAATTTTTTTTTTGTGTGTGTGTGTGTCACATTTATTTGATGAGAAAGCTTCAATTGTTAAACTTGGAAATTGAAAACCATCTAAGTTTTAGGAGGTTAAAATTATGATTAGAACCAAATGGCAATCATTGGATTTAATGACCTAAATATTAAAAAGAAAATTGATTTATTTGAACAACTTTAGTTGTCTATTACATGATAGATTTTTTTTTTTTTTAGGGAATTTGTATAAAAAATGTATTATTGTTTATATAAAAGCTAAATTATGTAAAAACACATTCTGATAAAGCAAAATGTATTGTGAATGATTGTGTGTTGTGGTAGCATTTGATTCAGAAATTTATGCTGACACTTCTAGCAAATCGAATGGATGTGCTAAATATGAGAAAGTTGCTTCTGAAACCCATCTAAGTTTTGAGAAACTAAATTATGATTGAAACCAGCTTACTCACTGAATTTATTATATTATTAATGATTTCCCAATTGCAATGTTGATAAATAGATGTGAAATTCATTGTTTTAAATAAAACAAAAAGTTTTTTTCTCTTTCTGTCTCAGAAGTGTGATATTTAAAATATATATTTTTGATTGATACATGTGTATATGATTGAAAACCTGTAGACAGATGTTACAGAAATTCCAGGATCTAACAAGAAATAAATTAATTGCTGAAATGTGTTAAAATGAACAACAAAATCATATTACTAAAAAAAAAAAAAAAACCCCTCTAGACATATGATTTTGTATAAAGTATATTAAATTATTTTTATAATCAGAGTATCTTTTATGATAGATCAAAAAGAATACAAACATAAATTGATTAAAATTTACTTATGTTAAATATATAAAAGCAGTCCAAAAAAAAAAATAAAGAGAAAAAAAAAAGAAAGAATGGGGATGAGGATATCTAAACATTTGAAAAGTCAAACATCCCAGAATGAAATGTTTTTAATCTGATGGGGGAAAAAAAGGAACTGGTAAGTAGATTGAAACTTTCAGAATTTAAAAGAATCATAAGCACTTCTCAAAATTTACTCTGAATTTAACATTTTAGTGCAATTATTAAATAGTATGTTTATTGTATATGTAATTTCTGGTTTAATATTTTTATAGAATTTGCAGAAGGGTGAAATTTAGCAATTATTACGAAAGTTTAAATATAATGTGTACACCTCAATTACAGATTTTGTTTATGATAAACTTAAAAAATTAAAGACTTTATAATAATTTATATGGCTATTGTTTTGTTTTTGTTTTTTCTCAGAATAAAGCAGTATGTTATTCCTATTAGGGATATATACTTAGCCAAGAATTTTTTAAAAAACACAACTTTAGTTAAGTAAACTTTAAAAATGCAAGCTTTCTTAAAATTGTAAATATTTGTTATAAAAAATATTTTTTTTGTTTATTTTTTCATTTAGCCAAAAGTGAAGCCCTTGATTGTTACATTCCACGTATCTCAGATATGAATCGTTTTACATGCTGGTTCTATTCCAATAGTGAATTTTTAGAAATGGAATTGAAAATTCTAGACTTTTTCAAGTGGGATATTTTGATGCCTACTGCTGCTCATTTTTTTCATTTGTATGAAAGTGATTTTAGTTGTTTAAATGATGATCCTGAAGCTATTAAACTTCTTTGTCGTTACAGCATTTATTTTTTAGAAACATCATTACAAGGTATGAAAATGTGACTATATGTGGTATAAATGATAGTTTAATTTTTATTTCATAATGAAATGAAGACATATGTATTGTGATAGAATAGATAGTACCTATTACATGGCTATATATTATTAATTGATTTTTAAATTACTACACATAAATGAGTATTTTCTTTTATTCAAAAGTTTTTGAAAATATGTCTCTGAAAGTTTGATAAAACCTGTTTGTTGTTATTAAAAAAAAAATTATGAAATTTGTATTAATGTTAGAAATATCAATATTTATAATAAATTTAAGTAATTGAAAAAAAAAAAAATTATAATATCTGAAATAGAATAATTTTGATTTAAATTACATCTTTATAGTTTATTTATTTTATTTAAAAACAGATTAAAATTAGTAATATTTTGTTTTTGGAATATGGTAAATAATTATAAAGAAAAACAAAACAAAAAATTTAAATAGACTTTAAGCATGTTTTTTTTTCAATAGGAAAACAAGTGTTTTTAGTGAATATAGTTGTAATTATTAGATTAGTATAGAAGCATTTAATTAGATAATTAATTGATTTAATGTTTGATTTTATTGACATTATAAGATGAAAAACTAAACCAGGTTTAGAATTATTGGGCATTTCTGCACTTCAGACTTGTGTATCAAAATTTATGCAATCTATGTTGTTAAAGAAAATTCAACAGCCAAAAAATTTAATCCATTAGTTCATGAGACAACAGCCATCAAATAGAACAAGCATGTCAAACTCATTTACTACCGAAGGTGACATGAACTATTTAATATCAAGTGATGGGTTGCATTGCAACGAAATAAAGAAATTAAAACAAAGCCCATTATTTATTATTAATATTGTAGTTTTGCATCTAAAATAACATATGACAGAATATAACTATGTTAAAAAACACATTTATATTGCATTATTTTTTTGAAGAAACTTGGCAGTGTTTTTCATTAGCCCAACTCTTTAAAATCTGGTTGAATTTAGATACTTCTTGAAAATGATTGCATGTGCTGGTCCTCGATCTTTCCAGAGTTTTATTGTTTTTTAAAATGGATGATAATTGTTTGCACAAATATATGCTGCTGGACATAGTTAAAATATGCCTAATTGTACACAATATGATGGGAAATTTGGAATCCCAACTTGTATATAATTTTATTTTAATATGGAATCACATTTAATTTCAATTAATTTCATTTGTAAATTATCATCCATGATTTCATCGTCAATTAATAGAAGAGAAATAAATAAATGAAATTGAGTTTCCCATTTTTTAAAATCCAAAAACTTACTTCCAAATTCATTTTCTAATATTGCAATTCGATTAGGGTATTCTGAAAATTTCAACCTCGATGATTAATAATGACAGGCAATATTCAAAATGAGAAATATTTTAATTTTGAAATTGCTTTTTCCAAAATAATAATTTTTGTTTGAAAACATTAATATTGTCAAATAACATTGTGACTATATGATTTTTGCCTTGTAGTTTAAGAGTAAGTTGACTAAGGTGATTTGTAATGTCAACTGAAAAAGTGAAGTCCTTTATTCATTGATCATCTCTCAATATTTCACATTCATAATTTTTTGATTCTAAAAAAATCGTAATTTTATGCAATAATTCAAAGAATCACTTCAAAACATTAAGACTGAAAGCCATTTAATTTTTCTATAGTAAGGAAAATTAGTGTATTCACTTCCTATGTCTTCTAGAAATTTAACAAACTGACAATGATTAAGGATACATACACAAATATAATTTACAATTTTAGTGACACTTTTCAGCATATGTCCAATATTTAAAACTTTGGAGTACAACATTTGCTGATAAATAATGCAATGAAAATGTTTAAAATAATAATTACCTTCTTTGCATTTTTTTTTTTAACTTTTTAACAACTCCTTTATGAATATCAGTCATGGCAGGAGCACTATCAGTTGCAGGACAAACTAGTTTTTTGAAATTGTATTGAATCAAAACTTTCATAAGATTGTCAAAAATATCAACACCAGTAGTTGTAGTTGTAGTAGTAGGGGTTGTGCGTAGGAATAAATTCTAGAAGTTCTTCACTAACTTTCAAGTTTACATCACATTCGCAAGTAAAACAACTAATTGAGCAGTAACCTGTGCAACTGTAACTTTCATCAATTATAATGGAATAAAGTCTCGAATGTTGGGATTATTGATTTTAGTTGATTCCTGAAATTATTGGCTATATCAATTCTACTGATATTTTGAGATAAACTTATATTTTATGAACATCTTTAATTGTTCTGGACTGCTTTAATAATGCATTCACAAATAAATTTCTTTCAGCAAATGGTTTTGACTTGTTTGCAGTTAATGGTGCTAATAAATAGCTAATTTAAACAGTAGCCTCATTATCTTTAGCAGGTATGTCAATTAGACTTTTTTGTTTTGTGTCAACTTTAGTTCTGACATTTTATCTTCTCGGTGTTTTCTGACATATTTGTCATAGCATTCTTTACAATTTGTATCATAGTGCCTTTTGAGATTATATCCTTTGCAAACTGCAATGAAGTTTCTACTTATCAGTCATAAATTTTTATTTTTTCTTCAATAAAAAAATATTGCAATTTCGATTTTTCTTGAAAAGTGCAATGTTCTCCAATGCATCATTTTTTATTCATACTGGTAGAAGGCTTTGACATTATTATGGATTTTTAATAATTTCAAAGCAAACACTATCGTATACTTTCATTCACATTCAGAACTCAGTTAAACTGTCAGAGTGTTGCAGACATTACAAGCTTTATCTAAATCTCTGCAGCAATTTTTTTTTTAAATATAGTTTCGGGGATCCTCAAGAATTTTTTTTTACATTTTACCCAATATGTGTTAAGTTTTTAAAAATGTATAAATTGATTATTAATTCCACTCGGAAGCTTTATTTTAATTTTTTTTTTTAATTTATATTATAATGTGTAAACGCAGACATGCTTCGAACATTGTCATATTTTGTTTACATTCAACATTTTTGAGTTCTTTCTTTGACAGAACAGCATACAGTGAAGTATTTACAAAGATACGGGATTCTGCCTTCCCAAAAAGCATGTAATATGACAGACACTTTACATTTCTTATATTTTTATTACTTATTATATTAATAAGTTGGCTTAATACAAAAAAATAATAATAAATAAATTGGAAATATTATAATTAATTTTTGCAGACTTTTTTTTTAAAAAAATAACAATAAAAAAAAAAATTGCAAACATTAAATATGACCATTACTTATCAGCCATTTTGTTTTTGGACATTTATTGTATGCCTCTGAAACTGTATATTAAAAAAAAAATTGTTTGCCAAGCTTGGTAGATAGGATAACACACACGTGCTGTTTATTTAATTTATTTGTGTATGTTTAATCATAATTTTTAAAAAAATCCAGTATTGTCAAAAAATATATGGCCATTATAGATTACCAATCTTGACAGGCTACAAATTTTTTGTTGTCAGGCCACGTGTTTGACATGCCTGAAGTAGAAAGTCCTGGTAATCTACACATAAAATATGCTGTGAAAACTTCTGGACTGATGGCTAATCTAGTCTAGTGTAGCCTGTTTGACCTTATGAAGTGCATGTCAAGCCTCTTTCATGTCAAGATTAATCAAATTTTAAAGATCTAATGAAGAAAATAAAAAAATTAAATCTATAATAAAATTATCTATGTAAGTTGAAAAAGAAAAAGCCACAATGAAAAAGAAGAAAAAATCATCAGCATAAGGATGATTTGTCAAATTGAACAGTCTAGATATTCATTTCAAAATGTCATTATCAACTCAAAGTTCAAACTTGTTTACAAAATTTAAAGTCGTATGTACACATATCTGAGAAGTGAAAAAAAAAAAAATTTAAAGTTGTATGTACACATATCTGAGAAGTGAGAGTAGAGTTCTAATTGATCACTAATTTTTATTATATTTCAAATTGTTATATTTATTATTACTTTAGACTATTAAATATTTTATTAGTTAGCATTTAACATTAATATTAGTACTATACATATAAGTTTTAATTCTAACACAAAAATATTAGGTTTTTTTTTTTTTCCTTTATAGCACATGAAAGTGCTAATTTTTGTCTTCCATATAGTTAAATTTTATGTTTATTAAATTGATTATTTGTTAATATTTAACATTTGTTTTTAGTATTTCTTTACTTTCAGTTCTACATACTGTTAGAGTTATAGTAGAGAATATATGTGAAATTATATTATTGGCATATGGTAATAATTATCATCTTGGAAAAGTTAATGTTATGGACAATAATGATTCAGATTCTAAATGAATTATGTGATGGACATGGCCCTATAATTTACGTTATAGATGATGTCCAAACTGTTGTCATTAATAAATACAGGCTGATGACTGATAAATGCTGTAGTAACTTATTCCCAATATTCATTATGATTATAAAAAGTATTTATATGGTTAATCCATTATAATATGTATTTTTTTAAGTTACCCCCCCCCCCCATCAGTATCATTTTAAATATCATAAACTCGCTACATATAATCCAATAGCAAGACAACTAATTATTTTAAATTCATAAAGTTTTTTTCAAGACTAAGGTCATTGTTAGATTTTTCGTAATGTTAGGATTTTTTAAAATTTTAATTTGTAAATTCTATTTTAATCATGCTTAAATTTTAAGTTTTTTTTGCTTTTTTTTTTGTATTTATAAATATAATTTTTATATGACATATACGTGAGACTAAGTGTTTAGTTTTGAAATAAATCATGTATGAAGAAATCATTGTATTGCATAGCATAATTGAAATTAATATCTTCATCGGGCTTAAATAATTAATCTTTTTGAAAAAAATTATTCTAATAAAGAGTTATGGTGAATATATTAGATTAACTATGTCATTAGTATCTGCCTATCATGCTAATTTACTCCAGAATATTTTTAACCTATCCAGAAGCAGCATAATGGTTTCATTCAATTAATCTGAAGTTTATTCTTTCTTCACTTTACTCAAATGAGAATCTTATCAGAAATCTTTGCTCTGAGTCTATTATTTTACCATTTTCATAAATCACATTCTGTAAGACTATATATTACTATTTTGTAGTTGATTAATAAAAGGGAAAAATATTTGTAACAAATAACTGCATAATTTTGAAAACATGAATGCTTATGACTTCTAGTGTGTTAGCTGTATATTCACTTGGAATCTTATGGCATCTAAAAACATGCTCAATTATTTATTTTAGTATATGAATTTACATCATAATGGAATAGAAAAATTCCAGGTGGGGATAGATTAAGACAATAAATTAATTACATGGTTCATGATTTGAATCATATAGTTAATTTAAAAGCTGGAAACTTTTGTTTTATTGCTG
This sequence comes from Epiperipatus broadwayi, assembly GCA_028023455.1. Taxonomy (NCBI): domain Eukaryota; kingdom Metazoa; phylum Onychophora; class Udeonychophora; order Euonychophora; family Peripatidae; genus Epiperipatus; species Epiperipatus broadwayi. The sequence goes on from JAQFVV010000212.1 coordinate 1,659,966, forward strand.
TATCTGTTATAAGAAATTTTTTAGATTTCACAAGGAAATTTTTTTTAAAACTATAATTCTTCAATTGTTTGATTATCAGAAATTTGAGTCTTGTCTTAGGTAATGAAACTATTAGTGATTAATATGTAATAGTTTTTCATATATTTTTTGTGAGGCAATTTGTCTTCAGATATCTCATGGAGGAATAAATAAAACAATGCAAACCATCTTTAATTAAAGGAATGGACTTAAATGTTCTAGTAATATTTTTCATGATAATATTTAATTACATATTGTAAAAGTTTAAGGTAGCAGTTTTTCTCCATATGGGTACACGTTGTTTAATTATAAAATATGTTAGTTCTAAAAAAGCTGTCTCTAGAATATTTTCATTCAAAGGAGCTGGTTTTAGGAATTATTTTAGATTTAATCTTTGATAGGTGGTGAAGATAGGCTATACTTCATATTACTCCCGAGTAACATAAACATTTTTCACTATTAAGCATCACATGATCACATTTCCTATAATAGCACATTAATTGTTGATAAACAGAGCAAAACTCTCCATACAGTATTGCCACCTGTGCTAAACAGAGTAATCAATGGATGCCAGAAGACTTGTGCATAAAATCCCTATCTAATGCCTACTCATCCAATATCCCCAGACTAGTTTCTGGCTTGTGGCCTTCATCAGTGAGGAGCTTTGGATCTGAGAGCACTGCATCTAGATCTTAGGATCTAATGTAACCCTCTAGCAACCACCTTTTATCTCTACTTAACTACAAAACTATGAGAATGAAATTGAAAACACAAAAAATATTTTCAATCTAAGCTCAATAGCCTATATAGCCATATGGGTCTGAACTCAGTTCAGCACCCATACATTTTGGTGTCTTTGGCTCTTTTACAACCATAGCCACCACTATCCTATTAGGCAGTATTGGTGTTAAACCATTAAGCATCACATGATCACATTTCCTATACTAGCACATTAATTGTTGATAAACAGAGCAAAACTCTCCATACAGTATTGCCACCTGTGCTAAACAGAGTAATCCCAGAAGGCTTGTGCATAAAATCCCTATCTAATGCCTACTCATCCTAATAGGATAGTGGTGTCTATGGTTGTAAAAGAGCCAAAGACACCAAAATGTATGGGTGCTGAACTGAGTTCAGACCCATATGACTATATAGGCTATTGAGCTTAGATTGAAAATATTTTTTTTGTTTTCAATTTCATTCTCATAGTTTTGTAGTTAAATAGAGATAAAAGGTGGTTGCTAGAGGGTTGCATTAGATCCTAAGATCTAGATGCAGTGCTCTCAGATACAAAGCTCCTCACTGACGAAGGCCACAAGCCAGAAACTAGTCTGGGGATATTGGATGAGTAGGCATTAGATAGGGATTTTATGCACAAGCCTTCTGGCATCCATTGATTACTCTGTTTAGCACAGGTGGCAATACTGTATGGAGAGTTTTACTCTGTTTATATTTCACTATTGTTGCAGAAGTTACAATCTGGTTAAGAGATATTTTTTTGTTATATAGATCTTAATTCAAACCTACCTTATAGGATTAGGATTTTTCAATCTTTGAAAAAGAATTTAAACTTTTTTTATCCTTATTAAAATAATTTTCTGTTTCTAGGAAGAATCATTTTTGAGAGTTCCAGATAATTTTCTGTATTTTACTTCTTGATTATTATTGATGTAAATATATTAAATAAAGTAAGAGAATTAAAGCATGTGACTAGCCATTCTGTAAATTTTTTATTTGTTATGTTTATCTTTTCCATACACTTGACTTTTTTTTTTGGAGAATGCTTTATTAAGTTAATAGATTTTTTAAATTTAAGAATTTTAAGGCTTGTCGAAGATTTTAAATATAGTTATAAACTAAGCTTAGATTAATAAAAATAGCAACAAATCTTTAATTTTTTGAAAATTCTTTTCAATGTGACTAGTTAAAAATAGAATAGTTTTATAGCAATTATCCTGGAAACAAATCTAGCTTATTATAAAATAGATGGTTATTAAATATTGACGTAATTCTTGTTAATATTCTATTTTGCAAAGATCACATAATAATGATATTGAATGATACTTTTTTGAATTATTAGATTTATTAAATTTTGAAATTGCTATGGTTTTGCTTTTATGCTAAATTTTTGGAATAGTTTCTGTATGAAAAATATTGATTTTACAATTTTAAAATTTCTGGAATTATATTATGTATTTCTGAGCACTTTTTTATTTTAATATAGTTAATGGCAAGTTCAGGTTTACCAATATTTTAGTTTTATTAGATTTGAATTTAGAGAAATTTTATGAAAGAAAAGTTTGTAGTTTTACTTTAATAATGTCTTTTCTGTTTTTATCAACTTGGGAAGATTAATGTATAGATCTGGCAGTCTTATTACAGTGATAGTGATTATTCTTTTAGAGATGTTTCTATAACCATCGACCCTGCATGGAAAAGACGAGACCTTTCAACTTGTTGCTAAATTTTGTTTTTCTGTGATCTCTATCTATCTTTTTTTTCTAGTATTGTCAAGAGATTTTCTAAGGTTTTAGCAATTTTAAATCATTGAAAGAAAAACATTGAAGATAAAAATTTTTAATTTTGTTTCAACTTGGAATGAATTGCTTTTGTTATTTTCTAGGGATTATTGTTTTGAATTTGTTAAATCTATTTTAACAAAAAAGAGTGAATGGGGCTATTTTAATATTTTTTTCAAAATATCCAGAATATTGATTCCAATCAACTTTTCTTAAATTACATCCTCTCACAATATAGCTTTCAATTGTGGATTGAACAAATGATTTTCTAGATTTAATTAGCTTTATATTCATATATCAAGATTTCAAATTAAGTTAATAAATTGTCAGGATTTTTAAGGATATGATGAAAATCCTATATATGTTTTGTTAACTTTAATTATTAAAAACATTTTTTTTTCCAATTATATTATTAATATTATAATTTGTAATTTATTTTAGTAATAAGCTTTTAATCTAATTCAATTTATTTGTTAAATGTAAATTTAAATGTTTGTTTAGTTTTTGCATAGGTAATTACAACTTAGAAATATCAAAAGTTTATATATATATATATTTTTCCGTTTCCTAGATAAAATATTTCTTTATTTTAAAGCTTCTGTAATAGCTTCTTCATGCATATTAGCATCTCGTATTTCTATAAAACTGGCACCACTTTGGCCATCATTTTTTCAGAAATTGACTCGCTATAACATAGATGAACTACTTGTTTGTGCTAGCATTATGATAAAGTAAGTTAATAAGTACTAACATAAAAAGTTCTTATATACATATATTTAAATTTTATTTGAACTAAAATGATCAAATTTGTCATGAAAAATCATATTCATTCATTATAACATTATTTTTATTTTTACTTGTTTGGTGAATTATTAATTGCTTTAATGGAGTAAGATTATGTGATGAAAGAAGATCTTGGCAATCGTAACTTTCTTACGATTGATTATATATTTATCAAAATTCAATGTCTTCAGAATATTTTAATGACAAATTATGTATAGGATCTTAATTGCTTAAAAAACTTGATAACTGATTATATATTGTGCACAGTTTACTATGGTGATGAAAGTTGCAGATTTGAGAGAGAAGGAATGATATCCAAATGAGTAAAATAAAAAATCTTAGTTTGGTCATTTGAATGGATTATGCTCGGCATGGCACTTTGGTGCTTGAGTGTTACTTGACTTTCTAACAACTGAGCATGTAATTATTTTTATTTATTTTGTATTCCCAAGTTTATTTCCAAATAACCATTTCTCAAAAATAATTATTTTATGTTTTATCTTCAATCTTTTCAATATAATAGTAAATTATAAGATATGAATATGTACCTCCCTTATCATGGATCAGTAGCTCAGTAAACTATTTTTACTGCTGACTGGAAGTTACTTATTAAAGAGAAATAAAATTGAGCAAAACACTAGTCATTGATATTTTAATCAGAATAAGAAAAAAAGAAAGAATTACATACCATTTTAAATTATCTAAAATCTTAAACTCATAATCAAAAGAAATTGAGAGATGAAGTATTTATAATAACTTTTTTGACTGCTTTATTTATATTTAAACTACATATTTATCTAATAATTTTTTTTTTCTAATTAATTTTAAAAATACTTCTGTAATTATTTTTGAAATCATTATATAATTTATAATAAATTTTTAAACAAATTAAAATTTTTGTTAACATTTATGAATGGTAACGAAAACTATTTTCCATTTGTTTTAATAATTTGATTTTTTAATCCATTGATATTTCTCTCAAGAAATTTTGCTTTATTTCTTTTCGTGACACAGCTATTAGGTGATTGCTTCAAAAACAAATTTCAATCATATATTGCAAAGTTCTCATTTTATTTTAGCAGTTATATACACACATCTAAAAACAGTGTTGCGTCATAAGATAATGTTCTTCCATTATATTCAAATAGTTTGCAATTATGCATGCATGCATGCATAGCAATGAATAGCTCAAGATAAGACTATGATATAATTCTCCCAATCATGACAATTTCTCTATCATGTTTCATTATTGGGAAAAGACAGTCTGATTGATAGATCTTTTTTTACTAATCACAGACAAATTTTTTCAGAAGTTAAGAAAAATCTAAATAAAGTTTTGTTTAATTCATTACATGTTTCCAGTTATTCATTATTTAGTTGTTATAATCTTACTTCCCCACTTAGCATTTACTTTAGAAAACAGTAGCTTTGAAATAGCAGATCATTATAAATGTTCTGTTTATGTAACTCTTGATGAATTGTTTTACTTAAAATGGGGAGGTGTAAATATGCAATGATATCTGTAATAATATCTGATAATATCTACAGTGTTTTATTTCATTGTTTTTATGATTTTTGAGCTACAGGCTTTTATGTCCTTTAATCTCTCTTATTAATCATTGATTTGATTGGCTTTAGCAAGTTTTTTTTTATTAAATGAAGTTCTCTTCGTTTTCAGTTTGGATATCAATGATTTATTTAAATCATGTATTAACAATTTAATTGCTTTTAAATATAGATTGTTGAAACATTTTCTTTTACAGGCTTATGAAACTTGACGTGTTTTCTGTCAGATTTTTATTATAATAATTTTAGAGTTTTATTTTTTATGTTGGAGAATATCTTTATTTCTGGGCTATATGACATTACAAATATAATGCTACGATAATAGATTTCTCATTGTTGTGTCGAACTGCTGCATATACTATCAACACAGAATAATGTGTTAAAATATTTTAAAATGTGTTTGTCATTACATCGCAATTGTTTAAAAAAAAAAAACAATTTTTGAAGAAAACATTTTTTCCCAAAAATTTTTTTAAAATTTATTTTATAAAATTCTCAATTGTTATTAATTTAATATTTATTCTGTAATTATTTTACTGATAATGTAAAAGGTTTATTAAAGTTTTTTTGTATTTTTAAATAGTGAGATGATAGAATAAATTATTTTAACTGGGTATTAAGGGATGATAAAATCTTACCAATTCTATTTTTAGGTTCTAATTCATCAGTGTGATAGAAAAAAAATATCTGCATGTTAAAAATGTTGCAAATAAAAATAAAATATGGTGAAAAATGAGATAATTTCAATTCTAGAAATTGTGATATAAGCCTTAAATAGAGTAATGACTGTTAAATAGCAGCTAAACCAGTTTTCAATGACTAGTTTTGGGCTTATTGGTCTTCTAGTAAACAATATTGATTTTGACTATACACAGGAAATGACAATCTTTTATTATCTTGCTTTTAAAACTAATATTTGGAATTCAAAAATTGTTATGTAAAATACCAGAATAAATATAAAAAGTGATGACCAGATGGGTATAAGGAAAATAAGTACTGAAGAAGATTAATAAGTTAGAAACTGACTTTAAAGCTGTGCTTAAATTTTTTCCAGTGTCTTTGATTTTACTTGATATTTTTGAAGTTAAAAATATATTATTACTTTCTGATTAAATGAAAAATCATTGATGATTAGTAAAATAATAAATAACTTTTGCCAAAGACAAGTTTTTTTTATTATTTTCACATAAAATATATGTGTACATTAACAAAATATACACAAGCACATATTATATACATTTATAACATGTTTGTGTATATCACATGATCACCATTTCTTATGCTTACTCTTAATTGTTATTAAAACAGGCAAAACTCTGTATACGTATTGCCACTCAGTGCAAGTCAAAGTAATCAATGGATGCCAGAAGGCTTGTGCATAAAATCCCCATCTAGTGCTTACTCATCCAATATCCCCAGACAGGATCTAATGCCAGAAACCAGTCTGGGGATATTGGATGAGTAGGCACTAGATGGGGGATTTTATGCACAAGTCTTCTGGAATCATTGATTACTCTGGCTTGCACTGAGTGGCAATACGTACAGAGAGTTTTGCTTGTTTTAATAACAATTAAGAGCAAGCATAAGAAATGGTGATCATGTAGTGTTTATTGGCTTAAAACCAATCCTGCCTAATAAGTTAGTGGTGGCTATGGTTATTAAAGAACCAAAGACCAAAATGTGTAGATACTGAACTGAGTTCAAACCTATATGACTATATAAACTGATGAGTTTGGATTGAAAATATTATAGTGTTTTCAATTTAAGTCTCATAGTTTTGTAGTTAAGAAGAGATAAAAGGTTGTTAGCTGTTGGAGGGTTGCATTAGATCCCAAGATCTAGGTGTAGTGCTCTCAGATCCAAGGCTCCTCACTGACGAAGGTCACAAGCCAGAAACTAGTCTGGGGATATTGGATGAGTAGGCACTAATGGGGATTTTATGCATAAGCCTTCTGGCATCCATTGATTACTCTGGCTTGCACTGAGTGGCAATATGTATAGAGAGTGTTGCATGTTTGTATATATTTGTTTATTTATTATGTAATTATAGGGGATTTGAACACAGACTTTCAAACTTCCTTCAGCTATCCACTCTATCTCATATAACCGATACATATGACTATATACATGTGAAAAAAAACAAACCAATATCCATATTTCGTGCTGAACTAGCATTCATCAATTGGTCCAGATTATCTTCTTCCACACATATATATAACCAGAACTCAGTTTATATTAAACAAATCTTCAAACTTTAATGGAAAGGCTTCAGTCTACTCCAGACTATAACTAAACTCTTCAACCATCCATATGATTAAAAATCTGATGATGGAACGCCCAAATTCCTTACTGATGCCAATATTTTTGTCATGCTCATGTCGACTTTAAGTTACTCTGACCTTTCATGTATAGACCTTGTCTATTTAAACACACAGAAGAGGGATGGACATGATGCAGGGAGCTTGAAAATCTGTGTCAAATCCTCTATAATTACATCTAAACCCAGGTATATAAATTGTACTTGTATTCAAATATTCTGCCCATTCCTCTTCTGTGTATTTACGTGAGGGGTCAGAGTGACTCAAAGTCAACATGGGCATGATAATAATATTGGCATCAGCAAGGGATTTGGGTATTCCATTATCAAATTCTAATCAATGATGTGGATGACTGCAGAGTTATAGGGTGGAACAGATTGAAGCCTGTTCATTAAAGTTTGAAAGATTTGCTATCTTAATATAAACCAAGTACTGATTATATATAAATGGGTGGTAGATGATCATTTGGACCAACTGATGAGTGTTGGTTATTGGAGATCATTTATTTTTTTCACATGGGTGTGTAATGTGTATTGGTTGTATGAGGTAGATCGGATAGCTAAAGGGAGCTTGAAAGTCTGTGTTCAAAATCCCTATAATTACATCTAAACTCCAAATATATAAATTATAATTGTATTCATATATTGTTTATTTATTAATATATCAGTAAGTAATTAAAATAATGTCATTAGTTAATTGCATACTTGCACATATGTAGCTATATTAAGGCTTTGAAGTCAGTCAGTATGTTAAGTCTTCATAAGTGCATATTAATTAATAACTAATTTTATATAATAAAATGTTACTGAAAAATATTTCATCATCCTAACATGAATCATGCCATTTAGACAGAAATAACATAAATATATTTATAAAAGTTGTGAGCAAAATAATGTTTTAAATTTCTACAAAACTAAATTATCTATTTATGCATTTAATAAATATATATTTAAAAAAGGTTTAGAAATTTAGAATATATATATAGGAAATGAAAGACTAGTTGAACATAAGTTGTCTTCTACTTAAGACGTAATTGTATTACTTATTGCTTTCCTCTTAGATGTGGGAATCTACATAAGCTGTTTTTTACTTAAAATTATATTATTTAATGCTTTCATACAAATGTTTATATTATTCTTATATGTGAAAATCTTAGAAAAAATTAATTAATTTTAGAAACATAGAATATTTCTTTAATAAATATTTACTAAATTAAGAATTTTAGATAAAATATATTTATCTGTACAAAACAACCGAATATTAGTACAACAAAAAATGTTGTTAAGAGGAAAATATACAATACATAGCTAGAGAATATTTAGTGCCTTGTCATATTGTTTTCCAAAACATTACAAAATATTTTTAAATGAAATTTTCCCAATATCTTTATATTATGTTGATAGGGAGTTCATGTATCATTTCATATAATAAATTTGGGAGAATAACAACTTTTTATGCAATAAATTTAGTTGATATAGTTATAACATTACAATGAAATATTATATTTTTCTAATTTGTTATGACAATAACACATTGGAATCTGTGCTGCACTCCAACATTCAAATCTGCAATTCTATCTTAAAATTAAAATGCTGAATGAATAATCATCCAAGCCTTAAATTATTGAATATGTTTTGTTCAATTGTCACAAGGTATTTGAAATATATGAATATTAATTATTAAAGCAAATTATTTTTTCAAAACATTAAGAACATTCTGAAAGATTATTTGATTTGGAAAGAATAGGACAATCATTAGCATACTGTAAATCTAGGAGCCAAAAAGATGAAGACAATTCTAATTAAAAGCCTTACCATCAAATCTATATTGCATTTTGTACATACTTTATGAAGCTACCTGCACATCATTCCAAAGATCATTGTCATAAAAATGGGAAACAAAGTTAGAGCTAGAACATATTCCTGTATAACAACAATTTTCATTTCAAATATCTGTTTTTGTTTTTTTTACTACTTGTAAACAATCAGCTATTTTCAAACATTGACTCAGTAGCTATTTTCAAATATTAGGTGAGTCATATGCATTTATCAAAAACAATAAAAAAGCAATTGCCTGACAACAAAAACTATAGTTATAATGCTTTTTAATTGTCTAGAACTACCATGAATCGGTTGACCACTCATCTCCAATAAAATTTCATAAAGAACTTTTGCTTTAGCATAATAAGAATAACATTCTCAAATATAATTACTGTATTTTTTTCTATCCATTTTATTTTTATAAATTATAATAATAAAATCATTTTAAAGATCTCTTTGTACAATTTCATGGATCTACATATTTTTAAAAAATTATTAATTGCTTGAAGTTAATGTATTAGATCCATAATTTAAAACTTTTCCAAGGATCCCATCACAAAACCAGTCTTTCCATTTTTAAGATTACAGAGTTGTTTTAATTTCATCAAGATGATATCTCTATTTAAATCTGATTTGTTAAAATAAATATGTCATGAAGAGCAGATATACTTATTATAAGTACAACTATGCGTAGTACTAAAACGACATATATATATATTAATGACAAATGAATTATGATAATGCTTGGGGATAAGGTATGGAGCGAATGCAGTCATTGTTATATATTTTATTGCATAACAAATTGCATTTAATCTGATTATATTTAACACTAATAATGTTTGAATTCAAGTTTTTCCCAATTAATAATAATTAATATAGAAATACATACAAGATATATTTTAAGATAATTTAGGTAAACATTTTATGATAGTATATTAATTTTCAATATCTAATCTTAAGTATATATCCACTAGGTATGTATACACATATGTGATACTACCATAAAATTATCAGTTGGGTCCCTGGCCAAACTAGTTACTCCATAAGGTACCTCCATAATAATAAATCATTAAACATCACATGATCACTATCTCATACTAGCACAATAATTGTTATTAAACAATTCAAAACAAAACAACACTCTCCATATTGATTGCTCTTGTTAGCACAAGATGGCACTACTATATGGAGAGTTTTGTTTTGAATTGTTTAATAACAATTATTGTGCTAGTATGAGATAGTGATCATATGATGTTTAGTGGTTTAACACCAATCCTGCCTAATAGGATAGTGGTGGCTATGGTTGTTAAAGAGCCAAAGACACCAAAATGTATGGGCACTGAATTGAGTTCAGACCTATATGACTATATAAGCTATTGAGCTTGGATTGAAAATATTAATAGTGTTTTCAATTTCATTCTCATAGTTTTGTAGTGAAATAGAGTTAAAAGGTGGGTTCTGGAGGGTTGCATTAGATCCTGAGATCTAGGTGCAGTGCTCTCAGATCCAAGGCTCCTCACTGATGAAGGCCACAAGCCAGAAATTAGTCTGGGGATATTGGATGAGTAGGCATTAGATAGGGATTTTATGCACAAGCCTTCTGGCATCCATTGATTGCTCTTGTTAGCACAAGATGGCACTACTATATGGAGAGTGTTGTTTTGTTTTGAATAATAAATCATCTAATTCTCCCTACTTATTTCCAGAATAAAGCACTATTTCAGATTTTTAATATATATATACAAGGCAAAATAATTCAATTTTATGCCTCAAATAAGTTTTATAATTTTAACTAAGAAAAAATAGAAAGCCAGTTTTAAAAATATATAATTAATATATTTGTTACAAGACCCAAAAAGCAGTTATAATTTTTAAGAAAATAATAAAGCTCTTCAGTTCATTATAATTTGGTTTTACTTCTGCGTGATATATGAATTGCTGAAAGTGTATTATGCTAAATTAATATTTTATTTTCAAAGTTTATGACAGGAAGTTACATTTATATAGACTTTATTTTCAGTCTTCTGAAAGATACCAAAGTGAAAAGCAAATATGCATGTATGAATCAAATTTATATATCAAAATTACATGTATGTGTGTTGCAAATAAATATAATGAAGGTACATTGTCTAATGTGAGCATTAAAGGCACTTAAATTTGGCTGAACATATTGCTTATCTTTATCATCCTTAATACCTAAGAACAACATGTGATTTGAGAAATTCATCAAGGGATGTAACTCTAAGTAAACTATTAGTACATAAACATTTTCCATAGAAACTTCAAGGTATTTGGAATAATAGCATCTCTAACCTGGAATCATTTCTTTTGAGATTGAAATTAAATACAATTATTTATTTAGTAATTACTATCTAACTTTAACAGTAAATATATGAAAGTACCATCAGCCCTATTGGACTGCAGGATTGTTTCTTCATTAGGGTCCACTTAAGAAAAGCCATATTTAATTAATTATAAGATCGGACATTTAATCCTTACTTAGAAAACATATACAATAAATAAAATAAATCCTATGAATTAAAAGAGCACACTATTCTAAAATAAATATAAATATTACTAAAAGTTAACAAAAATAATAATAATGGCCAAAATATATTTAAATTAAAATACAGATTTTATAGGTTGTACTTTCACATAAATATAGATTACAGGTGCGGTTATTACATTTAAGCAAATATTCTAACACATATTACTGTATTACTTTGAATATGTGGCATTTTTTTTCAAAATTTTGAAGTGGTAAAAGAGGGGTGTGTCTTAAATTGGAAACAAAAAATTTTTAACATTTTATTTCTGTGGATCTTTGCTTTACTCTATACTTGTGCATAGTATATACAATTGTCAAATATTCAGTATAATAATTATTTGTCCATAAAGTTGTTATATATATATATATATATATGCTTAATATAATAATATAAATAAGATTGAAAAAAATAGCTAATTATATTTACAATTATTTAATTATTAACCCGACTTTCATCTCTTCAATAAGAGATGAAAGCTGGGTTAATAATTAAATAATTGTAAATAAAATTAGTTATTTGTTTCAATCTTATTTAGATTGATTATTGTATTAAATATGTGCATAGTATTACCTGTGTAGAATATTGTGTTAAATGTCAATGTTTTTTGGATTAATTTTGTAAATAGCTTTAACTCTCTCAAACTGCTAATTTTAATGTTATTTTGCCAATTTTACCATTATTTTATTGAGAAAACTGTACTGAATTATCTTTAGATTTTTTTTTACAATTAATAAATCAATATAACAATGAGATAATAACCTGCCTTCCACAGCTTTGATTGGTTGTTTCTTGTTCTCTACACAAGAGAGCACCTGTCAATAATTTTGGCAGTTCCGATATCTTCATTTTGATTTTTAAAGTGAAAACATATTTTAGAATCTTTACACATAAATTATAATTTTTTTCAGAAAGTATTTATGAAAATATTTAACTTATTCGTGTTTATGCCCACGTAATGCGGGAAATGATTTTCAAATTATAAACATCCGGGTTGAGGTTAAGATTAATGGAAATCTATGCAGGCTATGCATGAGCTTTTGACACCTTCATTTTCATCTTTGTCTCTACTTTCCAGAAAGGTAAATCTTAATTTTCTATGATAAAAAATAAAAATTTTATGACAATTTTTGTGATCAAAATTAGATTGAATTTTTTTTGTCTTTCTCTCATTTTTTTGATAGTTACTGGAAAATATTTCAGCATGAAAAATACATTGGTAAAAAGTTTTACTTTTTCCGAGTGATTTTGAAGACAACGTTATGGGTATAAGATATGTTAGGACTCGATCGCTACCCATCTAAATACAGGGCATGCGCCAATCACTACGACAACTATAATCTATAATATATCATGGAGTATATTGACAATGGAGCTGGGGATACACCCTTTATCTCCTACCATATTATTAAAATACTTATGAGAGAGCTACACTCAACTCTTAAGACAGTATATCTTGAAAAAACATGGTCATTTACAAACATCACTTAATCTCGAGAGGACAGGGTTTGAACTTTCACAAAATATTATATTGATGTATAAAACCGATAATGCAATCATAATCTAATACAACTAGAATATAAAAAAAAATTATCTAAGCCTTAAATAATTACGAAATAAGAAATGCGCATCAACTTTTCAACATATAATAATTATATTTAAGTCTTTCATCATCCAAGACATAGTAATATCAAAATCTTAAGACTACATATGCAATAAAATATCCATAAATAATATCAATATTTACTTGTAAGCATAAAAAACAAAAATTTAAATATCCGTGAACCTATCATGTAAACATTTCAAACTTTCACACAGACAAGTTATTCATATATTTTACCCTACTAATTAAATTATAATGATATATAAAGAAGAAGCCATATTTTGCCCTACTATAACCTAAATTTAATACTGGGTTTATTCAGTAATATATTTTAAATAATAAACACTAAAATAAAATAAGCTTTCAATACACATCATAAATCAATGAATAATAAAGAGAAAAATTAAGTCTTTAGCACTGTCCATCATCCACAATCTTTCTATTCATTGCTACAATTTAGCACAATTATCCTCCTCATGATCACTACAAGTTAATCTACACATATTATAGGTGGACACACATGACAGTAACTAAACATGAAACCACACCAATGGCCATAATTCCTTGATTCAAGATGGTCCAAAATTGCATACTTGTTTGGTAGCATTTTAAAATTTAGAATGTTTTTACGAAATAGCTGCACTATTTCTTAGGATCTCAGTAGTTTGCACATATTTTCTTTGTGAAACATTCAATATTAAAAACAAAATCACTTTATCTAAAGTTGATTATCAAAATTACTCATAAGTTTGACAGCACTCCAAGGAATTCTGTCATTCCATAGTATTGTAAGTTTAGTAATTTCATTTTAGATATCCGGCACAGCATTTATTACTACAATAAATTTTACAATTTCATTTACAACTTTCACTTATTTAATTTTTTTTCCAATTAACTAAGATATTCAGGCATATTTTAAAATTTCTCTCATACAAGAAATAGTTTTTCTTTCATGATAGAAAATGTAAATGTGGA